>JANJGN010000002.1:158700544-159228044 GCA_026770705.1 Isurus oxyrinchus
TACCTCTATCCTTTCTCCCTCAGTCCATCTCCCTCTATCCCATTCTCCTCAGTCCATCTCCCTCTATCCCTTTCTCCCTCAGTCCATCTCCCTCTATCCCTTTTCTCCCTCAGTCCATCTCCCTCTATCCCTTTCTCCTCCAGTCCATCTCCCTCTATCCCTTTCTCCCTCAGTCCATCTCCCTCTATCCCTTTTCTCTCCTCAGTCCATCTCCTCTATCCCTTTCTCCCCAGTCCATCTCCCTCTAGTCCCTTTCTCCCTCAGTCCATCTCCCTCTATCCTTCTCCCTCAGTCCATCTCCTCTATCCCTTTCTCCCTCAGTCCATCTCCCTCTATCCCTTTCTCCCTCAGCCATCTCCCTCGATCCCTTTCTCCCTCAGTCCATCTCCCTCTATCCCTTTCTCCCCTCAGTCCATCTCCCTCTATCCCTTTCTCCCTCAGTCCATCTCCCTCGATCCCTTTCTCCCTCAGTCCATCTCCCTCGATCCCTTTCTCCCTCAGTCATCTCCCTCGATCCCTTTCTCCCTCAGTCCATCTCCCTCGATCCCTTTTCTCCCTCAGTCCATCCTCCCTCGATCTCCCTCTGATTCTCCCTCAGTCCATCTCCCTCGATCCCTTTCTCCCTCAGTCCATCTCCCTCGATCCCTTTCTCCCTCAGTCCATCTCCCTCGATCCCTTTCTCCCTCAGTCCATCTCACCTCGATTCCCTTTCTCCCTCAGTCCATCTCCCTCGATCCCTTTCTCCCTCAGTCCATCTCCTCTCGATCCCTTTCTCCTCAGTCCATCTCCCTCGATCCCTTTCTCCCTCAGTCCATCTCCCTCGATCCCTTTCTCCCTCAGTCCATCTCCCTCGATCCCCTTTCTCCCTCAGTCCATCTCCCTCGATCCCTTTCTCCCTCAGATCCATCTCCCTCGATCCCTTTCTCCCTCAGTCCATCTCCCTCGATCCCTTTCTCCCTCAGTCCATCTCCCTCGATCCCTTTCTCCCTCAGTCCATCTCCCTCGATCCCTTTCTCCCTCAGTCCATCTCCCTCGATCCCTTTCTCCCTCAGTCCATCTCCCTCGATCCTTTCTCCCTCAGTCATCTCCCTCGATCCCTTTCTCCCTCAGTCCATCTCCCTCGATCCCTTTCTCCCTCAGTCCATCTCCCTCGATCCCTTTCTCCCTCAGTCCATCTCCCTCGATCCCTTTCTCCCTCAGTCCATCTCCCTCGATCCCTTTCTCCCTCAGTCCATCTCCCTCGATCCCTTTCTCCCTCAGTCCATCTCCCTCGATCCCTTTCTCCCTCAGTCCATCTCCCTCGATCCCTTTCTCCTCAGTCCATCTCCTCTCGATCCCTTTCTCCCTCAGTCCATCTCCCTCGATCCCTTCTCCCTCAGTCCATCTCCCTCGATCCCTTCTCCCTCAGTCCATCTCCCTCGATCCCTTTCTCCCTCAGTCCATCTCCCTCGATCCCTTTCTCCCTCCAGTCCATCTCCCTCTATCCCTTTCTCCCTCAGTCCATCTCCCTCTCTCCCTTTCGCTCTTTATCCCTTTCTCCTCAGTCCATCTCCCTCTCTCCCTTTCGCTCTTTATCCCTTTCTCCCTCAGTCCATCTCCCTCTCTCCCTTTCGCTCTTTATCCCTTTCTCCCTCAGTCCATCTCCCTCTCTCCCTTTCGTCTCTTTATCCCTTTCTCCCTCAGTCCATCTCCCTCTCTCCCTTTCGCTCTTTATCCCTTTCTCCCTCAGTCCATCTCCCTCTCTCCCTTTCGCTCTTTATCCTTTCTCCCTCAGATCCATCTCCCTCTCTCCCTTTCGCTCTTTATCCCTTTCTCCCTCAGTCCCATCTCCCTCTCCTCCCCTTTCGCTCTTTATCCCTTTCTCCCCTCAGTCCATCTCCCTCTCTCCCTTTCGCTCTTTATCCCTTTCTCCCTCAGTCCATCTCCCTCTCTCCCTTTCGCTCTTTATCCCTTTCTCCCTCAGTCCATCTCCCTCTCTCCCTTTCGCTCTTTATCCCTTTCTCCCTCAGTCCATCTCCCTCTCTCCCTTTCGCTCTTTATCCCTTTCTCCCTCAGTCCATCTCCCTCTCTCCCTTTCGCTCTTTATCCTTTCTCCCTCAGTCCATCTCCCTCTCTCCCTTTCGCTCTTTATCCCTTTCTCTCCCTCAGTCCATCTCCCTCTCTCCCTTTCGCTCTTTATCCCTTTCTCCCTCAGTCCATCTCCCTCTCTCCCTTTCGCTCTTTATCCCTTTCTCCCTCAGTCCATCTCCCTCTCTCCCTTTCGCTCTTTATCCCTTTCTCCCTCAGTCCATCTCCCTCTCTCCCTTTCGCTCTTTATCCCCCTTTCTCCCTCAGTCCATCTCCCTCTCTCCCCTTCGCTCTTTATCCCTTTCTCCCTCAGTCCATCTCCCCAATCCCTTTCCCTCTCTCTTCCTTTATCAAAATCCCCCTCTCGCTCTCTGTCCATCTACCTTTATCCCTTTCTCTCCCTATCCCATTATCCCCTTCTCTCTCTCTCTCTGACTCTTTATCTCCCTCTATCCCTTTCACTCACACTGTCTCTCTCTCTCTCAGTCCATCTCCCTCTATCCTTCTCTCCCTTTATTGCCCCCAGCCTCTCCCTCCCCCTCTCACTCCCCCTGTTGCTGCTGTTCGCTCCGGCTCTGCGCTACTCTCTCTCTCTCTCTCTCTCGCTGGGAGCGGAGCGGAGGCCGGGAGGCGGCTGGAACTCACTGCGGCTCCGGGCCCCGGGCTCGGGCCGCTGTCCCCCGTCCCTTTGCCTCCGCCGCAGCTGTAGCTCCACGCGGGTAGGAGGCCTCAGGCTTTCAGCGGGCCCGGGTAACGGCGGCTCCGAGGGCGCCAGGGAGAGATCCCGGAAGAGGAGACCAAGGCTGGTAGTAAGTACAGGCCGGAGAGAGGGGAGGGGGAGAGTGAGGGGGGAGGGATTAGAGAGAAGGGGTTGCAGAGAGAGCGCGGGGTTTCGGGGGGGGGGGGCGGGGGGCGGGGGGCGGGGGGAGTGAGAGGGGTCAGGGGAGAGCAAGGGGGGGAGGGTAGGTGGGGGGGGTGTAGAGAAGTAGGTAGCGGGTGGAGGGGCGGGGACTGGGGGGAAGGGTGGGGGTGAGGAGGTTGATAGGGGTGGGGAGCGCGAGGGGGGCAGGGATGGAGAGCGAGGGGAGCGGGGATTGGGGAAAGCGGGGCGGGGGGGGGGGATTGGGGAAAGCGGGCGGCGGGGGGGGATTGGGGAAAGCGGGGCGGGGGGGGGGATTGGGGAAAGCGGGGCGGGGGGGGATTGGGGAAAGCGGGGCGGGGGGGACGGCGATTGGGGAAAGCGGGGCGGGGGGGAGATTGGGGAAAACGGGGCGGGGGGGCGGGGATTGGGGGAAAGCGGGGCGGGGGGGATTGGGGAAAGCGGGGCGGGGGGGCGGGGATTGGGGAAAGCGGGGCGGGGATTGGGGAAAGCGGGGCGGGGGGGGCGGGGATTGGGGAAAAGCGGGGCGGGGATTGGGGAAAGCGGGGCCGTGGATTGGGGAAAGTGGGGCGGGGATTGGGGATTGGGGAAAGCGGGGGGACGGGGATTGGGGAAAGCGGGGCGGGGGGGGACGTGGATTGGGGAAAGCGGGGCGGGGATTGGGGAAAGCGGGGCGGGGGGGCGGGATTGGGGAAAGCGGGGCGGGGATTGGGGAAAGCGGGGCGGGGGGGGCGGGGATTGGGGAAAGCGGGGTGGGAGATTGGGGAAAGCGGGGCCGGTGGGCGGGGATTGGGGAAAGTGGGGCGGGGATTGGGGATTGGGGAAAGCGGGGCGGGGATTGGGGAAAGCGGGGTGGGGATTGGGGAAAGCGGGGTGGGGATTGGGGAAAGCGGGGTGGGGATTGGGGGAAAGCGGGGTGGGGATTGGGGAAAGCGGGGTGGGGATTGGGGAAAGCGGGGTGGGGGGGGCGGGGATTGGGAAAAGCGGGGTGGGGTGGGGGCGGTGGATTGGGGAAAGCGGGGTGGGGGGGCGGGGGATTGGGGAAAGCGGGGCAGGGATTGGGGAAAGCGGGGTGGGGAGGGGAGAAAGCGGGTGGGGGAGGGGGGAGCGAGGGGGTCGGGTGGGGCAGGGGAGGGTGGCATGAAGGATGGAGGGAATGGGAAGTGAGGGGGATGGGGGAGTGAGGGGGATGGGAGAGTGAGGGGGTTGGGAGAGGGGGAAGTGGGGGACAGAGGAGTGTGGGCAGTGGAGGGGGGTTGGGATAGGGGGAGTTTTGGACAGAGGGTGTGGGAGAGAGCGGCAGAGTGTGAGGAGAGAGGGGAATGGTGGGTGAGTGGAGGAAGGTGGGAGGGGGAGATGGAGTGAAGGGAGTGGGGGGAATGGGGAGAGGAGGGGAGTGAAGGGGAAGGGAGAGATGGGTTGAGGGGAGAGTGAGGGAGAGATGGGTTGAGGGGAGAGTGAGGGGAGTGATGGGTTGAGGGGAGAGTGAGGGGATGGGCAGAGGGGCAGGGTGGTGGAGTGAGGGGGTAGGGGGAGTGAGGGAGTTTGGGGGAGTGAGGCGGAGGGAGGAATGAGGGGGTTGGGAGGAGTGAGGGGAGGAGGGTGGAGAGGTATGCGAAGGAAATGAAGGGGAACAGGGAGTGGAGAAAAGTAAATGGGAGGGAGGAGTAGGGGGGAGGGGGACCTGAGGGGGAGGTTGGGAGGGGAGGGTGGTGGGGGAATGTGGAGTGGGCGCTGGGAGGGATGAGGCGGGAGTGGGGGAGAGGAGGGAGGGGGACATGGGTAGAGGGGTGAGTGAGGAAAAGAGTGGGGGCAGGGGGGAGTTGGAGAGAGGGTGGGTGTGAGAGGAGTGGGGGGGAGATGGGCGAGTGATGGAGGGGTGGGGAATGGGCAGTGGGGGAAGGGCAAGTGAGAATAAGGGAACAGTGAGGGAAGGGGGCAGAGAAGGGAGTAGAGGTGGAGTGGGGAGAGAGGGGGAAGTGGGTGTGGTGGTAAGGGGTTGGGAAGGAGGGGTAAGAGTTCAGGTGAGGTGAGGGACCAAGGGAAGGAGAGGGGAGTGGGAGTGCAGAGACCGGGTGGGAGAGAGGGAGATGTGTTATGACCGGTGCAGTTGGTAAAGTGGAGTTATTTAAAAATCCCAGAGGGAAACTTTAAACAACTGTCATAACCCTATAATTTTTCACCACCAGTTCTCAAGGTTTTACATTAAACTAAAGGAAACATTTTATTAATTTATACAGGTTTAAAATAGATATACACATGGCCACAAATTACTACTATCATAACTTTTAACAAATTCCCAAACTAATCTTCATTGAGGCAACAGAAACCCATAAACTTAACCAAACCCAATGAACAAAGCATTTTCATCTTACAAATTCAAAATGAGGTTCTTTCACTTGGTTCCTGTGGAGCCAGTTGGAGGCTTGCAGTTACCTTTACATCTCACATTGCCTCTGCTCTGCACACCTGAAAACTACTGAAGTTATACCTACCAGCCTCATTGAATGTTAATTCTCATTGTATCAACAACCTCTGAACTAAACCTATGTAACAATAAAATCCCTTTCAGAGTACAAACTTTATTAGTAACATAAACATATTGCTTGGTAGCTGCTAGAAAGGCATCAGTTTTCACTCCAGTTCTTGAATGCTATAATCAAAAAATGCAAATGCACGCTATCTCTTTACATATCAAAACACCAGACTAGCTGGCTTTAATCCAATTAAGACACATCCACCGACTAAACCTCTATTTTAAAAGAAAGATACTTTCCAAAACATTATATACATTAATAGCTTCATAGACGGGAGAGAGGGAGGATGGGGGCGGGGGGACACAGGTGAGAGGGGAAGGGGATTCGGGAGGAGGGGGTTAGGTGGGGCAAGGGGGGTTGTGGGAGGGGGAGAAGGGAGGTAAGAAGTGAGGCAGGAGGAGGGGAGATGGGGAGGGGATGAGTGGTGAGGGGATGGGGTTGATGGGAGGAGGTTAGGGAAATGGCGGTGGTGGGAGAGGAGTTAGGGAGATGGTGGTGGTGGGAGGGGTTTGAGGAGGAAGTGAGTAGGGAGGGGTTAAGGGAGAAGGGGGTGTGGGGAAGCGGGGGGTGTGAACAGGAGAGGATGGTGTGAGCTGGAATGTGGTGTGGTGGTAAGGGGGTTGGGGGAGGTGGGCAAGGAGTGGAGGGGGTGAGGGAGAAGGTGGAGGGTAAGGGATATTGGGGGCTTAGTAGGGTGGCGAAGGGGGAAGGGGGGGGAGGGGGAGGGGTGTGAGGGGTGGAGGGATGGGGGTGGGGGAGCAGGAGGGTGAGAGGAGAACGGGTGAGGATGAGGGGCATAGTGGAGCGTCTAAGGGTAGTAGGGGAGAGGGGTGGGGGTAGACGTGGGGTGAGGGTGAATAGGTGAGTGGATGTAAGGGTGAATGGATAAGTGAATGATAAGAGGGGGTCAGGATGAGGTGAAGTGGTGAGGGAGGGGTGAAGTGAGGGAGGGGTGAGATGGGGTGGGGGTGGGGGACGGGGAGGGGGACGAGGAAGGGGGAGGGGAGGGTTGTTAAGGGGGAGTGGTTGACAGGGGAGGGTTTGAGAGTGAGGGGATAAGGGAGAATGGGAGCGGGTGGTGCTGGGGATAAGGAGGGGTGGGGTGGTGTCGTAATGATGCTCTTAAGATATTAGGACCATAATACAAACAAAGCTCACTGCCTGGCACTCATTGCCTGGAAGGGTGGTTGAGTCAGAAACTCTTGTAACATTTAAGAAGTATTTAGATATTCACTTGCATTGTCATAGCTGCCAGGGCTATGGGCCAAGGGCTGGAAACTGGATTAGTGTAGTCAGATCTTTGTTGACTGGCACAGGCATGATGGGCCGAATGGCCTTCAGTGCTGTAAACGTCTTTGAGTCTAAAGATTGTTTGTAATCTGCAATTGCAATCAGAGCAACTTGCTTTTCCAATACTCCATTTATGTTGCAAACATTGCTTTAGAAACCTATGTGTAGCCTTATTGTTAAAGCAAGCATATAACTGAGTTGTACAGTCCAAACAGTTGGCACTGGTTCAGCACCTGATCTATGCTGAGTTAAGGATGAATTACTAGTGCTGCTGTTATTCCAGGTTTGGTTCTCTTTTCTGGGGTCTCTGACAGCACGTTAACACTTTTTTGTCTGTTTATTAGCAGAGAGGACCCGTGAATATGTGTCTATCATACATTATATACTACAATTACGTATCGGGCAATAGTGTAAGTCAGAAGGATTTGGGTTCAAGTCCCAAACCAGAAACATGAGCACTTAATCTAGGCTGATGCTCCACTGCAGTACTGAGAGTACAGTACTGCCCTGTCGAGGTGCCATCTTTCAGATGAGACGTTAAACTAAGGACCCACCTGCCCTCTTGGTGGATGCATAAGATCTCATGACATTGTATGAAGAACAGGGGAGTTCTCCCTGGTATTCTAGATCAATATTTATCCATCAACCAACATTGCTATAAACTGATATGGTCATTTATCTCATTGCTTTTTGTGGGACCTTACTGTATACAAATTGGCAGTTGCGTTTCCTATTTGCAACAGTGACTACAATTCAAAAAAGAATACTTCACGAGCTGTAAAGTGCTTCGGCATGTCCTGAAGTTGTGAAAGGTGCTATATTAAAGCAAATTCTTTATATATTCATTAACTGGCTGAGACTAGGTGCTTATGATTAAAGGAGTTCCTGATGCCTTCTTGCTCAGTGCCATGGTACACTTGTACATGGAAACTCAGTGGCTATCATGGAACCTCCCGGAAACCCAGCTGCCTTTAACTTAGGGGATTTGTGACATCCTTGCTTCTGTCACTGGTGTGTTTGCAGCCTGTGCACAGCCTGTTTGTTAATGCATCTTTATGCATTATGTTTGTTAATGCATCAATTGATCTGAAAGACTGAACTTTTCATTATAGAACAAAGATATCCTCAGCTTTTTGTGAAGATGTCTGGCATGAAAAGAAAAATCGAGGACAAAGACCCAGACTATGAGGATATCTCGGTCTGTCATCAGGAAAAACGATACAAAACGATTGAACATTCAGGTGAGGAAGAGCAAACATTTGCCATTTTATTACCTCTGGAATTAAAAGTCTGATGATGGAATTAAAAGATTGATGATGACCATGAAACCATTGCTGATTGTTGTAAAAACCCATCTGGTTCACTAATGTTCTGAACTAATGCCCTTACCTGGTCTGGCCTACATGTGACTCCAGACCCACAGCAAAGTGGTTGACTCTTAAATGCTACCTGAAAAGGGCAGTTAGGGCAGGGCAATAAATGCTGGCCTAGCCAGTGCACCCACATCTCATGAACATCAGAAAGGAAATGCTCACATTTTGCCATTTTGTGCTCACACTTCAGTGGAAGTTTCAGTGAACTAACAATGAAAAACAAAATGGCCTTTCTGGAAAGGTGTCATTTGCTGCTTGATTTTCTCATGGTGGGCTGAAGTCCAGGTGTCCATTCTTCACGCGTGAAATGTATTGGCAAGATATCCAACTTGGAGGGCATCACATCCGAGCTCAATGCCCTTCCTGCTTGGCATTCCCACACGTAATTTCCAGCAGGATCATTACATAGTGCACTAGAGTGGAAACCAATTATCTGTGGAAGCGGGCTGAGGGCAATTGTACCTCTCTAATCATCAACTGATGTTATTCGAGTGGGAAAAGTGTAACATGAAAATGACATCATAATAGGGGACTGGAAACCATATGCTTCCAGTACTTTCTTTAAATGATGCACAAACTATTGACTTTCCAGTGACTATAGAGTGACAGTGTCCCTGTTAGAATTTGCATACTCCCTTCTTTGATACCCTATGTCCAAAATGATGTCCTAATATTATGCCAGGCTGATGTGACACACCTGAATTTTTGTTGATATTATAGTTACTTATAATTGGTAAAGGTGGAGTGGACCAGCAGTGATTGAAATTGTAAATGGTGAGGAATTTCGGAGTAAGAAAGAAAATCAGGGGAACCTTTCCACCCAAATGGCCAATTGAGTTGAGTAATAGGGAAGGATGTTGAGGCAGTAGTGTAAATGGGGGGCTGAGAGACATTTCTGGAGAAGGATGGGACTGAGGAGCATGATGAAATGAGCAGAGATGGTGGACTGGACTAAAGACTTAAAGTGGAAATCTTCCCAGCGCCAAAAATCATAACTCCCAGACTGATGGATGATCCATCTCTCAAACTTCTCTCCCTCCATAGCAACCTTTCATGATTCTCTTATTTTATTAATACAGCTAGTTTAAATTCTAGCTCCTTCTCAGTTGTAAATAGCCTATGTGCTGCTCCTCTTCTTTGTAATCTCATTGTGTTGAAGTGAATACGTTCTCGAACTCAAGTTCTGTCGAAGGGTCATGAGGACTCGAAACGTCAACTCTTTTCCTCTCCGCCGATGCTGCCAGACCTGCTGAGTTTTTCCAGGTAATTCTGTTTTTGTTTTGAATACGTTCTTCTGTCTCCTACTCTAACCCAACCTTTCACAGGAGCTCAGGACTGTGGAACCTCTCACTTTCCTCAGTCTTCCTTTTCTCTTACAATCTAAATACTTGTAAATTCCAATCATTGAGCTGAATTTAGAACAGCAGAACTATAGATGCTTACAACGCTTCAACCAGTGTTGGCTCTTCGCTAGGACAACCCAAAACTAATTGTACTCCCTGGCTTCCTTTCCTTTGCCTTGTATTTTCCCCTGCTCCAGATATTTTACCAGTTTTCCCTTAAAAGATGCAGTGGTTTCTGCCTCGAACACTCCTTGTGGTTAAACATTCCCTGCTCCAACCACTTTACATGGAAAGTATTTTCTCTGAACTTCACCTCTCACTCTGTTTGTGGAAACCTCAAATTAACGATCCTTTGTCACAGACTCCCCAGCCTTAGTCACTCTATCATAATTTTATAATATTACATGCTTTATAATTTTAAGAAAGCTCAGTTAAATCTCCTCTTAGCCTTCTATCAGAAATACCCCCAGTATCTCAGATCTTTGCATATTTCACTCCAGAATTATCCTGGTGAATCTAGATCATCTCTCTATGGTGTTAACTTTGTTTCTGCAATGGAGGTGCTTAAAACTGCACACAGCACTGAGGATTTAACGGTGTTTTGTAGAAATTTATTATTTCCTCTTTGCAGTTTTATTCTCTGCCCCTGTTCATAAAACCCAAAATACTGTTGCCATTCGTTATGTGATAAGCTTTAGGAATAACCTGAAACATCAGCGTGCACCAAGGTCATTCAAAAAGATGCAGGACAAAGCAGCCTGCTTGATCGCCAGAATTAAGTTCTGAATGGGAAGGTCCATGGTCAACCCTCCTGTCCCGCTGCCAATTGAGGCCCTTAAGTGACCGATTAATGACTACTTAAGGGCCTCACCCCACCGTTGCAGGTATTAACCCTGCTGCAGGTGGCCCTGTCACCATGCGACATGCACGGCAGCTAAAATCGTGTGGCCAGCTTGTCACCTCCAGCTTGGGTGGAGTTGGCTTTGGCCTGATCGAGGCGCTCAACATTGGGAAGGGGGACCCGCTGAAAGCCACCCTGTACAGAGCTGTGACCCGCTCCCCACTCCCCTCTCTGTGCAACCCCCACATTACTTACCTGTTGCCTGATTTGCTGCACGATCCTGGGCCTCAAGTAGGTGTTTTTCCTGCAGCAGCCACGGCCTCCCCTGTGATGCTGCTGAGCACAAGAGCTGCTCTGATTGGCTAGCAGCTCTCAGTAACTGAGATTTCCCCACCGGAGTCTTGATTCCGGGAAAGGCCTGCTGGTAGCCTCGCCACCGCCTGATTGGTTTGTGGTTCAGTGGGCCTTCCCAAAAAGTGCCTGTGTGAGTCTCTCGCTGGCTCTCCAGCAGGCAGGCCAGACCCCTGATACCTCAACAAGATTCTGCCCCATGTTCCAGTGTTCTGTCCATCATCACCTGGTTAACCTTCTCTCTCATACGATTTTTGTTTACCTGATTATTTCCATTTAATTACTTCTTTAATTATTTCCTTGAATAAAGAACATGCATTTCTGTTACTCCTGTTGTGACCTCAGGGCATCCCAAAGTGCAGGAAATCCGGCAGTTAATTTGCATAAGTAAGCTTCCACAAATAGGAATGTGATAATGACCAGATAACCTGTTTTTTGTAATTTTAATTGAGGGATAAATGTTGGCCAGGACACAAGGAAGAACTCCTTTGCTTTTCTTCGAATAGTGCTACAACCACCTGAGAGGTCAGATGGGCTCTCAGTTTAACATCTCATACCAAAGCATCACCGATAGTGCAGTATTCCCTCAGTATTGCACTGAGTGTCAGCCTGCTTTTTGTGTTTGGGTGACAACCCACAACCTTCTGATTCAAAGGTGAGTTGTTTCTGAGCCACAGCTGAAACTGAAGATGCTGGCTCATGCTGGGATGTGAATTCATTGGTGCAGAGAGCCCTCCAGTGCCGCAGCACCTTCAGCCTGTCTCACTGTTCCTTGCTATTCCTGCTGCAGTTTGTGGGATATTGCAGTGTGAGAGATTGCTGCTGCATTTACCTAAGCAAGTGACTGCACTTGTGTGAAGCGTGGGAGATAATTCTGTCTGCTGAGTCAGAAGTGACCAAGCTTTTTGTCTTTGTTGGTCTCATGTGTATGTCCCATGATCTATTGAGAACAACACATACAAGGTTCAGAGGTGTTTCAGATTTCCAGCATCCACAGTATTTTGCTTTTATCTTATTATTATACACAAGATTTACCTTCTGTTAATTTGCAGATACCTCCAGTTGCTGATGACGAACATCTTGGTGCTCTGATTTAGAACTTACCCACCAAAGAGGCAACTGCACTAAGGACAGCTCTTTTCAAACCTTCAGGCCTATAAAAGTTGGTGGCTAGAGTTCAGGCTTCCTGTGAATAATGTGCTTTACAAGGGCAGAGTCTTCCCTTTCACAAATGTAATTCCCTTATAACCTTTAGGGAAGTGTTAACTTGTCTGGAACATTGCAGGTGAAATACCTACAATGTTGATGTTACAGTCTCAGTCCTTCATCAATGAATGACAGAAGTTACACAGCTAGTTAAGAAGTGTGTCTGGCCAAGAGTTACAAACAAGCTGTCCGCCAAGCAGCATGATGGGAATCAATAGGAGAGAGATTTCCTTTTGAAGGTCAGTTCTATAATGTACAGCCCATGTATCCTGACTTGAATTCTTCCAAGTGGGAATGCAGGGTAAAGCAGTCTGGCAATACCAATTATGAAATAAACTGTGACACCCACCACAAGAATACTTCAGAGTTGCAGCTATTGTTCTGCATTGCATCAGTTTCCTGTCTTTTGATAAATCCAGTCCAAATAATTTTTTTTAATGTGTCAGCGAATTATGTGCATCTAATACCTTTTTTCTCTGTATCCCATCTAATAAATAAAATGTAATTTTCCTCTTTTATTTTGGCAACTTTTTCAAAACATACTTCAAAAAAATCCACATACCAAACTGGTGATAAAATGTCTAATATAGCAAATACACCTTTGGTCCAGGAAGTCAGAATAATTACTACAGCAACGTCAACTTGCATTTATATATCACCTTTAACAGAGCAAAATGCCCTAAGGCATTTCACAGCAGCGTGATACAAAGTTTGACACTGAACCACATAAGAGATATTAGGAGAGATGACCAAAAACTTGGTCAAAGAGGCAGGTTTGAAGGAGAGCTTAAAAGAGGTAGAGAGGCGGAAAGATTTAGCAAGGGAATTCCAGATTTTAGGGCTTTGGCAGATGAAGGCATGGCCGCCAGTGATGGAGCAGTTTAAAATCAGGGATGCTCGAGAGATCAGAATTGAAGGAGTGCAGAGATCTTGAAGAATTGTCTGACTGGATGAGCTTACAGAGATGGAATGGCACTACCTCAGAATGAGTTGCAGGCCAGAATCTAATTAAAGCAGTTAACACTTTAATATATAGAATAACCAATACATGGGAGGGTGAGGCTGTCAACTCTGATCAGATGTATTCCTGGAAATTTCATCACATGACTTCCTGCCTCTAACTCTCCCAACCAGTTAAACAGCCATGTTTTTCTCATTGCAATATTCTTATATTGAATAAATAAAAAATGTTCAAAGAAAATGGGGAATAGCCCAATGATTTTTCTCCCTTGTTGCTTGTAGCAGTGTGCTGGAGATTGATCTTTCATTCCTATAGACTCCAGCACAATCCTAGAGGATTGGCAACCCTATATAGAAGTGAATTACAGAGATTAATTGAGTGTTCAGATGATTTATGTATAGAATAGTAATACCTATGAGTGAGCTACAAGTTGTAATTTCAGCTGACGGGTTTGGATGATTTATGTAGAGCGTAATATACTCGGAACTGATTACAGGCTGTTATTTTAATTGATTGACTGGTTTAGAGGAGTTGTATAGAGAATAATGCGTATAGAGAATTTTATCAGCTGGCACCTGATTAGGGGATTCGATTGAATTGGCTTGAGGGAAACAACAAGCAGGCATGGCTGGTGAAATAAAGTCTTGGGACATAAAACCTTTGGGTGGCAGTTCATGAATAGCACACAAACAGATGAAATTTTGACGTTAATTTGAAAATTCTGAAGGCACAAAACACAGAACGTGATTATTTCACAAACTTACAAATGTGGAAAAGAATAAATCTCTCCTTTTTTTCAATCAGTGTATTCTACTTTGCATTTTGCAACATTGAACTGTATCTGCCACACATTTGCCCAGTCTACTAACCTCCCTAAATCCTCTGGCAATCTCAAGTTTTCTTCTTCAAGAAAGGTGCAAACATATATCCTGTGGAAAATCAATGAGACTTACCTGTGTTACAAAGTCTAGAAAGGATCTCAGTGAGTGTTTAAGAATCTGTTGAGAGTGTTGAGAACCTGATATTTGTCTAGCAGCATTATGCCCAGGACTTATAGCCTCATGAATGGCATAGCCTATATTTTGTGTAAGGGGAAGAACTTAGTTCAGTGAATCACATGTGAATTCCTTGAACCTCTAATGCAAAAGCAAAATACTGCAGATACTAAAAATCTGAAGTAAAAATATAAAGACTACTAGAAATACTTAGCATGTCAGGCAGCATCTGTGGAGAGAGCAGTAGGAGAGTTGATGTTAAATGCTAATGATCTTGTTTCACCTAGGTCAATGACCTGCAATGTTGACTTTTGTTTTCCTCGCCACAGATGCTGCCTTGACCTGCTGATATCTCCAGCATTTTCTGTTTTTATTCCTTGAATCTTTTGTTAAGCAAAAGTTCAGTGATTCTCACTCCTATTTAGTGAAAGCTGAACCAACGACTTCATGTGGTTTGTGAACGTTAGCCTCATGGTTTCTGAGATCAGGTTTCTATTAATTCTAATGTTTGCAGTCCGTTGAGTTATCCGTTCTATTTCTCATGTAGCACGTGAAGCCACTCTGCAGAAGATTGAAGTTATTATCAAGGAACAGTTTTCAGTGGAGATGAGGAACAAAGAGCACGAGATTGAGATCATAGACCAGGTAAAGGCATCAGTTGTGCTCATCACCAGTGACATTAACATTGCTGCTGAGCAGATATCCCATGAAGTTATGCTGCTATTGGTTACTTTTGTAATAAAACAGTGCAGCATCTGACTAAGTGAACTACATAGGGCTGTAACTACATCTCACCTATGTCGGGCGTGCTGGACGGGAGCGAGTGAGGGGTGGACACGGAGCCGATCGCCACCCGCAATCGGCTGTATGCCGCCATTTTAAGTGAGCTAGCCAATTAAGGCCTGCCCAGTGCGATGCACGGCCGGTAGCGCTCAGCACTACTTGTACAGATGGGGGAGGAGGGAGGATCATGTGCGCGAAAGAGTGCAGCAATCTCCCTAAGGCATGGAGCTGCCTCAGGGAGATTTAAGTTGATAGTAAAATTTTTTAATAAAGGAGGAAGAAAGTTGTTTAAACATGTCCCATCATGTGACAGTGCCACACGAGTTGGGACATGTTTGTGAATTGTTGCAAATTTAATTCATTATTTTATAAAACCTTCAGGAAACCTCATCCCACCCGTGGATGAAGTTTCCTGAATATCGTGAAGGCCGCTTGGGCTCTCCGCATGCCCGCCAACCTTAAAGTTGGACGGGCAGCATTGCTGACAAGTTTAATTGGTTTTTTAATGGTCTTAATAGGCCGTTGACAGTTTGGCGGGCCTCCACTGAACGAAATATCTAAATGACGCATGATGACGTTGGGACATGCTGACGGCAATATTCTGGCCAAGGACAAGTTGGGAACTGCATTAAAAGATATGACAATAGACAAGCAATGGCTAGTATCTGAAAAATTAATACTTAATTTACAACAAATATTTATTCATTTAAGACACAAAAGCCTACAGAAAAAGTGGTCCAACAGTGGCTAATGAGAGGAGCTAAAGATAAAATTAGATCGAAGGAAGCTGCTTATTATGTTGCCAAAAAGAGTAGTAAATCTGAGGATCGGTTCAATTTCAGAATTCAACAAAGGAGGAACCATGAAATTGCTATGGAAAGAGAAAAGAGAATATGAGAGTAGACTAGCAAGAGACCTAAAACCGATTGTAAACATTTCCATAGATAAGTAAACAGGAATAGGTTAGTGAAAATAAATGTGGGCCCATTAGAGGGAGCGACTGGTGAAATTATAATAGGGAAATGGCAGAGATATTAAACTAATATCTTGTGTGGAATTTAATGCAGGCAATGGGGTTCTCGCCTGCCTGCTGGAGAGCTGGCCAGAGCCCCGTGTTGCCTCTTTTTGAGAAGGGCAGCTGCATTAAGTGCAAATCAGGCTCTTAACTGGACAGCTGCAGGCCTTTCCTGGGATCAAGGACCCCAGGGTTGGAAGCCCCGCAGGTTGAGAGCTGCCAGCCAATTAGGGGCAGGCTGCTTTGCATTGCTCGGTGGTGCCAGCGGGGAGAGGGTGACTGCTGTCAGTAATGCACCCGCCCTAGGCCCAGGATCGCTGAGAGAGCCAGGTTATGGATGAGTGATGACGATTTGGGGATCACAGGGTGGGGGTTGCAGGGGTGGGTGGTCAGCAGCAAGGGCAGGGGTGTGGGTCGCAGCAGGCCCCTCCTTCCCAATGCCAGGTCCCTCGATCAGGCACTGAGTGCTTTTGAACGAGGGACCTCTGGGAAGCCTTCAAGGGTGAATACCTGGGATGAAAGGAAAGGTTGAGCAGATTGGGCCTATACTTATTAGAGTTTAGAAGAATGAGGTGTGATCATATTGAATTACTTAAGATTCTGAGAGGGCTTGACAAGGTAGATGCTGAGAGGATGTTTCCCCTCGTGGTGGAATTTAGAAATAGGGGGCACAGTTTAAAAATAAGAGGTTTCTGTGAGACTTGCTAGTCTTTGGAATTCTCTTCCACAGAAAGCAGTGGGGGCTGGGTAGGCAGATTTTTGATTGACAAGGGAGTTAAGGATTATGAGGGACAGGCAAAAAAGTGGAGTTAAGGCCACAGTCTGATCAGCCATGATCTTATTGAATGACGAAGCAAGCTTGATAGGCCGAAAAGCCTACTTCTGCCCCTATTTCTTGTGATCTTATGAACATGTATAAAGGAGAACCAGTGGATCTAGTTTCTTTGGATTTTCAAAAAGCATTTGATAAGGCACCATACAAGAAATTATTACACTGAATGTGGACTCATGGGAACAGGGGCAATATATTGCCATGCATTGAGGATTAGTTAATGGATAGAAAACAGAGTAGGAATAACTTGGATATGTTTGGATTGATGGACTGAAACTAGCAAGATATTGCAAAGATCAGTCCTTGGGCCTCAGCTACTTACAATCAATTTTAATGAGTTTGATGAGGGGACTGAATGTAACATATCCAAGTTTGCTGACGATACAAAGTTATATGAGAAAATAACTGATTAGGAGGATACAAATAGGCTGCAGAGGGATTTTAGACATCTTGGGTGAGTGGGAAAGAATTAAAGATAGGATACAATCTGGCAAAGTGTGATAGAAAAAATAAAAAGTCAGGATATTTTTTGAATGGTGGAAGACTAGGAAATGTTCACATTCAGAGGTACCTGGGTGTCCATGTGCATGAATCATAGAAAGCTAACACACAGATACAGCAAGCAATTAGGAAGGCACATGGTGTGTTAGCTTTATTGTCAAGGGATTAGGGTAAAGAAGCATGACTATGGGATATTGGTGAGATCACATCCAGAGTACTGTGTGCAGTTCTCCTTACCTAAGTAAAGATACACTTGCCCTAGAGTGAGTGCCATGAAGGTTCACTAGACTGGTTCCTGGCAAGAGGAGAGATTGAGTAGGCCTTTATTCCCTGGAGTTTAGAAGAGTGAGAGGTGATCTAATTGGCACATATACATTTTTTGACAGGGTAGATGGTGAAAAAATGTTTCCTGTGGCTGGGGAATCTAGAACAAGATGTCACTTCTTAGAATAATGGGTCAACCATTTGGTGCTGAGATAAAGAGAAATTTCTTCACTCAGAGGATTGTGAACTTTTGGAATTCTTTATCCCAAAGAGCTGTGAGCACTCAGTTGTTGAGTATGTTCAAGGTAGAGGTTGATAGATTCTTGGGTATTAAGGGAAATGGGGATAATGCGAGAAGGTGGAGTTGAGGTGGAAGATCAGTCATAATTTTGTTGAATGGCAAAGGATGCTAAAAGCGCCTAATTGCTTCCTTCAACTCCTACTTCTTCTGTTTGATGCAGTGAGATCTAACAGGAGATCTAGTAACTTCATAATTTCTGTACATTGTGTTCTTTTAGGATTCATATCATTTGCAGATGAGGACATTTCTAAACAGTTGCTTTACAATAAATTATTGAATATTTGCTTGTTCCTAAAGCGCCTGAACGAGGCCAGAAGGATGATGGACAAACTTCGTGCCTGCATCGTGGCCAACTACTACGCATCGGCTGTGCAGCCCAAGGTTGCTGAGGTAAGGAGGAGGAAGCAGGGTCTGTTTGACCAGATTTTTAGTCCCACAATTTTGCCACGTGATTAAGTGACATTCCTTGGTTCAGTATCTGCATGATCTTGTAACGGCTGCCAGTGGGATTACATAAAGATGATTGACTGTGATGGTGATCCAATCCATTCAAACCGATAATCATAAATCTGAGGTCTCGTTAATTAACTGGATCATTGAACCTGAAAGGAGAGCAGGAAGTTATGTACTGCCAATTAAGTTCATGTGTGGCAGCAGTCCCTAACCCATGTGCCGTGAATGTTACTCAAGTGTGCCATGAAATCAGAGGCTAATCGGAGAGAACCCTGAACTCTGGCTCTTTATCACTGCTGTTATGGCCTTGAACTCTGGCTTGCCACTTTTATAGCCCCAAACTCTCACTTGCTCACTCTCGCCGCTTTTATAGCCCTGAACTCTTGCTCTGTCTCACCACTTTTATAGCCCCAAACTCTCACTCGCTCTCCCCACTTTTATAGCCCCGAACCCTCGCTCGCTCTCTCTTGCCACCTTTATAGCCCCAAACTCTCGCTTTCTCTTGTAGTTTTCATCGCCCCAAACACTCACTCTGTCTTGCTGCTTTTATGGCTCTGAATTCTTGTTCTCCCTCACTGCCTTTCTCGCCCCGAAATGACATTGAAACATGTATTTAAAATAAAAAAACTTTCAAGCTCAAAAACCTCTGAGCTGCAGGGCAGTGTATCTGGAGGGGTACCCAAAGATGTGCTGGGGAACCTCCCTCAGGTTCCAGTTAAGGGTTGCACATCAATTGCCTGGGAAGTTCAAACTTCTGATGGGCAATTGCCTTGCACTGGGAACCAGCCGAAAATGCCATTTAAATCCACTTCTAGCTTTTGGGTAGCCATAGCACTTACCCACCCAGACCCTCCATTGAACTCCCCCCAAGGGGGGATGGGCAATAAATGTTGGCCTAGCCAGCGATGCCCATATCCCATGAATGAATTTTTAAAAATCTCACCAATACCCACCCCGCCAGGCCTGACTCCCAGGATTGCCTGGATTTCCAGGTAAGTACTTTTGAGCGGAGTGGCAATCCGACACCACCAGAAGTAGCTTTATTCGGTTTCCTTTTAAAAAATCATTGCACGTGGACAAAACTGCTGCAAAAACAAGATCAACCACAATACAATTTGTGTAGTCACCCATGGTAACTGAAAAATGGTATTCGCATGTTTTAGTATGAAACGAGACAACACAAAACACAATCACAAATAAGGGAAACACTGCCGGATCAAGATTCACATTTAGTATATGATATATACAGTCATGGATAAGCTCTTGAAGAATAGAAGTGAAGAATCCCGTTCTGATTCAAATGTGGCTGAAACAACAGAACCTCGAGATAAAGACGAGGTTTGTGCACAGACAGTACAGTGACAGCTACTCGGCCTTTGGGATTTCGTGGACGGATGATGCCTCTTGTCCTGTCCCAGAAAGCCTAACTTGCAGGGAGGAGCTCTCAAATGCTACAATGGTGCTAAGTAAATTGAAGTGCCAATTGAAAACAAAACAGCATTCGCTTGCCAGCAAGGATACACAATACTACAAGTGCCTGAGAGAACAAAACTTAAAGCAAAATCAACGTTTTGTTGTGGAATGTCTAAAGACACTTGACACAGAATCAGCTGTAAGCAAATCAAGCAGCAGTTTAGCAGCTTATTCAATATAAGTGTGCATACAGGGGAAATACTCTCTGAGGATGCTCTAGAAGACAATTCAAAGATATACAATTTCCGTCAGTTATTTATACCATCTTCATGTTACCTTACTATTAACTCACAACACTCTTACCTTGAATGTCTAGTTCGATATGTCTGCGATTATCAATGAGTTTACAAAATAATCATGGAATGACTTGACCTTTAGCAAAAATAACACCCACAGGTGAGTGAATCATGAGCTTTGTCTTATCTATTCTTTTGATTTACTACATTGTCCAGTCATCTGCATATCTTAGCCTGGCCTTGAATGTCACGTTCCTAAGCTTATTATGGCCTAAACCATAGGCCAGTCATCAGCTTCTTGGCCTGAAGAAAAGTCACATTCTCTACTACATCTGCTGTAGTGTCTTTTTTTTTAACTGCAAACACTTTTAAAACTTAAACCAGCATCTTGGTCAAGCCTGGGCAATCCCATGATACACCACTTCAGTATGATGGAGTATGTGTGGGTCTCAGATAATGCGCAAGAGGTGAGTTGCCTAGTGGCTGAGCATGGAGCGAAATCGAAGAAGCCGCACACTATTGCCAAAAGCCTAATTCTGCCGGCATGAAAAGTATTGTGGGAGTAATATTCGGAGCAGATGCTGCCGAAGGAAAAGGCAATGTTCCCCTTTATGATAATACAATTATTGATGAAACATCTGTTGATAATGAACAGGTGTTTCAAGAGAAATTAGAAATGAGTGGAAAATTTTGCCCTGCATATTGATGATTTCACAGATATTAGCGGACACTGCCAGCTTATAACCAATGTCAGGTATGTTGATGGGGATTCCATTAAAGAGAATATCTTCTTTTGCAAGCAATTGCCCACTCATGCGACCAGAGAGGAAATCTTTCTTGTCACAACTGCTTATCTGGAGAAAAACAATCTTAACTGAACCAGGTGCAATAGTGTCTGCACTGACGGAGCAGCTTCCATGATGGGAAAATTCAAAGGATTTGTGAGTAAGGTGATAAAACAGAGTCCTGACATCTAGGTCAGCCACTGTATCCTGCATCGGGAAGCCCTTGTTGCTAATACAATCTGGCCTGAGTTAACTGCATTATTGGACCAAACAGTGAAAATTGTGAATTATGTAAAATCACATTCTTTGAAATCACGCTTGTTTAGTATTTTGTGTGAAGAGATGGGAGCCGAGTACCAGGGTTTACTCATGCATGCAGAAGTTTGATGGCTGCCTTGGGAGGAATTCGCAGAGCTCATACATTGAAACTGAAGTTTGCAGAGATGCCTCTGGGACACATTTTGGCTTCTTGTGGGACAAGAATACCCATCTATTTCGGACTGTACTATGGCAATACTCTTACCGTTTCTCATAACCTATCTGTGTGAGTTGGCATTCTCAACACTGACAAAAACAAAAGGAGGGAGCGCCTATCAATGGAGCCAGACCTGTGAGTTGCCCTGTCATCAGTTCCTCCCTGGATCAACAGACTCTGCTCACAGATGCAGGCCCAGGTGTCACACTAACGTTGGTAAGATGCTGCTCAGAGTATTTCCTTCATTTGCCTCTTATTTTGATTCTACTTTTAATTTCAGTAAATATTTTCTTTAATGAATAAGAAGAAACTGAACTTTTTCATTGTGTTACAAATATGAACTTCCACATTGAGAAATGCAAAATTAAAAAAAAACTGAAAACAATTGAAATCATTAATGGGAAACACTTAAATTCTATACGTTTGCTATAAAAATTATTGTATTTGACATACAACTGGTGTTAGAGCTTTCATTGTAAACTGCTTAAATAAAAATGATATTAGCTGGTGGTTTGATGTGTTCTGAGGAGGTTTTAGAGATGAAAGGCTTTTGCTAGGGGGCAGCTTAGTTGGAGAAAATAGAAGGTATGTCTCAATTTTATTATTGTATAAAGATGTGATCTGACATACAAAATGTTGGGAACCACTGATGTAAGGAATTGATTTGATTTTAAGTTTGGATTTATGAATTTGCTGATAAATCGTTAGGGTAAAGCATTACAGCAAACTTACCTCCTAAGCCTTACACCCAAATAAAATGGATAAATCATTTGGTTCTGATTGCATGCCTCCCAGACAATGGTAGGCCAGTGTGGAGATAGCAGAAACAATTCTTTGGTTCCTAGATGTGCAAATTGTACTGTGGAACTGGGGAGTAGCCAGTGGATCAGTTTTGTTCAAGATGGTAGGGAAAGATAAGCCAAGCAAGTGTAAGCTAGCTAATATGACATCAATTAGAAACCATAATTCATAAAAGTAATGTACTAGGCATAGTATATATGCATTTTCAAGTGCCATTTGATGAGATGCTTCACGGGGTTTGTTGTAACAATTCAGGTATGTGGCTTAAGAGAGAATTTAGCAGGATGGATAGAAAATGGCACTGAAAGATGAACAGGGACCTAAGGATTCAAATACATAATTTCATGAAATTGTAGGTACAGATAGGTAGGGTTATGAGGAGAGACTCAAGATGCTATGACTGTTTCCAGTAGACCAGAGAAGACTAAGGCAGAATTTAATAGAGATTGTTGAAAGTATGATGGTGAGAGCGTGATTTTCTCTGGTTGTGAGTCAGGAAGGAGGGCAGTCAATTTAAAATTATTGCTAAGGACATAGATGTTAGGAGATATTTCTTTGTGCAATAGGTACTTTGGAGCACAGAATGCTTTACTACAGTGAATGGTTGAATCGGAGACTTGCATCTTCGAAGAAAAAAATCAGGATAAGTATTTGAAGCAGAAAAAGATACAGGGCTATGTGAGTGAGTGGGTAAGTGGAATTAGTTTCAGATTGCTCTGGCAAAATGCCAGCACAACATGATAGGCTAAATTGCTGCCTCCTGTGCTGTACATGTCTATTGTTTGTGGACCGTGGCCCTTTGCCCTACATTTTCCGTTAAAATAAAAGGACCCTTAATGAGTGTGGGCTTCAACCAGCCCTGTTTTTGTAGAGTGATAAGCCATTGCAAATTATGGCCCAGAATTGGTGCCATGGTCACAGTCAAGATGTGACAGTTGCTTTGATAGCTAATTCAATCAAAGTTTGATAGGCCACTTCATGCTCCGCGACAAGTGAAAGGCGTCTCGATAATCAAAGAACCATCTTGCGGTCTTGAGTTTTCCATTTTCTGTGTCGGAAACCATATGCTGTCTGAGAATTTACCTGCAACAATTAGCTATCACCGAATGTATCCATGAACTTGTTGAGGCGCTAAAAGAATTTAAGACTCTTTCTTCTATTTTAAACAGGTAATTCACTTTATATGTAGTGTAAGTTTACTTATTGTACTTAGAGTTTTGCTGGTCTGTCTGACTTTTGTATATCATAGAATCACAGTGCAGAAGAGGCCCTTTGGCCCATCAAGTCTGCACCGACACGTGAGAAACACCTGACCTACCTACCTAATCCCATTTACCAGCACTTGGCCCATAGCCTTGAATGTTATGACGTGCCAAGTGCTCATCCAAGTACTTTTTAAAGGATGTGAGGCAACCCACCTTCACCACCCTCCCAGACAGTGCATTCCAGACCGTCACCACCCTCTGGGTAAAAATGTTTTTCCTCACATCCCCTCTAAACCTCCTGCCCCTCACTTTGAACTTGTGTCCCCTCGTGACTGACCCTTCAACTAAGGGGAACAGCTGCTCCATATCCACCATGTCCATGCCCCTCATAACCTTGTACATCTCGATCAGGTCGCCCCTCAGTCTTCTCTGCTCCAACGAAAACAACCCAAGTCTATCCAACCTCTCTTCATAACTTAAATGTTTCATCCCAGGCAACATCCTGGTGAATCTCATCTGCACCCACTCCAGTGCAATCACATCCTTCCTATAATGTGGCGACCAGAACTGCACACAGTACTCCAGCTGTGGTCTCATCAAGGTTCTATACAACTCCAACATGACCTCCCTACTTTTGTAATCTATGCCTCGATTGATAAAGGCAAGTGTCGCATATGCCTTTTTCATCACTCCACTAATGTACCCATTTTCATTTTTATCATTTTATTTTTAAAATACATCTGACTTTGCAATTTAGCCTGAAAATTATGGTTTGAGTGTGATATTTTTCCACTTAGTGAGGTGAAAGAATATGTGACTATTGTGATTCAGTTTAATTATTAGGCCTGGGATATGTTTACCTGAATGCATGACACAGAATAAGGAATTTAATTTAACTTTTTACTATAATTTTTTGGATTTTAAAACCCAACCTGAGCTCATTAATCACTTGCCTCCACTTCACCTCATTTTCTTTCCTGACCTTTTTTCTAACCTTGGTGCCCTATCGCCTTGGTCCTTTGCTGCTCCAGTAATACCTTTAAGCTATTAGATATCTTTGAGACATTGAAATGGGTTTAACTTGAGAATATGAAGTTGTTTAGGTAAATTTGCTTAATTGGTTAAATTGCCAGAAAGTGTTTGCAGATATTACTTTCTGAAATAATGTGAAATTCTTTTTAGTTATACAGTAAGTGTCTTTTTGCATTCACAGTATCATCCTTAGTCAGGACAATGGAACTGCCTTCATTGCCATTTCTTGGTTGAGGTGTTGGGACCATCCATTAAAGTTTGCTGAGAGAGATGACCTCCTTTAGTTTAACCTTGCTTTCCTGAACATTGACTAAACTGGGCTGTTTGATTCTTTCAGGGTCCAAAACCGTACGATCCGACTGTTTTCAATCACCCAGTCATCAAGAAATTTCTAGAATCTCCTTCACGATCATCGTCCCCAGCCAATCAACGATCTGAAACTCCATCCGCCAACCAATCGGAAACAGATTCGGTCACTCACCAAGCGGACACCTTTTTGGACAAAGAGAGCGAGCAGGAACAGCTATCTCAAGCATGTGAGGGCATTCAGTCTGACCGATCCGAGAAAAGAGCAGGGCGGAACACTAGCCAGGTACAGTGATGAGAGGCGAATCCCTCACTGTGTAGGGAGAGGGTACGTGAGGCTCTAAAGCATTGCTTCCTGACCTTGGATAGGAAGTGGTAATGGAAGCTACAGTTGGCCCCAATCACCTTGACCTACAAAAAGCTGCCAGGTTCCCAATCTTGATTGCTGGAAAGTGGGTGTGTGGGCATCAAGAGAAGCCTGGTGTCTGCAGTCAAACAGCCTGCCCACAGGCTCACACAACAAGTGATCACTTGCACAAGCTACTAGAGGACATTGGAACCTGGGTATTATCAACATCTTAAGGAGAATAAAGTGGTTGCAAAATGGAGCTGTGCATGGGTGTCATTCCACTATGCTGAGATGCCAGTCTCACTGCTCTGGCGTGGAATGGGGGGAGGTGGCAAGTAGAGCTACGCAGTGAGGTTATGAGAATCAGCAGTTTTATCCATAGTTGGCTGGTGTGAAGATTAGCCACCCATGTTGGCTGTTGATTGGGATTGGCTGGCCCTGTTGGAGGTTAGTAGTCCAAGGAGAATGGAAGAGGCAGTGGGGAAAAAGCAGTGGTAAGGAGGTGGAAATGGGAAGACAATACACCGTTGAACAAAATAGAGTGACTCATCTCATTGTTTTCTGTTCCTGTCTTTCCTAGGATACCTTTGGAGTCCCGACCCAACAGGAGATAGAACAACGGTGCACCTACCTCACCACCAGTGAAGATCCTTCACGTCTTTACATCAAAAAGACAATTGTCGTTGGCAACGTTTCAAAGTCAGTGCTTGGTTCTTCTTGGCATCTGTCTCTAACTCTCAATGTTTTGCATTTCTTTACCTTGCCTTCTGACCCCCTTTTCCACCCCTACACCCCCTTCCCCCCTTATGAAAGTGGAAGTGTAACTGAGGGTGATCAGAATATAAAATAAGTATAAGATGTGATGTTCTGTAATCTGTTCACTGTGAACAGAACTCCACGGTAACTTTGGCAGAGAAACCTTGGAGAGCCCAGAGAAAAGGCAAAATTAGCAATTCTCCAGATTTTCTACAGATCCTTTGCTAAATTTATAGTGAACTGTAGAGCCATGTGGAACTTAAGATAAAAATCTGCGGCAGAGAGCCCCTTCAACCTGTTTCTACCTGTTAGAGCTGAAGTGTGATGTCAAAGGAAAGCAAGTAGGTGATTGGTGGGTATCTCTTCCATGTCCTTTTTGATTGGCCAAGTGGTTTAAATCAGGAGACATTATTACAGCTGAAGAGTACAGTTAAGAAATTCACTTTAAAAATGTTTAACATCCAAATTAATTAATTAAATAGAATAGAGATGGCTGGGCAGGAATATGATGCAGCTGTAATACGTGGGAGCTGGTGGATGCCGGTGCGGTCCACGGTGACCGCATCTGCAGCAAGTGTTGGCTGCTCAAGGAATTTCAACTCAGAGCTAATGAGCAGGAGTCCAAGCTGTGAACACCGAAACACATCAAGGAGGGGGAGAGTTACCTGGACACTGTTTCAGGATTTTGATCCAGCGACATTGAAGGAACGGCGATATATTTCCAAGTCAGGACGGTGTGTGGCTTGGAGGGGAATTTGCAGATAGTGGTGTTCCCAGGGATATGCTGCCCTTGTTCTTCGAGGTGTTAGAGGTCATGGGTTTGGAAGGTGCTATTGAAGGAGCCTTGGTGAGTTCTTGCAGTGCATCCTGTAGATGGTACATGCTGCTGCCACTGTGTATTGGTGGCGGAGGGAGTGGATGTTGAGAATGGTGGCTGGGATGCCAATCACATGGGCTGCATGGCCCTGGATGGTGTTAAGCTTCTTGAGTGTTGGAGCTGCACTCATCCATTTCTTATACTGGACTACCCAGTGAATTGTAAAGCCCACTATAACATTTGTGAATTTATATTCTACATTTCTGGTTATATGTTACAGAATTCAAACAATTTTTAAAAATTTATTCATGTTATCTAGGCACTGAAAGTAATGAGCTTGCTGCTGTTCATTCATCCCTTTCCCAGCTCCTGTGCTAATTCCTGTTCCCATTCTTGGTCCTTGGTCGAATTTTGCTCATTGTCTCTTCAAGATTGTCTCTTTAATTGATTGTTTAATTGTTATTTTACAGGTATATTCCCCCAGACAAGAGGGAGGAGAATGATCAGTCCACCCACAAGTGGATGGTTTATGTGCGAGGTTCACGGAAGGAGCCCACGATTGACCATTTTGTGAAGAAGGTTTGGTTCTTCCTACATCCCAGCTATAAGCCAAATGACCTGGTGGAAGTTAGGTATGGTTCAGTGTCTCATCTTGAGCGTCACTCCTGCTCGGGGTTAGGCAACCTGATCGAATTGTTTAAAATCAGGTTGAAATCAGGAGGGTGGCAGTTTGTGCAGACCAGGGCCTGTGAATTGTATTATACCAAAGCTAACACAGGGCCAAAGGGTAACGAACTGTGTACCTTAATTAAAATTACTGCAAGTTATGAATAGCATTTATTGCTCAATGAATGTAGAGTAGATTTTTTTTTGGTTGAAACAAATGAGTTTGTTTCCATGCCCCTTGATTATATAGCAAAGTCATTTTTATTTAGTAAGAGTAAGACTTTAGCTGAGCATCACTTGTATTGCATCCTCTCAGAGACACGTGGATATTTGGTAGCCAGACTCATGAGGAACAACACTGATAGATTGGCGCAAGAAAGCATGTCAGCATCAAGCATGAGCTCAATACAGAATAAAGTTCCCTTGACATTGCCCCATCAAACACTTCCATCTCAGGCACAGCACTGGTTAGACAACAGAGTAAAGCACCTTCAGTACTGCCCCTGCAAACATTTGAAGGCCAGGGACAGCACAAACGCAGCCAATTCCAGGACTTTGGTTCATGGAGACCTTTGGGCACCTGAAGCACACATACTGTCTGTCCTTTTTCAGCACATTCCTAGTGAACAGAGCTTTTGTCATTTTTTTTGACTGCAAAACTCAAGAGTTTGTTGTCGGGTTCAGTAGATGGTGGAACAGTGAGTAATAAGCCATGTGAAACACATTGGCAGTGTTTTGTTGTTGTTGTCTGAATGATATTTAGTGTTGAATGATTTTCTTTTTGGTTTTTATTTTCTGATTAGTGAACCACCATTTCACCTGACCAGACGAGGCTGGGGTGAATTCCCTGTTCGCATTCAGATCCACTTCAGGGACCTGCGCAACAAGAGAATAGACATTATCCACCAGCTGAAGGTACAGCGGTTTTTGGGTGAAGCTATGCCCCAGACATATTTATATATTTTCTCAATCTGTGTGCTGCAGTTAACAACACAAATTGGGCTCGAAACAGGGGGGAGCAATAATTTTATCACTGTGATCAGTCAGGATGCTGGGGCAAAAGGAGCTTTCAGGACTGAGATCAATATATTTTTATGAGGTAAAGGTATCAAGAGGTATGAATGTGTGGATCAATGTTCATCTAATTGAATAGTGGAGCAGGTTTGAGGAGCTGAATGATTTACTCCTGTTTCTTTTTCTTATGATCTCAGCATCTAGCTGCGATTACAGTAATGTTATGCAGTCTCCTCAGCTAGGGTTTAATGTGTGTGTGTGTGTGTGTGTGTGTGTGTGTGTGTGTGTGTGTGTGTGTGTGTGTGTGTGTGTGTGTGTGTGTGTGTGTGTGTGTGTGTGTGTGTGTGTGTGTGTGTGTGTGTGTGTGTGTGTGTGTGTGTGTGTGTGTGGCCTCGTATGCCCATCCCCCACCCGCACAGTAGTGTGTTTGTCCACTGAGTGCACTTTTCCCCTCCTTCCCACTTTGATAATCATAGAATAAGTGGGAAGAAAATGAATATGAAAAAATTCAGTTTCTTATTCTAAAATCCTCTTCACTTTTGATTTTCTTTTGTTTTGAACTCTGTTAGCTACTCTCATTGTCCTGAAGACCTTTGGCCCAAGTCTTGCTGTTATCACCAATTAGTTGAGGTCTGTGATACACTAACCCTCCGAGATTAATTTTACTTCTTTTAAATTATTAGGTGTCACTCGGTGGCACCCGCACCGTTGAGTCAGAAGGTTTTGGAGTGAAGTCACATACCACAGTCTTCAGTACATAACCTAAGCCATAATCTAGGTGAGGGAGTGTTGCATGTCAGAGGTGTCATCTTTCAGATGAGATATTAAATTGGACCTGTCCCCTCAGATGGGTGTAAAAGGCAATTGAACTGAAGTGTATTTTGGGAAGGTTGCAGAGGCCATGAGTCCACAAAACAAAAATGCCAGTAATTTGCCTTGTATGATCACGGGGGATGTGGAATCCAGTAAGTGTCACTGTGATGAAGGGTGCTTCCCTTACATGAGCTCCACATTTTGAGAAGGATATGAAAGCATTAAAGAGGATGTGGAAAAGATTCACGAGGATGTCCCTCAAACCTGCAACCACCAATTATGTGGATAGATTGGAGAAGCCAGGGTTGTTCTCTTCAGAGAAGAGAATGTTGAGGGGAAATTTGATAGACATGTAAAAAATCATGAGGGGTCTGGATGGAGTAGATAGGGAGAAACTGTTCCCTTTGGCAGAAGCATTGAGAACCAAAGGACAATGATTTAAGGCAAATAGCAGAAGAACCAAAGGCGACTCATGGGAAAATATTTTTACACAGCGAGAGGTTGGGATCTGGAATGCACCACCTCAGAGTGCAGTGGAGGCAGATTCAATTATGGCTTTCAAAGAAGACTTGCATCATTACCTGAACAGAAAAAAAATTGCAGGACTATGGGTAAAAGGCAGATGAGTGGGATGAGCCGAATTGCTGTTTAAGAGAGTCGGCATGGACACAACAGGCTGAGTGGCCTCCTTCTGTGCTCTAACCGTTCTATAATTCTATGTTCTGTGTTAAAGCCAGTTTACACAGACATTCTGGGTAGAGAACGAGAGAACAGGAGTGGAAAATGCTGGTCTGTATGTAGAGCTTGCCCTCATGGGACATTGCAAGGTTAGATTCCAGTGTGCACAGAAATGGGGACAGGTGTATGAGCACTGCTGCACACTCTGAGCATGGCTCCTCAGTGTCTCCTTGTTTTGAGTGTGGCTGCTTAGTGTCAGTGTGGCTCCTCACCACAAACGTGGCAGCATGTTGTAAACCTGGCTCCATGTTGTGAGTGGTCCAGATTTCGGTTTCCGAGTAGAGTGAGTGCCACAGTTAGGCTGCCTATAAGCAGCAAATTAAGCATAAAGGGTATTATTCAGACATGATGGAGAGAACCATATATCTTTGCTTGTTGTAATTAGATTGACTATACAGAATAGTACAGCATTCTTTCCCATATTGTTACTCAAAGGCATGTGCACTCCTCCTGCTCACATCATTAGCGAGTGGTGAAACAGTGTAAAGTCAATTTTATTCTGTATCTAACTGACCTGGGAGTGTTTAATGGGGAAGTTTGAAGAAAGCTTTACTCTTCAATTAGGTTATTATGAGAATAAAATATTAAGCAGTCCCAACTCAAGTACACTATGGGTTATATACAAAATAAATCTCCCTCTCCAGTACCCCGTCAATCTCTCCCAGGAGAAATATAATTTGGATCAGATATCAGAATAAAGCTCCTTTGATACTGTCCTAATGGGCATTTCTAAATGAGGTATAGTGCAGGTTAGAAGTAATAAAGAAAAAAAGTTGTATTTATATGACAAGTTTACACCCTCAGGATTCCCCAGAGTACTTCACAGCCAATGAAATGATTCTGCAATGTAACTCCTATTGTAATGGTTGCCAGTTTTCTCTGAGCAAACTCCCACAAACAGCAATCAGTCTGTTTTTGATTGCGGTGGTTGAGGTATAAATATTTCACAAGACATCAGATAGATTCCCTGCTGTTTTTCGAGTATTGCTATAGGATCTTTTATTTCTTCGTAACCAGGCAGTCAGGGTCTTGGTTTAATGTCCCATATAAAAGATTGCACCTCTGCCACTTTCAGTCAACCTAGATGCTGTGCTCATGTCCTGGAATAGAGCTTGAATCTATGACCTTGCTGAGAGATGAGAGTGCTACCACAGAGACAAGCTGGCATGATATGAGCACTTTATGAAGCTCCTTCTACATTGATTCATTGAGTGCTTCCAAGTTACACAAAGTGGTTACAATATGAATCTTCTTCTGCTGTGTCTCAAGTAAGTTGATTCCGCGCTCTTCTAGTGCGACATTTCAGTCTCCGGCACCAAGCATCATCTGGGTTCAATTCCCAAATTGGGGCCTGTATTAGACTTGTGATTGAGACTTACTTTACAGCCTGCCTGCATAGAGAAGAGAGTTTAGACCTAAGTTTTTGCCCATACCTACTCACTGAGTGGAAAATCTAGCTTGCTAACAGAGCATTAGTTTTGGCTGGATCTGATGTGAGGTACCAGAGGTGACTGACCCACTATTGTACTCAGTTCCCTTCCCACCATTTTCTTTTTGCAGTGCTCATGTTGAATGGACACAGCTGTCTTTCACCTTACTGATCTGAGATTAATGTTTCTTTCCACAGCTGGATAGAACGTATACAGGCTTGCAGACACTTGGTGCAGAAACGGTATGCTTTAATCTCTGTCCCTTGTTCGCACTCTCTCTCTTTCTCTCTCTCTCTCTGTTTATTTCTCTCTCCTTTTTCCTCTGTAGCTTCCTCTTTCTTTTACTCCATTTGGTTCTTTCAGCTGTGAGGCCGTTGACACCTTGTAGTCCGATTTCATGCAACTATTGCTCAGGCATGAACCTAGACAATGCGTATGGGTCATCTGCCCAACACTAAGGAACTCACAGCCAAGACCAAATTGTACATTCGCAGCAAGAGTCTGTGTAAGGGGATCAGAAGGAGGAATCCCCTTTGGGATTTTCTTCATTCCACCCCACAGTTGTTGGGCTGACAGCTTCTCGCTTGAAGAATTAAATCTTTCATTTATGTTAACAACTTAGGAATTACTGTGTATGATAATTAGTCGAATGCTTAACCCTCATGTATGACTTTCCTCTGACCAGTTTCATAGCGCTGGTGTTAGCTTCAAATTCAAGCTTAAATAAAGAGACTAGCTTCCCCTTTAAATTAATGGTGGGCCAGCTAATATCACCAACATCATTTCTGGACTTGTGGGTTGGGATTTTATGGCCCCGCCGCGGCGTGTCTCCCCCCGGCGGATGTTGGCGAGCCATTTAAATCTCCACTCATTTTGGCAGAACCATATTATTCCACCAGGCAGGAGGGGCTGTAAAATCCTGGCCATGGAGTGTAGACTGGCAGTGGCTCAATTTTAAAATTCTCATCCATGTTTTGACATTCATGGCCTCACCCCTCACTCTCTCTGTAATCTCCTCCAGGGCTACAACATTCCCAGGTCTCTACATTGCTCCAAGTCTGGTCACTTGAATCTCCGATTTTCATTGCCCCACCATTGATGCCCCACCAGAAGAATCTGTCTAGGTTCTAAGCTCTGGAATTCCCTTCATAAACTTTTTGCTTTCGTTTTGGACTATTTTCTTTTTTAAACCTCTTCATCTCTCTCACCCCATCTAAGATGCTCCATAAAATATATTTTATCCAATTGATCCAATTTTGTGATCACTGGCTCTATTGTATCTTTATGTGGCTTGGCGTTCAAATTGTGTTTGCTAATTCTCCTAACATTTTGCAATAGGAAAGGCACTATATAAATGTAAGCTGTTTTGAATATTTCTCTGTTTAGATTGTAGCCCATTCCTGCACTCACACTGGCTCTGTGCATCTTGCTGTCTCTTGTCTGTCTTATTTGAAAAGTTGTTTTTTGAGCACTGTAATGATTGTGTTCTCTTTATGTTCCCCTTGGAACAGGTGGTGGACGTTGAACTGCACCGTGACTCTCTTGGGGAGGACTACCTTCCCACAGCGCTGCCTCCTTCTGGCTCCTCTGCAGTACTTCTGTCTTCATCCTCCTCCTGCAGCAGGACCCCACAGTCTGTCACCCCCTCACAATCTGCAAAATCCTCCACTCCCCCAGTGACATCAGCGGGAGGAGTTCACGTGTCTGCCGCAGTTTTGAACTCTGTTTCTGGAAAGCAGTCACATGACTCTCTGGGATTCACTTCAGAGAAAGGTGAGATGGGTCTTGCATCACTTGTAAGCCCCACACCTGTATGCAATCCCCATACCAAACATGGAGATACACGTGAGTATGTACAACCCAAAACAAACATCACTAAACACTTGACATTCAATGCCATTACCATCACTGAATCCCCCACTATCAATATCCTGGGGTTATCATTGACCAGAAACTGAACTGGACTAGCCATATAAATACTGTGGCTATAAGAGCAGGTCAGAGGCTAGGAATTCTGCGGAGAGTAACCCACCCGTGACTCCTCAAAGCCTCTCTACCATCTACAAGGCACAAATCAGGGGTATGATGGAATACCCTCCAATTGCCTGGATGAGTGCAGCTCCAACAACACTCAGGATGTTTGACACCATTCAGGATAAAGCAACCCATCCATAAACATTCACACCCTTCACTGCCGATGCACAGTGGCAGCAATGTGTACCATCTACAGGATGCACTGCAGGAACTCACCAAGGCTCCATAGGCGCCGCCTTCCAAACCCATGACTGCTACCATCTTGTAGGACAAGGGCAGCAGGTAGATGGGAGTAGCACCACCTGGAAGTTCTCCTCCAAGCCACTCACCATCCTGACTTGGAAATATATCACTGTTCCTTCACTGTCGCTGGGTCAAAATCCTGGAACACCCTTCCTAACAGCACTGTGGGTGTACCTACACCATGTGGACTGCAGCAGTTCAAAAAGCCATTCACCACGACCTTCTCAAGGGCAATTAGAAATGGGCAATAAATGTTGACTTAGCCAGTGATGCCCTCATCCTGTAAAATGAATAAAAAAGATCTTTTATACAGCCCCAACATCAAACCCAGAGCCACACACGTGAATGTAAGCCCCCTAAACTAAACAAGGAGTCACAATGAATATACAAACTTGAAGAAAAATGGAACCACTGGTGTATGTACAAATCCCAAAACCAATCATGGACTCTCACGTGTATATATAATACTGAAACCAAACATGAAATTACACACACACACACACACACACACATACACACACATCCCAAATGAAACACTGTCATACACAAGTATGTACAACCCCAAAGCAAACACAGAGCCACCCACATCTGTAAACAGTGAAACCAAAAATTGGCCTACACAGATATGTACAGCATTCAAAACTAAACAATGAGCTCCACACATATCCACAAACTCTAAAACTAAACACTGAGAACATGAAGTTATGTGCACGCGCATGCACACACACACACACCCACACATGTACAGACCTCAAACAAACAGTGAGCTAGACATGTACTTTAGTAAAAGTTCAAACTAAACACTGAAGGGATGCTTGTTTAAATATGTTCCAGTCAATATAGGGACATGCAGCTGTCTAAAGTATTTGTATGCTAATACTGCAAAACAGAATCTCAAGGCCCAGGTATTGTGTGTTGTTTGTAAAAGTGATTCTGCTTTAATTTTTTCTATATTTCTGTAGGATCATTCTGTGTAGTTTCTTAAAGAGGCAGTTGGGGCTTGTTAATCAAATGCTTGTAATAAGGGGATCATTAATCAATTTAAAATAATGCATTTGAAGGGCTGAATATACAAATTACAGCAATGTGTTGCCTTGGGACAATTAATTGAGTGACATCCTGAAAGGCCTATGGGGGCAACCTTCAGGACAAAGGGGGAGCAAATAAATGCCATATTTCCCTTTCCCATAGCCTAGAGGCAAATTGCAATGTCCTAACTTTTGATCAGTTTTATCTTACTCAGCAAAGGCTAGGAAATGAAGCTGGGGCCTTTCTATTGATATACTCTGGTGGTCACATAGATTAGACTTGTATTTACTGGAGTATATAACACTAAGGGTTGGCCAATTGAGGTGTTTAAACTAATCAAAGGATTTGATAGAGTAGATAGAGAGAAACATATTTCTCTGGTAGGAGGGTCCAGAACAAGGAGGTAGGGGCGGCGTTACCTTAAATTAGAACAAGTGGTGATGTCAGGAAGGACCTGCACAAAGGGTGGTGAAATTCTGGAACTCTCTCCTTCAAAGAGCTGTTGACACTAGGTCAGTTGAACATTTCAAAACTGAGTTTAATAGACCTTGTTAGGCAATGCTGTTAAGAGATATGGGGTAGAATTTTCAGGTTGGTGTGCAGGCGCAAGCCTGACCCACTCGAGTGTGAAATAGCACGAGCCTGATATCATCCCGTGCTCATGTGATATTTCAGTCGGCAGGCACGCACAAAATTCGGAAGCATGCCCACTGATAATTAAGAGGGCAATTAAGCCAATTAAAGGTGTAATTGTCCCTGATTTTTCGTGGTCCGTCCAACATCACGGTTGGCGGACGGACGAATCGGTCAGGCGGCCGTTGCATTTTTCATGAAACCTCATCCAAGGGCGGGATGAGGTTTCTGCTATTAAATAAATAAAAAAAAATCTATGGACAGAATTTTTATAATATAAATGTTCAAGTGACTGTTTGTGATGCTTGGACATTTTTGTTCTGATTTTGAACCTTTATTTGATACTTTTGAAGTCTTCAGCTCCCTGAGGCAGCCCTCTGCCTTCAGGGAGCTTTCATTCCGTGCTCATGTCAGCACCCGCCCTCCTCCCACCCCCACCCCCACCCCGGCAGTGCTGAGCATTTCAGCGTGAAATCGTGGTTGGGGGAGCCAATCGTGGTTGGTGGTACGTTCACTGGCTGCTTCCAGACCCTTTGATCCCACCCACCCGCCGACCTGAAAATTCTGCCCACGGAGTTAAGATACAGATTAGCCATGGTTTAATTGAATAATGGTTGGGAAAGGTTTTACATTTGTGTGTGAATAAACCCTCAAGAAAGGGGATTGTGCAGGATTAATGGAGACTTCAGTCCTCTATTCTTAATGAAATATATTTTTGTTTCTTGTGTATTTTCAGTTAAGGTGGAACTCCCTGTTAAAAGTGAAGTGAGTTCAAGCAGTCACTCAGGACAGTCTTCCCTGGAGCGCACACCAACCAGGCCAGTGGCCACTCAAAAGGTCACGTTTGGGACACATGGAAACTCAGCGTTCCAACCAATCACAGCCAGTTGCAAGATTGTCCCTCAGGGGCAGCTCCCCAGCCCTGCTGATTCTCCAGGGAAGTCCTTCCAGCCCATCACCATGAGCTGCAAAATTGTGTCAGGTACCCCTATTCTCAACATTAAGAGGTGAAACACAGTGCGGGAAAGTCTGAAAACCCAGTTTGAATCACATCATGAGGGAGGGGAAAATATGTTATCAAGATTTGTAGAATTAAAAAGGAAAATTTTGGAAAATTCCATGACTGAGACCATCCATCAGCTCTAATGAGGGGAGGCAAGAAAATTGACAAAATAGAGGAGAAACGATTGGGTTATTCTACCAGACATTTCAGCATCTCTTTCTCCTCCACATACTGTTAACCTTGCTGTTTACCTTCAACAGTCTCATACCCTGATGTTGTCATCAGTTCTTTCGACAAAAACAGAGAAAACATACAGAAATGTTGGGAATCATGGCAAGATGGGACTACTAGAAAGGATGGAAAATGGACAAGAATGAAATGTTGGAAAGGATGGAATGTTGTTATGGTTAGCTATGTTGGAAAGGATGGTGTACTTGGAAAGGATGCAAATGATAAGGAAGGAATATTGCAAAGGATGGTATGTGGAAAGGATGGGAGTAATGGAAAAGATGGAATGTTCAAAAGAAAGATTTGCAATGCCATAGTGCCTTCATGACCTGAGGAAGTTCCAAACCACTTGCTGGCCAAATAAATACTTTTGAAGTGTAGTCACTGTTAGAATGTAAGGAACACAGCAGCCAATTTGTCCATAACTGAGGTCCTACAATGGAATTTGAGATAGTGACCTGATAATCTATTCTATGATGTTGTTTGAGGGATAACTATTGGCCAGGGCACCAAGGTGACACCCTGCTCTTATTATGGAGTCATAGAATGCATATAGCACAGAGAGAGGCCATTCAGCCTATCAAGTGCTGGCTTCTGCAAGAGCAAATTAGGTAACCTACTCATCCACCTATTCCCCTTAGCCCTGCAAATATTTTCCCTTCAGTTGCTTATCCATATTATTTTGGAAGACCACCATTAAATTCTCCTATACCACCCTTTTAGGCAGTTCATTCCAAATCCTAACTACTTGATGTGTGAAAATAAAAGGTTTTCCTCATGTTGCCTTTGATTCTTTTGCAATTCACCTTAAATTAATGTCCTCTTTTTGCCAGTGGAAACTGTTTTTCTTCATCTACTCAATCTAGACCCCTTGTGATTTTGAACACCTCCATAAATCTCCTCTCAACCTTCTCTTCTCTAAGGAGACCAACCCCAACTCCTCCTATCTAAAGATGTAACTGAAGTCCTTCAACCCTGGAACCATTCTTGCGAATGTTTTCTGCACCCTCTCTAAATCCTTCGCATCCTTCCCACAGTGTGGTGCCCAAATCAGTGTTTTATAAAGGTTCATCATAACTTCTTGCTTTTGATCTCTAACGGTCTATTTATAAAACAAGGATCTTGTATGCCTTTTTAACCACTTTTTCACTTCCCCAACACCTTCAATGATTTGTGCACATATACCCCAGGTCTCTCTGCTTCTGCACTCCTTTTGGAATTGTGTCCTTTAGTTTATATTGCCTCCTCTCATTCTTCCCCAAAGAATGTATCACTTCACACTTCTCTGCAATATATTTCACCTGCCATGTGACCTCCCATTCCACCTGTCTGCCTGTGACTTAAGTGTATCACCATCCTCCTCTCAGCCTACAATACTTTCAAGTTTTGAGCAATTACAAATTTTGTAATTGTGCCCCATAAGGTCAAGTCTAAGTCATTAATATACATCAGGAAAAGCAGTGGGCCTAATACTAACCTCTGGAGAACGTCACTGTATTCTTTACCCCAGATTGAAAAACAACCATTTACCACTATTCTGTTTTCCGTCACTCAGCCAAATTTGTTTCCAATGTCCCTTTTATTTCATGGGTTCAACTTTGCTGGCAAGTCTATTTTATGGCACTTTATTAAAAACCTTTTAGAAGTCCATATACCTCATTACCGTCATCAACCCTCTCTGTTACCTCATGGAAAAGCTTAGTTAAGTTAGTTAATTACAATTTTCCATTAACAAATCTGTGCTGGTTTCCCTTAATTAATCCACGTTTACTGGCTGGTCCTATTTGAAATAATGCTATGGGATCTTTTATGTCCACCTGAGAGGGAAAATGGGACCTCAGTTTAACGTTTCACCTATTACGCGGCATCTCTGACAGTGCAGGACTCTCTCAGTCCTGCACTAGAGTGTCAGCCTAAATATTTGTGCTCAAGTACCTGGAGCAAGACTTGAACCCACAACCTTGTGAACCAGAGGCCAGAGTGCTACCAACTGAGCCACAACTGATACACATGACATGATGAGGAACAGGATGGGATTGATGGAAAGGACAGGTGAAGGAATTATGGAAAAACATTAAAGATTGGGTCTGACATAATTGCTGTAATTATTGAAAAATAAGAATAATGGAAAGATTGGATAATGAAAAGGTTCAAATGGGTGGAAATAATGGAAAAGATGGTTGTTTTGCTCTGTCCTTCACCAGTTGATGCCTATGCCCACTGGTCTATTGGGAGAGCTCAAAATGTGGCTACTGTGAAATAATGAGATCTGTGATGTGAAGTTTGAAACGCTGGTGAGTTCATTAATTGTTTTTATCACTATAGGATCACCGATCTCAACTCCCAGTCACTCTCCTTTGCCACGTACTCCAACCTCTACTCCTGTCCACATGAAGCAAGGATCTTCTGTCTCTGTCATAAGTAACCCCTACATTATTGTGGACAAGCCTGGACAAGTAATTGGAGTGTCATCATCAAACACAGGTATGGACCTGACCAATTGCATTTACACATGCACACCAGTTAAGACTTAGGCTGGACTTTACAGGGGGTTGCACTGCTTGTAAGCAGTCCCAAGAAGATCGAGGATGTACATCAGACCCAGTTAGGCTTTAGGCTTTTTGGGCGGGGAGGGCTCAGGTACCCTCGGGAGGGAGCCAAGTTTTGGAGGCCTGGTGAGGAGGCACAAAAAGGCACAACCGTTGGAGGGGGTGGAGTTGGGTGGATGCCCCCAAAGTGCACTGAATGATGTACCATCCCCACCCCCCCTTTCGCACCTTTTCACTAAATTTGTTCAAGTAAAGGCCTTCCCACTCTTTGCCCAGCATATTATGACAGTAGAAGTGAATTGAGGGCCTTAAAGGGCAATAATTGGCCACTTATGGCCTTCACTAGGCCTAAGGGCAGGTAGGCTAGTGGGCACCTTACCCAGTCTCCATATTAGGGGGACCAGGTTGGGGGTGGGCAGCAAGGCTAGCTGTTCAATATATTTTATGTGCCCCCACACCCGTTCCCCACCGCACGAAAAACACAGCTGGTGGAGGGGGATGTGGGCTGTAAAATCCATCCCTTAGTGTCAGACACGTCTCATTGTTTGACCCCAGCTCTTCTTCAAGTCTGTTATTTGATGCTGTAGATTGGTAAAATTGGCAATCCTTTTCATTTTTTATTTGTACCATTGCATTAACAATAAAGATAAACCACTTATTAACTGTAACATGTTGAGTATTGCATGCTCAGGGCTTGCTACTGTGTGATCTCAATAGTTTGAGAAAAGCTGGCTATCAATGTGAGGAATACCTTGGTGTCAGTACAGATATCTGGGTGGGACTGACTAGATTGCTCCATGGAGAGCTGGCATGGACTTGATCGGTCAAATGGCTCCCTCCTGTGCCGTAAATGACTTTATAACAGCAGCCTTCAGATTTTGACTGCTCCAGAGCTGGATTGAAGTTGATGTGTGAATTGGAGGTGGATAAGGAATGGTGCGTAAATGCTGCCTGGTTAGTGGCCACACTGCACTGCAGTGAATGGACTGGTGTGAAATAGTTTGTCGCCTCCACATGCTCACTACACTAGTATGGAAGGTAGAGACTGATTTCTTACTGAGCTGACTGCTATGCCAGATGCACATAGTCACATGTGCCATACAGATGATACAGGACTTTAACCCATCTTTACCAGGATACTTATGGCTGAATTTTTGGCCAGGGAGCAAAAAATTGGAATCAAAATATAGTGGTGCTGAAACTGCTGTGAGAGACCAACAAATCAAACATCTCCGTCTGGAATCCTTTTCTTTGCTGTATTTGCAAAGATATTTACGCATTAATTTTAAACAGGGACATAGTGGTTAGCAAGAGTCTGCATCTTCAAAATAGGATGGAAAAATCAGGTAAGTGGAGCTGAAGAGAAAATTATCAAAGATAAAATTATTTAAGGCAAATTAACACTGCTAGTTATTTCTTTGGGACTCCCACCTGAATATACGGATGTAGCTATTTATTTATAGGCAGATCTTACTGATATATCGTTAGCTCAGGTCGTGGATTTAACAGAGACCTATTCCTAGGGTATTTAAAGATTTTGCAAATAAGATTTCAACTCTCAGTTTTCCTGGTGATTTTTCAAATTCACGCTGATTTAGTTATCTGTTTCATTTGAAGGAGGGAGCCCCACAGCAAAGCAGACAGGTGTCTCACAAGGTGCACGTTCGCCCATCCCAAAAATCCACGGCAGCAGCTTCATCGCAACAACCGTGAAGGTAAGGGTTTTCCTACCCTCTTGAAACTGGCTTTGTTACCGAGTAGGGATACCAACTACTCTGGATCTTCTCTCTCGTCACAGAATGACAGAGGCAGTGTAGGTTATAGACACTTCCCTGGAACCATTTCTTTCATCATGCTGCAAATCAGCAGTTTACTAAACCGACTTAGATGCCTGACCTAGGGACGGTTAGCAATGGCTGAGCACTGTGGCTGACCAGAGCGCAGAGAAGGAACCCTGGTAACTCCAGACTTTGGGAAAGAAAAACTTCATCCTAGCCCCTCCTGGGGTTGCACAGCCAGAACCTGTTTAAAAATTTTGAATGGTTTTGTCCACTCAAGGGGACAGTTGATAACCAGAGAGCACAAATTTAAGTTGATTGGCAAAACAACCAGAGAGGAAGTGAGGATTTTTTTTTCATGCAGTGAGTTGTTATAGTCTGGACTGCACTATATGATAGGGTCATGGAAGTAGATTCAGTAATCATCTACAAAAGGGAATTGGATTAATACTTGGAAAGGGAAAAAATTGCAGGGCTATGGAGAAAAGGGCAGGTGAATTGGATGGCTCTTCCAAAGAGCTGGCACATGCACAATGGCTTCCTTCTGTGTTTATTGATTCTAGCAACTGGATATCACTGTCTGTAGTGTTTGGAAATGCTAGCCTGCACACTAGAAATCACACGGCACACATATAGCTCAATCGATATTGGAAATCGCTGCCTGTACACAGCACTGCAGGTAGCTGTATATAGGTTAATCAGAGATGGATCACTGCCTGCAGAGGACTTTCTAGTCTTGCATAGTTGTTGTTGTCCTGTATTGTGAATGAGTGCTGAATCTGAGGTGATGTTAATGCCCAGTGCGTGTCTCTTGTATTTAAATGAGCTGAACTGAAAAAAACAGCTAAGTTCAGACAAAGGTCAGATAAAAAAATAATTAACATTTATTTAGTGCCTTTCATTCCCTAAAAGCACCCAGGCTAATTCACAATGAATTAACGACTTTTGAAGTGTAGGCAAATTTGGTAGCACACCTGAGCTTCATCCTGTTCTTGCCCAATATTTGCACCCACCCTTCGCAGCATGGGTCACTGAGTAGCAATTGAGAAGGAGAATTTTGACTGATTTTTCCACTGTAAGCCTGAGGCAGAATTTACATCTTTCATAACCTCAGGACACCCCAAAGCACTTCATAATCAATGAAATACTTTAGGAATGTAGACAGTGCTTTAAAACAGGGAAGTTTATGCACAGCATATTCCCACACATAGCAGTGAGGGAAATAATCAGATAATCTGTCTGAGTGACATTGATTGAGAGATGTTGTAAAGAAGGGGAAAAGAATGAATGAACAAATAAAATTGCATTTACGTGGCACCTTTCATGACCTCAGCAAGTCACAAAGTACTTTATAGCCAAATGAGTACTTTTGAAGGATTTCAATGTTCTAGGGAAATATTGGCCAGCACATTGGGAAACCCCTGTGCTGCTCTTCAAACACAGCTCCCAACTTAAAATACCCACGTAAGCAACATGAAGAGTCATACGGACTCAAAATGTTGACTGTATTCCTCTCCGCAGATGCTGTCAGACATGCTGAGTTTTTCCAGCTATTTTTGTTTTTGCTTCAGATTTCCAGCATCTGCAGTTTTTTGCTTTTATATTATGCAATTGTTTATATCGGCCGAAAAGCAATAGTCATTGACCATTTGTGTTAGTGCCAATTTCAAAGCTGCAGTTTTGGCATCTTAAATGACAGAAGCAGCAATGTTTACTCACTAGTTCACACCATGTTGAGGTGCACTGAATACAAGGAACAGAAATAGACGTTAAAAGCAAAATACTGCAGATGCTGGAAATCTAAAATAAAATAGCTGGAAATATGCAGCAGGTCAGGTAGCATCTGTGGAGAGAGAAAGAAAGTTAAAGTTTCAGATCTCTTTTCAGAAAATAGCACCTGGCTAGTGCGCACTGAATATAATTAAGTTTTATTGAGGTAGACACCAACACCTTTAAGCTATGACAGCTTTGATGAGTGAGAAACAGGGAAGAATCTTGACTCCATTCTCTTCCCTTGTCCAGTCTCTTCCCACCTACATCCACGATTCCTCTCTCGCCCTACATCATATCAACAACTTCCAGTTCCCTGGCCCCAACTGCCTCCTGTTCACCATGGACTTCCAATCCCTCTACACCTCCATCCCCCACCGGGATGGTCTGAGGGTTCTCCGCTTCTTCCTCGAACAGAGGTCTGAACAATTCCCATCCACCACTACTCTCCTCCGTCTGGCTGAACTTGTTCTCTCACTGAACAATTTCTCCTTAAACTCGTCTCACTTCCTCCAAATAAAAGGTGTGGCTATGGGTACCTGCATGGGTACCCAGTTATGCCTGTCTCTTTATGGGGTATGTGGAACATTCCTTGTTCCAGTCCTACTCCGGACCCCTCCCACAACTCTTTCTCCGGTACATCGATGACTACTTCGGTGTCGCTTCATGCTCTCATCTGGATCTGGAAAAATTTATTAATTTTGCTTCCAATTTCCACCCCTCCATCATTTTCAGGTGGTCCATCACTGACACTTCCCTTCCCTTCCTTGACCTCTCTGTCTCACTTTCTGGTGATAGACTGTCCACTAATATTCATTACAAGCTTACCGACTCCCACAGCTACCTTGACTACAGCTCCTCACACCCCACTTCCTGTAAGGACTCCAGCCCATTCTCTTAGTTCCTTTGCCTCCATCAGATCTGTTCTGATGATGCCACTTTCCAAAACAGATCCTGTGACATGTCTTCCTTCTTCTTTAACCGAGGTTTTCCACCCACGGTGGTTGACAGGGCCCTCAACCGTGTCCGGCCCATCTCCCACGCATCCGTCCTCACACCTTCCCCTCCCTCCCAGAACCATGATAGGGCCCCCCTTGTCCTCACTTATCACCCCACCAGTCTCCGCATTCAAAGGATCATCCTCTGCTATTTCCACCAACTCCAGCATGATGCCACCACCAAACACATCCTCCCTTCACCCCCCCCCCCCCCCCCCCCCCCCCCCGGCGGCTTTCCACTGGGATTGTTCCCTCCGGGACACCCTGGTCCACTCCTCCATCAGCTCAATCCCCTCCCACGGCACCTTCCCATGCAACCTCAGAAGTGCAACACCTGCCCCTTTACTTACCCCCTCCTCAACGTCCAAGGGCCCAAACACTCGTTTCAAGTGAAGCAGTGCTTCACTTGCACTTCCCTCAATTTAGTCTACTGCATTCGTTGCTCCCCATGTGGTCTCCTCTACATTGGAGAGACCAAACGCAGACTGGGTGACCGCTTTGCAGAACACCATCGGTCTGTCCGCAAGCACGACCCAGACCTCCCTGTCACTTGCCATTTCAACACACCACCCTGCTCTCGTGCCCACATGTCCATCCTTGGCCTGCTGCAATGTTCCAGTGAAGCTCAACGCAAACTGGAGGAACAGCACCTCATCTTCCGATTAGGCACTTTAGAGTCTTCCGGACTTAATATTGAGTTCAGCAATTTCAGATCATGAACTCTCCTCCATCCCCACCCTCTTTCCGATCCCCTTTTCCCAATAATTTATAATTTTTTTACAAATTTTTTTTTCTTTTCACTTCTATTTTTAAATTTATTTCGATCTATTGTTTCATCTCCACCTTTTAGCCCATTTCTATCCCTTCCCCCCCACCCCACCCCTACTAGGGCCATCTGCCACTAGCTTGTCCTGCTTGCTACCCTTAATGTCCCCATTAGCACATTCTTTAGATAATATCACTACCGTCAACGCCAATTTGTCCTTTTGTCTATGACATCTTTGGCAGTCTCTTCTTGGCCTCCACCGATCACTGGCCCCCAATCGAGCTCCTCCTGTCCCAGCCCCCCGTACCAGCTTATATTTCATTTCATTTCTATGTGTCTTAGTTCTGATGAAGGGTCATACGGACTCAAAACATCAGCTGTATCCCTCTCCACAGATGCTGTCAGACCTGCTGAGCTTTTCCAGGTATTTTTGTTTTTGTTCCAAGAATTTTATGTTCCCCACCACTGGCGGATTTGTAGATGGGGGGTGTGTGGGGTGATCGTAAAGTTCTTATGTGGGCCCTCCTACTGGGTTCCCGCCCGCCTCTGCACAATTTTACGCTGCATCAGACCCACCCTTGCCTCAATTGAGGCCCTTAAGTGGCCAATTATTAACCACATAAGGGCTGTTTCCCACCCAGCCTCAATTTTCAAGCTGGTGGAAGGAGTTCAGTGGCGGGGGGGGGAACGCCTGAAAATTGACTCTGTTCAGACCTCAGGCGGGAAGAAGCCTCCATCAGCAGCCTTCTTTTAGCATCGGGCGTGCTCTCCCTTTGGATTTTAACCCTGCAAGGACTCTTTCCTCTCCACTGACACCCTAAACCCCCTCTGCCCACCCCCAATCTCTGGGGCAGCTGGTATGGGCAGGGATGCATTTGCCGCCAACTCCTCCGATGGCAGGAAGGGAATCTCCACCATCTGAAATATCCTGGCAATAGAGTTTGTAGCCAGAGCCAGTTGTGCTTAAACAATGTTCAATGTATTTCATTCAATGTATTATAACTAGAAGACAGTTTATTTTACAGCAAATTATGGAGTCATTACAGGAGTAACTGACCGACATTGGCTACCAATCTGGCAAGACTTAGATTTAAAAACTTTCACCTTTGTTTTCAAATTGCTCCATCGTCTCATCCCTCTGTAACTCTGCAACCTCCTCCTGCCTTACAACCATCCAGACAACTCCGCACATCTCCAGTTCGGGTCTCTTGAACATCCCTGATTTTCTTTGTTCTACCATTGGCGGTGGTGCCTTCAACTAAGGAGGCCGTAAGCTTTGGAACACCCTCTCTAATCCTCTCTGCTTTCTACCTTTCCTCCTTTAAGTCACTCCTTATAACCTGCCTCTTTGACCAAACTTTTGGTCACCTATCCAAATATCCTTTTTATGTGGCTTGATGTCAAATTTTGTTTTGGTAACCTTCCTGTGAAGTGCCTTAGAAGGTTAACTACGTTAAAGGTGCTGTATAAAGACACGTTGTTTGTTACTCAGCAGTTGTAATTTTAGTTCAACCAGAGACAAAAATAATTTTTCATGCTTTTTATTTTCAAACAACTATCTAAACAGAAACTACTTAATAACAGAAATAGCAGCATCTACAAAATTTTAAAACTGGACAAAGAATTGGGCAGATAAAACCCTTTTTAATTCATGACATAAAAAGATCAACTGTTTTGACCCAACAGATCAAAAAGTCAAGGCACTTTGCACACAACAAAATTAAAGCTCTTGATTGAAATTAGTTTGAAATTAATGCTCCCACATTATACCGGCTATTATGTTTGGAGGGAAAATCACCCTCGTGTTTAATTCCATGAGATCTTTTATATCCATCTGAAAGGGTCGATGGGCTTTTGGTTGAATGTCTCATCCAAAGGTTGGGCACCTCTGATAGCACAGCACTCCTTCAGTGCTGCATTCAACTGACAGCCTAGATTATGTGCACAGCTCCCTGAGGTTGGACTTGAACCCACAGCATTCTAACTCCGTGATGAGAATGACATGCCTGATTCAAAGCCAACACTGGAGTTGCTGGGGCCAATTGTGCTGCCCTGACCACCATCCCAACAAACCTGGGAGGGTCTTCTCTACCGTTGACCTCTGGATGGATAAATTCATGTACAGTGATCAGGGAAGCCTGCTGAAGACATTTAAAAGCTATAGGGACACTGATTCTCAGACGTGACATGGGGATGGTATACTGCTTGGGTGGGAAATGCTAGGTTACTTTCACTACTGATGAAGACCCAGGTTTCTTGTGTTAGAACGCAGGTGTGTTGGGAATAGGTAACCTTTTAGATTAATTTTTTCCATCCTTTCACCACTTATTGCACCAAGGCAACTTTTCTTGGCTAAAACGGCCACCTCTTCACCACAAAAGCCAGTGCAACTCTTAGTTTGCAGCTGGGAAAATGCACTTGATCTTAATTGGTCTTGTCAGATAGGAGGCAGGTTACCGCTACATGTATAGCACAGAAACATGAGAATTTTTAGAAGCAGGAAAAGACTATTTGACCAGAAAACCTTGCCTTTCTCTATGGATTGACGAAGTCATGAAAATATGATGTATTTGTTATAAATACTTGAATTAAAATGGTCTCTTATACTGAAAGACTTATACCTCAATAGTTGTATTCTGTTTCAAATATCCTGTTTTAAAAAAAATGTTTCCTGGACTGTTACTAACTCCCTTTTCATTGTTCCCTATGCTTTGAGTTTTTTTCTAGAAACAAAAATATACAAAGCACATCAGTGACAGAGCATACCCAGGCATTAATTCAGTGCACTTTACACGTGTCAGTTAACCCAGTTCCCTCACGTTTTGGGACTCAGTAATTGGGTGTCATGATTGTGTAAATGTTATTCATGATTGACTCCTTTTTAATGGCAAGGTGGAAACAGAAATAAAGCAGTGGATCTGAAAGCTGATATTAAATTCTGCTGTTTGATCTGTTCGTGCCAGCAGCAGACAACAACTTGTATTTATAAAAAGCCTCTAATGTAAAGTAATGCCTCAAGGCAGTTCATTGATGTTTAGCAGACAAAGATGAATGCCAAGTTAAAGAAAAAAATATTAGGAAGAGTGACGTCAGTTTTAATGAACGCCTTAAAGGGCAAGAGGCAAGTATAGAGTTGGAGAGATTCAGCGAGGAGATTTGGAGCACAGAGCTTAGATGGCTAAAGGCGTGGCTGCCAATGGAGTGGAAGGATGCGCAGAGGGAGGGGGAGGTGTACTCATTGCAAGAGTTAGAGGAATAGAGAGCTGTCAGGGAAATGGCAAAATCATGAATTCTAAATTGGAGAGACCAAAATCCAATGTAGACCAGGAGTGATCAGTGAGTGGAACCTTGTGCGGGAGAGGACAAAAGCAATAAGTTTTTGGATGATCTGAGGGTGGAAGGATGGGAGGTAGACAAAGAGCATTGGAACGTTTGAGTCTGATGCTGATAAAGGCACCACATAAAACTACCCCTGTTGTTATGGGTTAGGGGGGGTTAAAGAGCCAGGATGTTTATATTCAGCGCCATGTACTTTGAAGTTTGGCTTTTTCTCCCCATATGTTACACACACAACCTGTACAATTTATGGTGCATTCAGACGATTTTAGTGACCTGGCCTTCCTATCTTAGTTGGGAAAAAAAATCACTATTTAGATTAAATGTGGTTTTGCAAAACGAGTGGAATCAGTCCAATTTTCAGTATGATTTATTTACTTCTTGGGTTGAATTTTCATTGTTGCCTCTCAAAGGCCTTGAGTCTGCTTCCCAGTGTCACCGTTGGCTTTGGATGTGGTATGAGCACGGTTTTAATATAGATTTGATGTTTCAGTTCTGAAAGGACTGACCACTCCCCTTGTCCAGCATTGCTGAAGCCCTCTATCTATGCTGAATCCTAGTAGTGCAGGATCAGCTGTTCTCTATGAGAGGGGTATGGATTGACGATGCATCTTTTGTGCTTTTCATTTTAGCAGGAAGATGCACTTTTTGCAGCCATGCCCCCTCTGTGTCCCATTGGAAGCCATCCCAAGGTCCAGAGTCCTAAACCTGTGACTGGGGGTCTCGGTGCCTTCACCAAGGTAAGAATTGGGAATCACCTGCTTCAGACAACTTTTCACTGAAGGTGTTGAAGGCTACAGTTAAAATCCTGTTTTCATTTACAGATCTTTTTAATGTGGATATCTAATATGAGTGCAATGGCCCTAGAGTTTGTTTGCTTTTCAGTTAACCTGAACTGTTTTAGCATGGTCCTGTGCTGTGTATTTGTTGGGTAACAGGTGATTCATTGCATGGTGGTCTCCTTTTATAGAGTGAGAGAAAATTAGAGAATCTCTTATCCCAGTCCTCACTCAGGACAAGCCTCAACTGCATGGCCAAGTCTCATGCTACTTATGGCCCAGGTTATGCCCAGCTAAGCCCAGGGTAAGCCTGGTCCAGGCCAGGACTCGATCACCGTTGTCACTGGCATAGACCCTGGTGAAATTCATGTGGGGAGACTGAAGAGAAAAGAAGAATTTGTTTTTTCTTACACATTCCTATTAAGGAGATTTTAATGCTGAGAACCATGGGACTAGAGCAAACACTTTCTAGATGCTGATCAGTAACCGGAGTGTGGATTTTCATGAATCTCAGGTGGTTTCCAAATATGTGAATTTAAAATTTAAGTGACACAAAGATGTGCAGTAGTTGTTTTTAGCCAAGATAATAATATTCCATGTTATGGTAAAATGGTGTCCAGCACGTAATTCCTGACCATCCTTTCCTTGGCTCCCTCAGTACTATTTGTGTCCAGGTCTCTGGAATGGGACTTGAACCTACAACCTTCTGACTTGGGCAGGAGTGCTGCACGCTGAGCCATGACTGACATGTGAAGGTGGAGTTGCATGGGGCTGGATTTTATGGAATATTGTGGTTTCTGTGTTTCCCTGCCCCCCCATTTAAAAGGTTGGTGGAGAGGGAGCCCGCCCATGATTGTGACAGCTGCTGTGCAGCATTTTAATACTGGGGACAGCATTAACCGCTTTAATCTGAGACTTCTGCCCTTACCTCAATAGGAAGGCCTGCCTTAGAGAGCTGCTAGCACAGCAGTCTGAGATTGGGGCACATGATAGTCATAAACAGGGTGTGGAGCATATACTGGAAGCAAAGCAGTCATGCGCTGGGGACGGAAGGGTCAGGCGCTGGGGACGGAAGGGTCAGGCGCTGGGGACGGAGTGGTCAGGCGCTGGGGATGGAGAGATCAGGCACTGGGGATGGGACGGAGGGGTCAGACATTGGGAGGGAGGAAAGAATGAACGGTTAAACACTGTGAGGTGGGGGAGCGGTCAGACAAGAGTGGGGGCAAATGAGCAGTCAGACAAAAGTGAGGGCAAGTGAGCGGTCAGACTGAGGATGGGTGGGCGGACAGACACTGGGGTTGTGAGCAGTCAGACTGGTTGGTGGAGCGGACAAGTATTTGCACATGTGCACAAGTGTATGCCCCCACTCTCAAACCTCCACATCCAAAGAGCTGTGTTCTCAGTTACAAGGGATGGATCTTTTTTAGGCATTCACTGCTGATATGGATCTTTCTTTACCACCTAATGTGCATATGTCGTGGCAAGCCATGTACTGAGGAGCAGGCTGTCAAGGCAGGACAGGGTTGTGGTTGTTAGCGGTCAGTCATCTCAGCTCCAGGACATCACCGCAGGAGTTCCTCAGGGTAATGTCCTCGGCCCAACTATCTTCAGCTGCTTCATCAATGAGTTTCTTTCGATCATAAGGTCTGAAGTGGGGATGTTCGCTGATGATTGCACAATGTTCAGCACTATTCGCGACTCCTCAGATACTGAAACAGTCCATTTCCAAATGCAGCAAGACCTGGATAATATCCAGGCTTGGGCTGACAAATGGCAAGTAACATTCACGCCACACAAGTGTCAGGCAATGAAAATCTTCAACAAGAGAATCCAACCATTGCACCTTGATGTTCAGTGGTATTACCATCACTGAATTCCCTACTATCAACATCCTGGGGGTTTCCATTGACCAGAAACTGAACTGGACCATCAAAATAAATACTGTGGCTACAAGAGCAGTCAGAGGCTAGGAATTGTGCGACAATTAACCCACCTCCTGGCTCCCCAAAGCATGTCCACCATCTACAAGGCACAAGTCAGGAGTGTAATGGAATACTCCCCACTTGGAAGGATGAGTGCAGCTCCCACAACACTCAAGAAGCATGGCACCGTTCAGGACATAGCAGCCCACTTGATTGGCACCACATCCATTCCCTCCATCACTGACACATAGTGGCAGCAGTGTGTACCATCTACAAGATGCACTGCAGGAATTCACCAAGTCTCCTTAGACAGCACCTTCCAAACCCACAACCACTACCATCTGGAAGGACAAAGGCAGCAGATAGAACACCACCACCTGGAAATTCCCCCCCAAATCACACACCATCCTGACTTAGAAATATATCGCTGTTCCTTCACTGTCGCTGGGTCAAAATCCTGGAACTCCCTTCCTAACAAAACTGTTGGTGTACCTACACCACATGGACTGCAGCGGTTCAAGAAGGCAGCTCACCACCACCTTCTCAAGGGCAACTAGGGATAGGCAATACATCCTGTGAATGAAAAAAAAAGGAAGTCGCTTATTGAAGTGTTGTGGCTGACATTTTCCCGATTGAATAAAAGAATGGATGCTGCAGATCTGAAATAAAAACAGCTGGAAACTTTCAGCAGGTCAGGGCAGCAACTGTGGAGAGAACAGACCAGTTAATGTTTCAGATAGGAATTTTTCATTAGGACTGCAAGTTAGCACAAATTAACACATTTAAAAAGGAAAAGAACAAAGGGGGTAGAACATGTAAACATTATGCTGCACACACGCTGATACATTTGGATACCCTAGCACACACTGACTTACATGCACTCTCTTTGCAGACACCCTGGCACATGCACACTTTCACAAACACGCACTTGTACACACACACGCACACACACGTACACACCCACGCATACATACACACACAACTGCAAATGTGAGAGAAGGAATAGAATGAAAGCCCCATTGGAGGTTACAGATATGCAATTCCTCTAGTGGAAGGGAGAAAATCTGCCTCTGTGTATACCCATGAAATCTATTTTCATTGCAATTGTGTCTAGAGGTCTGGTAGTGCATATAAAGATACTGACCATAGTGCTCCAGCAGTGCTGAAGATATTAAATATTCCAATTTTGTTAAATTCCACCTTTGTTACAACAGAGTAGCAGTGAGAGCCATGTGTAGCTCGTGAACTTCTCCGAGCTCACGCAACAAAACCCCGCTCTGTAAGATGTGAAATGCCTGGATCCCCTCCCCCCTCTGTATGGAATAACGTGTTTGGACCCTCTCACCCACTCTATACAGAGTGATGTGTCCAGATCTCCTCCCTCGCTGTGTATGGAGAGAAGTGTCTGGATCCCCTCCCTCACTCTGTACGGACTGGATCCATGGAATCATAGAATGGTTACAGCATAGGAGGCCATTTGGCCCATTTTGTCTGTGCCGGCTCGCTGCAAGAGCCATTCACCCAATGACGCTCCCCCACCTTTTCCTCTTAGTCCTGTAAATCTTTCCTCTTCAGATAATGATCCAAATCTCTTTTGAAAGCCACAATTCAATATGCCTCCACCACCACAGCCACTTCCTTCCTGACCTGCCTTGACAACCTGCTCCTCAGGCAGTACATTCCAGATCCTAACCAATCACTGGATAATAATGTTTTTTCTCATGTCACCATTGCCCTAAATCAGTGAACGACATGTCCAGATCCCCTCCCCCACTGTGTACGCAGTGAAATGTTTAGATTCCCTCTCTGTCTCTGTATGGAGCAAAGTGTCCGGCTACCCTCCCTGACTCGATATGGAGTGAATTATCCAGAGCCCCACCCCCCACTTTGTATGGAGTTAAGTGTCTGGATTCTCCGCCACCCCCTTCCCCCCTCCTCATTCTCTGTGGAGTGAAGTGTCCAGAGTTGACTCCTCACTCTGCAAGTAATGAAGGGATGAAGAGACCAGAGTTTTGACACATTGTTGGAGAAATGTGCAGTCAAGTGGAAAATCTCCATGTGACAATGAGGCAGGTGGATAGTTTTCCGCGCACCTCCTGCTGTGTGTATGTGTCATGTTTTCTCCTGACTGAAATGTTAAAAAGTACGTATCATTGCAGTAACAGTAACTAACTAATTTAGTTAGTAATTAACAGCAATAACCATTTGAGAAACTTAAAACCACTTCCTGACTTCTCTTTGCGTAGCTACCCACACCGTCCAACACCTGTACAGACAGGCCTGTTTAATTGGCACTCTCCTTCTGTTCTGCTCATTCCAGTTTACTGTCCTGGAGGCAGCTGTGTTGAAACTAGGCTGGATACTTCACACATAGTCTATTATTACTAATTGGCTTGTAAATAAATTCAAGGGCCAGTTTTCCTGTCACAACTGCTGCCTGCTGGTCTTATTCTGATTTGTAGTGACGGCCAAATCAAGGTGGTGGTGGTGTATTTGACAGGTATTCAGGATTTCTGGGGGATGAGACATCGGAAAAGATTCATTTAAAGGAAAAGGTAAGAAGATTAAATGAACTCTTTTAAGGCCTGTTGCTACCTGGGCCTTCATGAATCCACATGGCATGGTGGCAGCTTTGTGCCTCCTTTCCAAGCTTACACCTCCATCAGCGACTTCTCAGTGGGAATGAGCAGAACAGAAGCAGAGAGCCAATTAAACAGTATTTCTGATCTTGGAAGAAGGTAAGGAGGACTGGTGGATTGACGTAAGGCCCTACCAGAGGTATGCTAAGCCACCAGGAGGTTAGGGGACCCTCGCATATGTCTACAGACAGATATCCATTAGTTCTTGTTGGGCAGAGGACCAGTGCAAGGTGATGCCTCCATGTCACAAGTTAGGTTGTACCAGCTGCTATGGAGACATTGCTGGACAGTTCTTCAACCCAATCGTGTTTGTCATTCTTACAGTGGTGGTGTATGAATGAAAGCTTGCCAGAGTTGATCAGCATAGCCTAAGGCCCCCAACCACCAGATCGGCACCAGCCACATCAGATATTGTCACCCGTAACTGGCAATAGCTGTGGGTTCAGTGGAGAGCACAATTCAGAGCCAATTGTAAACATCAAAGCATAGGGCTGCTCCTGTCATTGAGGGTAACAGCCTGCTGCAGCCTCCAACTTGAATCTACCTATTCCAAGCATTATTAGCTGTGTCTTAGTGATAGCCCTCTCGCCCTGAGTCAGAAGATCATGAGCTCAAATACCACTGCAGAACCTGAGCATGTAATCCAGTGTGATGATGGTGCTATTTTGAAGAAGAGCAGGGGAGTCCAGTCTCCACAGCACCACCACTCACCTTCCGTGCCCCTCACAACCCTCCCAGTACCCTGGCTAATATTTATCCCACAACCAGCACCTGAAACAGATTCTTTGGTCATTATCATGTTACTATCTGTGGGAGCTTGAGGTGTGCAGCTTGGCTGCCATGCTTCCTACAACATTGACTACATTTCAGGAGTGCTGCAATGGCTGTTTAGCACTTTGGAGTGCCCTAAGGTTGTGAAAGACCCTATATAAATGCAAGTATATCTATTTTAACCAATTAGAGATGGTGTCCCAGAGTGGTAAGTGGGACCATCATCGCAACCATTCATGCAATATTACCTCCGTCAGCAGATATCAGACTGCTGGGCTGCCCTGTCGCTCATCAGCTATTACTGGCTCCTGTCATAACAGCAACCAGCTAACATTCAAGCCCCACTGAGTTTGATAGAATTTGGTTAGTTAAGGGTATCAAGGGTTGTGAACCAAAGGTGAGTGACTGGGGTTGAGCTCAAGATCAGCCATGATCTAATTCAGGCTTGTCCAACTAGTGCCCAGCAGGCTGGATTGTGGCCCCTGAAGCCAGTTTTCAAAAAGCCGGTCAGAAAGGTAAGTCGAATGGTAGATTCTGCAAGAAGCTGCTCCTCCCATCACAGGCTGTTCCTCAACTGCATTTGATGCTGACAGGCACACTGGTGAGTGAGTGAGAGAGAGCATGTACGCGTGAGTGTGTGTGTATGTGTATATGTGTGTGCGTGCAGGGGTGAGAGTGTGCGTGTGCTCGGGAGCGAGAGTATGTGGGCACGGGAGCGAGAGGGTGTGCAAGTGCGCGCGAGAGCGAGAGAGTGTGTGAGTGTGTGCGCGCGGGAGTGAGTGTGTGTGAGTGCGTGCGCGGGGGAGTGAGAGAGTGTGTGAGTGCACGCGGAAGCGAGGGAGTGTGCGAGCGCGTGAGGGAGTGTGCAAGTGCGCATGCGCGAGCAAGGGAGTGTGCGAACACGTGCGCGGGAGCGAGGGAGTGTGCGAGCGCGTGCGGGAGCGAGGGAGTGTGCGAGCGCGTGCGGGAGCGAGGGTGTGTGCGAGCGCGCAGGTGTGTTGAGCAAGACCAAGTGCGTGTGAGAGGGAGCTATTGAGTGCAAGTGGGTGCGAGTGACTGAGAGCGAGCGGGAGCAGGAGGGCATGTGCGTGGGAGCGAGACTGAGCGAGAGGGTGTGAGCACTTGAGCAGGAGCGTGGGTGTGTGAGCGGGAGGGCATGGGAGCAGCCAGGAGCGGGATGGCATGGAAGCAGGAGGGCATGCGCATGGGAGCAGGACCGAGTGGGAGGGTGTGTGCATGAGAGCAGAAGTGAGAAGGGGTGTGTGCATGTGAGCACGAAGGGGAGGGTTTGCAAGGGGGAGGGTTTGTGAGCGTGAGCTGGAGGGAGCATGGGGGAGCGGGAGTATGTGTGTGAGCAGGAATGGGAGGGTGTGTGAACAGGAGTGGGAGCATGTGTGTGTGAGGAAGAACGTGTCTGTGTGTGTGTGTGAGGAAGAGCATGAGTGTGTGAGGAACAGCGTGTGTGTATGTGAGGAAGAGCGTGTGTGTATGTGTGGAAGAGCGTGTGTGTGTGAGGAAGAGCGTATGTGTGTGTGTGAGGAAGAGCGTATGTGTGTGTGTGAGGAAGAGCGTATGTGTGTGTGTGAGGAAGAGCGTGTGTGTGTGTGTGTGAGGAAGAGCGGGAGTGAGTGTGTGGGAGCAGGAGAGGGTGGGGTAGCGGGAGAGAGCATGGGAGCAGGAATGTGTGAGCGTGTGCGAGAGCGGGAGGTTGTGTGTGTGAGCGGGAGGTTGTGTGTGTGAGCGGGAGGTTGTGTGTGTGGGCGGGAGGGTGTGTGTGTGTGTGTGGGCGGGAGGGTGTGTGTGTGTGTGGGCGGGAGGGTGTGTGTGTGTGTGGGCGGGAGGGTGTGTGTGTGTGTGGGCGGGAGGGTGTGTGTGTGTGTGGGCGGGAGGGTGTGTGTGGGTGTGGACAGGAGGGGATGTGTGTGTGTGTGTGGACGGGAGTGTGTATGTGTGTGTGAATGGGAGGGTGTGTGTGTGAGCGGGAGGGTGTGTGTGTGTGTGTGGATGGGAGGGTGTGTGTGTGTGTGTGGACAGGAAGGGGTGTGTGTGTGTGTGAGCGGGAGGGTGTGTGTGTGAGCGGGAGGGTGTGTGTGTGGGCGGGAGGGTGTGTGTGTGTGTGTGGGCGGGAGGTTGTGTGTGTGAGCGGGAGGGTGTGTGTGTGTGTGTGGGCGGGAGGGTGTGTGTGTGTGTGGGCGGGAGGGTGTGTGTGTGTGTGTGGGCGGGAGGGTGTGTGTGTGTGTGTGTGTGGACAGGAGGGGATGTGTGTGTGTGTGGACGGGAGTGTGTATGTGTGTGTGAATGGGAGGATGTGTGTGTGAGCGGGAGGGTGTGTGTGTGTGTGTGTGGACAGGAAGGGGTGTGTGTGTGTGAGCGGGAGGGTGTGTGTGTGTGAGCGGGAGGGTGTGTGTGTGTGAGCGGGAGGGTGTGTGTGTGTGAGCGGGAGGGTGTGTGTGTGTGTGAACGGGAGGGTGTGTGTGTGTGTGGATGGGAGGGGGTGTGTGTGTGTGTGTGGATGGGAGGGTGTGTGTGTGTGTGGATGGGAGGGTGTGTGTGTGTGTGTGAGCGGGAGGGTGTGTGTGTGAACGGGAGGGTGTGTGTGTGAGCGGGAAGGTGTGAGCGCAGGAGCGTGTGTGTGTGTGTGTGTGAGCGGGAGCATGTGTGTGTGTGTCAGAGCAGGAGCGTGAGTTTATGTGTGAGCGGGTGTGTGTGTGAGCGGGAGCTTGTGTGTCAGAGCAGGAGCGCGTGTGTGTGTGAGCGGGTGTGTGTGAGAGCGGGAGTGTGCGCATGGGGGCGCGTGGGCAGGAGCGAGGGAGCAGGAGAGAGTGTGGGAGTGTGAGCAAGAGGGTGTGTGCGTGAGCAGGAGCGTTTGTAGCAGCGGGAGCGTATGCGTGAATGGGAACGAGTGTATGAGAGGGAACAGCAGAGAGTGCGGGAGCGGGTGCGGCAGAGAGAGCGGAAGAGATTGGGGAGCGGGAGAGAGTGTGGGAGCGGGAGAGAGTGCAGCGGCAGGAGCATGTGGGGGCGAGAGCGTGTATATTAGTGGGAGCTGGAGCGTGCGTGCGAGTGGGACAGAGGGTGTGAGTGGGAGAGAGATTGGGAGTGGGAGCATGTGTGTGCAGGAGCAGGTGCGTGTGTATGGGAGCAGGAGTGTGTGTGAGTGGGAGAGAGCTTGTGAGCGGGAGCCGGAACGTGTGTCCGAACGGGAGCGGGGGAGAGCGTGGCAGTGGGAGCCGGAGAGAGGGAGAGTTTGGGAATTTTGGGGTGTTCGGGAGAGAGGGAGAGCATGTATGTGTGGGAATGGGCGAGGGAGTGAGAGAGTGAGAATGTCAACCTTAGTCCCAGTCTCAGGTTTCTCACTCACTTTCACCACCACACACCAACACACACACATACACTCACTCACTCAGTGGATAAGGGTAATTGATTGAGTACCCTGAGAGTGGGAGTGAGCTTGGCGCACAAATTATGACCCTCTCAGACTCTGAACATTTCATTAATTACTCTCTTAACCTAACAATTTATTGCTATGACATTGCTTTATTTTTGCTCAGCAGTTGTTTCTTATCTTAATACCACAACCTTTTTTTGAAATTCAGTTTTATGCTGTGCCAAACCTTATCTTTCCAAACTTTGCTCATTGGCCACTTGCGCGAGGGAAAAGTGGAAATGTGGGCCCCCCCTCAAGTGAAAAGGCTGGACAAGCCTGATCTAATTGATTGACAAAACAGGCTCGAAGGGCTCTGTTCACCCTTTTCAGCTGCAGTGAGATGAAAGGACCATTGACTCTTGTGCCATGTTCTATGTGTGATCCCTTTCTGGGGAATCCACCAGGTGTAAACTGCCACAATAGATAGGCAGTTTAATGTCAATTCCATGTCATGAATGTTTCACGTTAAACTATCCCCCCTCCTTCAGGCGGGAGCTGCCTGGGGGTTGGGGCAGGGATGCTGTGAAGCTCAAAGAGGATGGGAGACCCACACAATGGGGCTCTGCTTCATTTTCATCTGGTTAAATGCCCCAGGACCGTGTGCTCATGGGGTCTTTTGGCAGAAGAGAATTATTCCCATGTCGTTAGAGCTTATGATCTTTTTTAAACTTGCCTAAGTGTGCGATATGTCCCTCCCACACTTTTCGGCTCCGATGTGTGAAGGCCAACTTGAAATTTGACTGTGAATAGTGCAGATGGGCTAAGCCAGTTTTTCTGGAGGGTTATAATCATCTCCAGTATTACTGTTCGAGGTTCAAAATTTGCTGGTCACCCATTTAAATGATTCCAAGCACTAAACAGTGCTTCAAACACACTGGGTGTTGAGAATTTATGACCTTGGTTTGCCCTTGACCTTGCCTTATACATGAGGCTGACGCCAGCCACTGCTGCACAGTAACATCAATAAAACAGTCCTCCCATTCACAAAACAACCACCCAGAATTAATTGATGCCACCCCCTGAATACTGGCTTTTTGTGGTTGGCCTCCCTGTTGAATGGATTGTTTGAAATGAATGTATATATTGTAATAGAATCTTGACATGTGAGCACTTCATGCCCCAGTGTACAGCTGACTGGGGAGAGAATGAAGTGATCAGTAGCAGTGCAATGGTACAGGAATAGTGCTTGTGGCATTGGGAATGGCAGGAGTTGCTGTGGTGTTTGGACTGACTGCCCATCAACTTGCTGAGCTATTTTGGTCCCGATCTGGCAAAGTCTTGATTTTTAACATTCTCATCCTCGTTTTCAAACCTCTCCATTCCCTCGCCCTCCTTGTCTCTGTAACCTCCTTCAACCCTCTGAGATAGTTGCACACCTCTTGCGCGTCCCTGATTTTATTCACTCCACCATTTGTGGCTGTGCCTTCAGCTGCCAAGATTCATGCTCTGGAATACCCTCTCTAAACCCCTCTGCCTCCTTAAAACCTATCTGTTTGACCAAGCTTTGGTGAGCTATCTTAATATCTCCTTATGAGGCTTGCTGTCAAATTTTGTAAGCACTTGTGAAGGGCCTGCATTGAAGGCACAATAGAAATGTATATTGCTGTTGAATGGGAGTGCATTGGTGTTGGAGATAGTGGGACCCTCGTTGTGCATGATGCAGAGACTGGATGGGAGTGCAATGGTGCTCATAGGGGCTGCCCAAGAGTGCAGTGGCATTCAAGGTTACTGAATAGGAGTGCAATGGTGCTCAGGTGCTGAACTGTTCAGAGCACAGTAGTGATTCTGCCATAAAATAAAAACAGGAATAACACAGCAGTTTTGTCAATGTATGTAAAGTAAGCAAACAGGTCCTTATTCAAATCAGGCTCTTTCCTAAGAACTTATTGGGAGGCTTCAGTTGTTAGTAAAACAAAGCACATTCTTCAAACAACCTGATATTCTGGTTCTTTAAGCCTAGTAAACTGTAATCCAGTTTAGCGACGTTGGAAAGGAACTTTGCACATCATGCAGGTTGAAATTGGTTTTAACCTCAATACGGGCTGATAAACCTACCAGCCTGTTAATCCCATCCCACCGCCACTTTCACAGGATCCTACCACAGAGTGACCTGTTTCAGGCAGTCAGTTCCTTTCAGGGAGCAAACCGAGATCCTGTGATGTACAAAGGACCCTGATTGGACTTTTAGGATAAACCTGGTTGGAGCCTTAGCTGTGTGATGGTGATAGAGCAGTGCTGAGAGTCTGCTGCATTGCTGTAAGTGCCATCCTTGGGATAAGACCTTAAACTAAAACCGATCTGAATTCTTCCAGTGGATGTTAAAGATCCGGTAGCACTGTTCAAAAACAATTAGGAACTTTCTACGCTCTCTCGGCCAACATGAGTTCATCCTTCAGCTAGCAGCACTAAGAACAGATCTATTTGTTATTCATCTCGCTGCTGTTTGTGTGACCCATTCCTTCCTTATGTTTCCACTTTACAACAGTCCCTACAATTCAAAATGAAATCACCATATGGCAAGTTTTTAAGAGGTGATAAGACATGATAATGTGCAGATAAATGAGTGAAAATTTGACTCAGGGAAGAAGGTGGTGTAGTCATAATGTAACTGGACTAGTAATCCAGACTAATGCTCTGAGGACATGGATTCAGGTCCCACCACACAGCTGATGGAATTTAAATACAATTAATAAACATGGGATATAAAGGCTACTTTCAGTAATGGTGAACATTAAACTATCATTGTTGTAAAAACCAACATGGTTCACTAACGTTCCTTAGGGAAGGAAATCTGCCATCCATACCCGGTCTGGCCTTCATGTGATTCCAGGCCCACAGCAATGTGGTTGACTTTAAACTGCTCTCTGCAATGGCCAAGCAAGCCACTCAGTTCAAGGCAAATAGGGATGGGCAACAACTGCTGGCTTTGCCAGTGATGCCCATATCCTATGAAAGAATAAAGAGAAAAAAAACTGGAATAAATCAAAAAGCCATGAGTGATCCTGAACTTCAGCAACAATTCTGGTGTAAATCTGCACCTAAATGTATGACCTATGAACTAACAATATAAAGATGTGATGGCATGCTGACTGCCTCTGTGCTATCCAGTTCCTGCTTGGCACAGCTGCTCTCCTGGGTCAAGGCGTTAAGATTCTAAACCTTCAGCACATTATACAATACTGATTTTTGTCACTTCAGAATGCTTCCAGAACAAGGTGGCACAATTTTACAATTAGAATCGGGCCATTTCGGAGTAATATTAGAAAACACACTGATATCTGAGAGTCACCCTATACAAAAGGCCCTGGGTTGATTGTAATTTTCGAGACTGATATTAATAGATTTTTTTGTGAGGGTAATGAGGGATACAAATCAAAGTTGGTAAATGGAGTTGAGGTACAGGCCAGCCATGATGTGCGATTGAATGATAGAATAGGCTCGAGGGACTGAACAGCCTACTCCAGCGATGCTACATTAACTCGGACCTTCCTCTGTAAATAAAGTGAAAAATCAACTTGCATTTATATGCATGCCATGACCTCATACATCTCTATTAAGTAAAATATTTGAAGCATAGTCACTGTAGAAAGTGTGATAGCTAATGTGTGCACAACACAAACAACGATGAGACAAATGATCATAGTGATGTTGATTGAGGGATAAATATTTGCCAGGATACCAGCGAGAACTCCCCTGCTCGTCTTTGAAATGGTACCATGGGATCTTTTACATCCACATGAGAGGGCAGACAGAACCTTGGTTTATTGTCTCATCAAAAGTGCAGCACCACTGACAGTGCAGCACTCCCTCAGCACTGCAATAGATTGTCAACCTAGATGTTGTGGTCAAACTCTGGAGTGGGATTTGAACCCAAGAGAAAGGGTCATGAGGACTCGAAACGTCAACTCTTTTCATCTCCACCGATGCTGCCAGACCTGCTGAGTTTTTCCAGGTAATTCTGTTTTTGTTTTGGATTTCCAGCATTTTTTGTTTTTATCTTTTTGAACCCAAGAGCCCTGACATATAGGAGAGTGCTACCCAACTGAGCCAAGCTGACACTAGATGCCTGACAAGGTTTAGTACAAGATAGGATGGCAGGAACTTTGAGAATTTATGTTTTGATTCTCCATTCCAGCTACAACCTCTGTACAAGTCCACAGAAGCCTCAGAGAAAAGACAATAAGTTGGAGTATTTATGCTCATTTCTACAAGGTTTCTACCGTAGTTAACAGTGGGAAATTGGGGAACTCTCACAGATATTACTGGGTCCACCGCTTTACCAACTGATGCACCTAAGGTGCCTGAGCAAATGTTATTCTCTCTTTGGAGGTGGAAAGGAGATCTGGCACTTGAAAGGTTAACATGCATGTTTATGTTTTGAAAACGAGTCAGTATGAAAGTCCACGTGGAGGATGGAAGCTCAGTATCCAGGCCAATATTTATCTGTACAGCTGCAAGCGTGGCAGCTCCACCTTGTGGGGTTTGGTAGCAATGGAGCCTATGTGATGGAAAGCCAAAACTGACAAACACAAAAGCAAAGCGATTTGCATTCAACCAAAGTGGAAGTCCATAAGACTATAAGAAGCAGGAGTAAAAGTAGGCCATTCGGCCTGTTGAGTCTGTTCCGCCATTCAATGAGATCATGGCTGACCTGATAATCCTCAACTCCACTTTCCTGCCTTTTCCCCATAACCCTTGATTCCCTTACTGATTAAAAATCTGTCTATCTCAGCCTTGAACATACCTAACGACCCAGCCTCTACAACCCTCTGCGGTAAAGAATTCCACAGATTGACTACCCTCTGAGAGAAGAAATTCCTCCTCACCTCTGTTTTAAATGGGCGCCCCCTTACTCTGACATTATGCCCTTTGGTCCTAGACTCACCCACGAGGGAAAACAACCTCTCAGCATCTACACTGTCAAGCCCCCTAAGAATCTTATATGTTTCACTAAGGTCACCTCTCTTTCTTCTAAATTCCAATGAGTACAAGCCCAATCTATTCAACCTCTCTTCATAAGAAAATCCCTCCATACCAGGGATCAACCTAGTGAACCTTCTCTGGACTGCCTCCAATGCCAGTATATCTTTCCTTAAGTCAGGGGACCAAAATTGTTCACAGTATTCTAGGTGTGGTCTAATGCCTTCTATAGTTTTAGTGAGACTTGTGCTCCAGAACTTGTTGTGCCCCTAGCCAAGCTGTTCCAGTACAGCTACAACACTGGCATCTACCGGCTATGTGAAAAATTGCCCAGTATGTCCTGTACACAAATCCAACCCAGCCAATTACTGTTCTATCAGTCTACTCTTGATCATCTGTAAAGTAATGGAAGGGGTCATCAACAGTGCTATCAAGTGGCTTAGCAATAATCTGCTCACTGATGCCCAGTTTGGGCTGCGCCAGGGCCACTCAGCTCCTGACCTCATTATAGCCTTGGTTCAAACGTGGACAAAAGAGCTGAACTCCCGAGGTGAGGTGAGAGTAAATGCCCTTGACGTCAAGCCCACATTTGACCGAGTGTGGCATCAAGGAGTCCTAGCAAAACTGGAGTCACTGGAAATCGGGGAAAACTCTCTGCTGGTTGGAGTCATACCTAGCACAAAGGAAGATGGTTTTGGTTGTTGGAGGCTAGCCATCTCAGCTCCTGGACATCACTGCAGGAGTTCCTCAGGGTAGTGTCCTCGGTCCAACCACCTTCAGCTGCTTCATCAATGACCTTCCTTCCATCCTAAGGTCAGAAGTGGGGATGCTTGCTGATGATTGCATAATGTTCAGCACCATTCGCGACTCCTCAGATACTGAAGAGTCCATATCCAAATGCAGCAAGACCTGGACAATATCCAGGTTTGGGCTGCCAAGTAACATTTGTGCCACATAAATGTCAGGCAATGACCATCTCCAACAAGAGAGAATCCAACCATCGCCCCTTGATGTTCAATGGCATTACCATCATTGAATCCCCCATTATGAACATCCTGGGGTTACCATTGACCAGAAAATCAATTGGACTAGCCATATAAATACTGTGGCTACTAGAGCAGATCAGAGGCTAGGAATCGTGCGAGGAGTAACTCACCTCCTGACTCCCCAAACCTTGTCTACCATCTACAAGGCACAAGTCAGTTGTGTGAAGGAGTACTCCCCACTTGGCTGGATGAGTGCAGCTCCAACAACACTCAAGAATTTGACACCATCCAGGACAAAGCAGCCTGCTTGATTGGCACCCCATCACTTCCAAACCTATGACCATTAGCATCTACAAGAACAAGGGCAGTAGATAGATGGGAACACCATGGAAGTTCCCCTCCAAGTCACTCACCATCCTGACTTGTAAATATATTGCTGTTCCTTCACTGTTGCTGGGTCAAAATCCTAACAACACTGGGTGTACCTAGACCACATGGACTACAGCAGTTCAAGAAGGCAGCTCACCACCACCTTCTCAAGGGCAACTAGATATGGGCAATAAATGCTGGCCCAGCCAGCAAAGCCCACATCCTGTGAATTAATAAAAAAAAATAAAGACCAACATTCCATTTGCCTTCCCTATTACCTATTGAACTTGTATGTTAGCTTTTTGGGATTCATGCACAAGGACTCCCAAATCCCTCCGTGCTGCAGCCTTCTGCAGTTTTTCTCCATTTAAATGATATCCAGCTCCTCTATTTATCCTGCCAAAGTGCATTACCTCACATTTTCCCACATTATATTTCGTCTGCCAAGTTTTTGACCACTCACTTAACCTGTCTGTATCCCTCTGTAGACTCCTTGTGTCATCCTCACCACTTGCCATCCCACCTATTTTTGTGTCATGTGCAAACTTCCCTCATCTAAGTCATTAATATATATTGTAAATAATTGAGGCCCCAGCACTGATCCTTGTGGCACTCCACTAGTTACAGGTTGCCCACCCTGAAAATGCCCCCCTTCCCCCAACTCTCTCTTTTCTATTAGTTAGCCAATCCTATATCCATGCTAATATACTACCCCCAAAACCATGGGCTCTTTTGTTATTAAATAGCCTTATCGAATGCCTTTTGGAAATCCAAATATAGTATGCCTACTGGTTCTCCTTTATCTATCCTGCTTGTTACCTCCTCAAAGAATTCTAATAAATTTGTTGGCACGATGTCCCCTTTATGAATTGTTGTTGACTGCTTGATTAGATTATGTATTTCTAAATGTCCTGCTATTACATCCTTTATAATAGACTCCAACATTTTCCCAATGACAGATGTTAAGCTAACTGGCCTATAGTTACCTGTTTTTTGTCTCCCTTTTTGAAAAAGGATGTTATATTGCCAGTTCTCCAACCCCCTGGGACTTTTCCAGAATCTAAGGATTCTTGGAAGATTACTACCAGTGCATCCACTATCTCTGTAGCTACTTCCTTTAATATCCTAGAATGCAACCCATTAGGTCCAGGGGACTTATTGGCCTTTAGCTCCATAAACATAATCTGAGCAATTTGAACTCTCATTCTACATTTCACCTGGCGTCATTCTGTCCAATTCACTGACCCATCTTCACAGTTAACATGTTCCCTACTTTTCAGTTGCGTTCAGGTTTTGATATTCTTCTCCTGAGTCCAGATTGCTCATACAGCTCTTTGAACAAGAGCAACAGTAGTCATAACACTGACCCCAGGAGAAAACCAGTGTTAACATCCTTCCAGTCTAGGGAACAGGCATCAATTGGCAATCTCTCCTTCAGCCAGCTTTCAGTCCATGCTGCAGCTCTTCCTTTACTGTTATATACCTTTATATAATCAATAAACCTCCTGTGCGGCAATTTATCAGTGGCCTTTTGATTGTTCCATAGGCATCAATTCCACACCAAACCCTTGCCGTTCAGCTGGATGACATTTCGTGCAGACAGCAGGAGCGTACTTTGTTTCCGGCCACACCTCCAGTACCTGCCTGCCAGTCAGTCCATCTTCCCACCTTCTGGAGGAAGGTGATGTCCAGGGTTCCGCCCACTTTGCCTTGCCCATGAGAATATTATCCCAGTGGACTGGCTTCCTGGAATAAATTAGGAAGAAACAGGAAACCCTGCCTCCTTAGCGCCATTTTCCTTATAAAGGGTAAACTTCTTACTAAGCCAGCTGGGTACTCCTGAAATACTCCTGTGGACTTGGCATAACCGGGATAATCTCTTTCAAGGGATTCCTGCCGGATTTACAACAGAGGTCTGGCTAATTCCAGTAAGAATTCATGCCAAAAATCACTGTCTTTACTTTATCAGTGAATTCCAGTATTCTTCAAGGAATGCTTTAAAATTTGTCAGGCACAAATTGCCTTTTTGTAAATTCAAGCTGGCTGTCCTTTATTGAACCTCGCCATTCTCATTGAGTATTACATTTATTCCATATTCTGGCCTCTAGCAGCTTACCCACTGCTGAATTAGGCTCCATGGCCTATAGTTTTTTTCCTTTCTCTCTTCCGCTAGGTAAAGATGTCTGAAAGATTGTGGTCAGAACCCCGGCTAATTTCTCTTTGATTTTCCATGGCATTCTTTGACACATGCTGTTGTTACCTCATTTTTCGAGTTTGGGTTCCACCTTTTGTTCAGTACTGCTCCCTAACTGGCAGTTCTATCTGAATGGCTAACCCTGTCCTCCTGTGCCCTTTCATCCCCATCACCACAATCTTCAGTGAAAACCAAGGCAAAGGACTCATCTGGAAACTCCCACATTCCTTCATCCACCATAAGATTTTCTTTTTCATCTCTGATTGTCACGTTCCTTTTTTTTATGATTATCCATTTACTTTTTCATCTCCAATCATTGCTCCCCTTTCTTTAATTATTCTTTTTCTCTGTGTTTATAAATTCTTTCATTGTTTCCTGAAATGTTATTTATTGTCAGCCTTTCTTCCTCCCCTTCCTTGTCTTCCTAACCATTTTTGCTTCTAAATTTTCTGTTCCTGGCTTGATTTTTTTTTTGCATATCACTAGCCCCAACCTTGCCACTTAGCCCTTTTTGAAGTTCTAATTTAATTTTTAATTTCGTGTTGAACCAAGAAACTCCAGCTTTTGTTGTACCTTCATTTCTGGTGGGAATAAGACCAGTGTTGTACTATAAATCATCTTCTATTTGAAGAGTTCCTATTGTTTCTTATTTCCAGTTTTTCTTTTCTATTTATTTGGGCCTGTTCCTTTTTCTTTGGTTCTGGGGATGTAAGTGAAACTAGGCACCTATTGCCCATCCTTGAGAAGTTGGTAGTGGGCCCTCTTCTTGAACTGTTATATCCTTGTAGTGATGAGTAGAGTCTGTCTTAATTGAATTTGGCATTATCTTTGTTCCCTCTTTCAATTTTAACCCTCCTCCTCCTTCAGATACCATGTCCTAAGAGGTCATTGGCAACCATAGATTTCCATTGCATATTGGCCCATGATTATGCTTGGCAAAATACTTCAGTGGTTTGCCGTTGCCTTCTGCAGTAGTATGGCTGCTCGGGAAACTCCCACTCTTACCACCTGCCTACAGGCGTAATGGAAGGATTTAGATGCTGATAATCTGCCTTTTAGTCAAGCTATGAACGCACCTTCCAATGCACCTGAAGTCAGTTGGTAAGTTCTGAAGTGGGGCTTGAACCTGGATCTTCTGGCCCAGAGGGAGGGATGCTACCACTGTGCCACAAGACCTTTAATTTTGATACCAGTTTTATTCCAATGGCGACTCTCTTGGCCCTCATAGCTTCTAGATTCTCTGCATCACTGCACATCTCCCACTCTGTCCTAGGTGCCTCATCCAGATGCTGATTCTTTGGGAGTGAAAGTAGATAGTAACTGTTAGGAGGCGCCACAGCCCTCACCAGATGACTACATTCATGCATAGTTTTTGCCCAGGATTAGGGATTGTGACTGATTCTAATCCATGGTGCTGATGCCAATTATAATGCTCCTACTGTAATAGCAGTTAAGATCATTCACCTCTGCACAGGCTCAGGATCAGACCTCAGGACTTTGACCTGCTAGGCTCAGGCATAAATTCCCATAATTAACTCAGTCTGTGGGTAGGAACTTTGGTTTTGGAGCTTACAGTTTCAGGAGTGAGGCAAAAGTGAGTTCATACCTAAATGGGGAAGGACTGTTGTTCCATTATTGAACTGTAGTAGACCTGTATCCTCCAGGCCAACAAGGTAATTCTGCCCTCTACATGGAAACTTGTTGTTTGTGGTATCCATTGTAACTGGCAGCTTTGGGCTTGCTTAAGGTAAGAAAGAACAGAATTGTATTTATATAGTGCCTTCATGACCTTAGGACACCCCAAAACTGCCAATGCAGCACTTTTGAAGTGTTGGAGTGTTGGAAACATGGCAGCCCATTTGCACACAGCAAGATGCCACAAACAACTATGCGATAATGACCAAATAATCCATTTTAGTGGCAATGGGTGAGGAATGGGATAATTATATATGTTTTTATATGTATTTTACATATTTATATTTATATATATATTATATATATAATATGTATTATATATAATACATATAATCCTGATTGGCCAGGATACTGACCGATCTCCTTTGAAATAGTGTTACAGGACATTTTATGCCTGCCTGAGAGAATAGGTGGGACCTCAGTTTAATGTCTTACCTAAAAGACAACCCTTCCAACAGAGCAGTGCTTCCTCAGTACTGCACTGGAGTTCTATGTTCAACTCTCTGGAATGGGGCTGGAATCCACAACTTTCTGACTCAGAGGCGAGAGTGTGTATTTTATTTTGATGCAACAGAGTAATTACAAACTTAACCTTTACAATGGGACAACTGGGGGTGTGCATCAAAATAATGAACACTCACCAGACAATATTTGTTTGTCACTCATGGGAGGAGAGGACTTACTGTTTCAAAATGCTTTCATATCTATTATGCTTTTCCATTTTCCTTTGCCCAGTTTCACATGTATAGTGACATTTCTGGTTTGTATTTTTTATTTTGGCCATTTTTCTCAGCTGCAATACTTTAATATTTTTCTGGTGCTTCCTGTTTAAAATAAAATGTATTTTGAAAATGGACCATGTAATTGAACTTCACTCATTGAACTAGCCCGGCCATGTTCAATACTAACACACAAGAATAGGCCAGTGTCAACTTTGTGGCATAGAAGTAGCAGTGTTGCCCCTGTGTCAGAAGGGTCATGGGTTCAAGTCCCGATTCTGAGTACAAAGTCCAGGCTGGCAATTCAGTGCAGGACCAAGTGTTGCACTGCTTAAAGTGTCATCGTTTGGATAAGGTACTAAACTGAGGCCTGGTCTATCTGTCCAGGAAGTCACTGTTTAAAAATAAGGGTTTGCCCATTTAAGACAGAGTTGAGAATTTTTTTCTCTGAGGGTAGAGAGTTTTCGGCACTCCTTTCCTCAAAAGGTGGTGGAAGCAGAGTCTTTGAGTATTTTTAAGGCAGAGCTCGATAGATTCTTGATTAACAAGGGGGTGAAAAGTTATTGGGGGTAGGCAGGCGGTTACAATCAGATCAGCCATCATCTTATTGAATGGCAGAGCAGTCTAGATGCTCAAGTGGCCTACTGGTTCAAATTCGCATATTTGCATGTTCATATCCCATGCCACTGTTTGAAGAGCAAAGTTTTTTCCCAGTGGCCTGGGCAACATTCATCTGTAAGCAGAACAACCAAAAACAAAATAACGGAGTGTTTATCTCATTACTGTGGGATCTCGTTGCTGCTGTGTTTGCCTACACAACGACAGTGTCTACACTTCAAAAGTAATTCCTTGGCTGTGAAGCATTTGGGGACACCCTGAGGACGTAAAAGGTGCTTTTTAAATGCAATTTCTTTCTTTTCAACCAGCAGTACAATAGTCATTAACAGTTGAGCTACAGGAATTGAATTGCTGGACATTATGAATTATATTGAGCATTACAGTCTTTTCTCTCAACACCTGTCTGTTCATTGGACGCTTTGAGAGGGGTGACATAACTGACGCTGGGTTGGAGAGGGGGGATGAGAAGGTAAGGCGCTAAAATGAGCTAAAATTGATATACTCTAGAAAGCAGGTGTACTGGAAGTTTATTAGCAATAGTTAAAACACATGCCTTGCTTTGTGTTCCTGAGAGCTGTCACCACACAATTAAATAAAAAATTTCTGGTTGTCCTTTGTAGGTCATCATTAAACAGGAACCAGGAGAAGCAGTGGGCCAGCAGTCGGGGGTCACAGCAGTGTCCACACAGCAGGCTGTGCAGCAGTTTGTGACTGTGAAGGGCGGCCAGGTGATTGCAGTCTCCCCCCAGAAACACAGCAGCGCACTTGGGCCAGGAGCCACCCAGACTAAGGTAAGTCTCGGAGGTAACTTTTCACGGAACAACGACGAGCAGACCACAGAGAAAGCCTGATGCGCATTGCAACAGCAAAGCTAGGTTATCACAGAGCGGTGTCATCACTGACACTGAATGCACTCAGGAACTCTGCAGCTTAGAGGCTGTTTCCCTGCTGATGTTACACATCAGGTGTCATGTGCTGAACTGAAAGAAATATGTCACACTTGTAAATGGGTGCAATTCCAAAATAGGCTTCCAATAAAATCAAGGCCCACATGTGGATCAGTATGCAGCCTTGAGACTTGGCTGGTGGTTTGATAGCTAAAAGACCCTCATTTTGGTTACCTAGTACACAATCTGCATTTCTTCAAAGATAAAGTTAGCTGAGATTCCTATTCCAGAGCGCTATCCAGTGACCTCCCCAGCTGGAAAATGCACATACATAGATGCAGGTGAGGATTGAATCAGGTTGAGCTCTGATGACCTCTGTGGTGTATTGGGCTGCTGAAAATCAGTGTAGGTTTATACATCAAAAATAGCATTTCTGGGCAAGGCACTCGAAGCTGCTTGGCACCTGTGGAGCCAGTACCCCAATAAGAGTCAGCCTTCAGGAGATGAGAGAAGAGGGTAAATTAAAGCAGACAAAGAGAAAGGACAGGAAACGGTTCCAACTGATCATCCTGTACCCTTCCTCCCTCTTCCATAAATTGTGCAGTTCCTTACACCACTGAACCTCTCCCCTAATTTCTTAATCTTCTGAGAGGCAGAGAAAACAGGAAAAAACATTCCAAGGCCATTTTAGGGAAAAATCTGGGAAATTCTTCTTGAAGTCCAGAAGCAATCAAGCAACTCGGAGCAATAATCAAAGCTAGCCCTCACCGACCTCAACAGCTTGAGGTGTCTTCTGCTCTTAGGAACTCACCCAGCTCCCTTTTAGAAAGACAGGTAATCTGATTGAGAAGTCAACTACTCTCTGTGACTAGTAATACTTCCCATCTCTAATTTAACTTTTTGCTTTTGTATTTCATATGTCTGACCTCCAGTATTCCCACCCCTATTTAACACAAATAAATTATCCAGTTTTAAATTACCATTGCCCAACAGGTTCAGTTGGTTTAGTAATACAGTACGTTTGCTTGCTCACAGGTGGTTGGGATTCCAGTAGGTTCAGCCTTGCAGCCAGTGGTGAAGCAGGCGGTGGCACTCAGTGGTGGGCAGATAATTGTTGCCAAACCAGGCACCACCGTTGCCCGGGCCGTCGGACAGAAGCAGATTGTGGCTCAGGGAGTGGCGAAGGCTGTGGTGAGCGGAGCGAGTGGAACCATCGTTGCTCAGCCAGTGCATGCAGTCACCAAGGCTCAGAGTTCGTCTGCTGTCCAAAAATCAGGTTCTCAAGGCTCAGGTAGGAAGAGACGCTCACCTTTGCTTCTGATGCAGCTACGCTCTTTCTGATAGTGTAACCGTGACATTCGTGGGGATGACCGCTGATGTCATGTCTTTGTTGGTGAAGCTGTTGTACGGGGAACCAGGATTGGATCCAGTGGCTGTAGGCTGTTGGCTGTACTTCAGCTGTTTGAGTTGTGCCAGTATAGAATGTCCCTGTTGTCTATGGTGAAACTGCAAAGGAATTCTATCTCTCCACACATGGAGTGTTTGAAAAAAGCAAAACCATGAGGTGTCATTTTGACTTGGCGAGATATAGTAAAATAAGCCAAATCGATTCAGCTGACCATTTTATACTTTCCCAATTTCCAAGTCAATGAAATTGAAATTCAGAAAGGATGTATAACAGGCAGCTGATTCAATATTGCATATTTTACGTGCTCACCCAAAATCATAATGACCCCCTCCTGAGTGTCATATTTATCATGTTTCATACCTCAGTCTGCAGGATACTGTTTGAACTTGATCCCGACAAAAACCCTTTCAGAATAAAGGCTGGACTCTGATTGAGAAAACCCAGCTGTGCTTCACATCCTCTTGAGTTTCCGTGTTTCTGTTGGTGTGGTGTACATGGACTTTCAAAAGATATTCGATACAATGCCACACAACAGATTTGTGAGAAAAGTTATTACTCATGGAATAAAAGGGACAGTAGCAACGTGGATACAAAATTGGCAGAGTAATAGGAAACAGAGGGTAATAGTGAATGGATATTTTTTGGGCTGGAGGAGTGTTTGTAGTGGAATTCCCCAGGGATCGCTATTAGGACCATGCCTTTCCTGATATAAATTAATGATCTTGATCCTGGTGTGCAGGGGACAATTTCAAAGTTTGTGGATGATACAAAACTTGGAAGCATTGCAAACTGTAAGGAGGACAGTGTAGAATTTAAAAAGGACATGGACAAGTCAGTAGAGTGAGAGATAGGTGGCAGATGAAGTTCAATGGGGAGAAGTGTGAGGTGGTGCATTTTGGTAGGAAGAACATAGGGAGACAATATAAGATAAGGGGTACAATTCAAGGATGTGCAGGTGTAGAGACCTGGGTGAATATGTGCATAGATCATTGAAGGTGACAGGGCAGGTGGAGAGAGCAGTTAATAAAGCATATAGTGTCCTGAACTTTTTTAATAGGGGCATAGAATACAAGAGCAGGGAGCTTATGCTGAATTTATATAAGACGCTTGTTAGACCTCAGCTGGAGTATTGTGTACAGTTTTGGATGTCACTTTATAGGAAAGATGTGATCACATTGGAGAGAGTGCAGAAGAAGTTCCAGGGATGAGAAACTTGAGTTATGAAAATAGATTGGAGAGGTTGGGACTGTTCTCCTTGGAGAGGAGAAGGCTAAGAGGAGATTTGATAGAGGTGTTCAAAATCATGAGGGGCTGGATAGAGTAGATAGGGAGAAACTATTCCTGCTCATCAGGGGATTGAGAATGAAGGGGCACAGATTTAAAGTGATTTGCAAAAGAAGCAAATATGTGAGAAAAAAACTTACAGCAAGTGGTTCAAGTCTGGAATGCACTGCCTGGAAGTTTGGTGGAGGCAGGTTCATTCAAGGTATTCAAGAGGGCAATAGATGATTATTTGAATGGGAAAAATGTGCAAGGTATGAAGAAGAGGCAGGCGAATGGCACTAAGTCATGATGCTCATTTGGAGAGCTGGTGCAGACATGATGGGCCGAATGGCCACCTCCTGCACCGTAGCAATTCTCTGATTTTGTACAAGCGGGGTATGTAAAATATTTGTCACCATTAGTTTTCGGTTGCATCTATCCTGACAGAAGGAGAGGCCTGCAAAAAAAAGGAGCCTGACCTTAATTTAATTATACCAGTGACAGTCATTCCATCCTGCGCTGGCCTTAGAAACATTAGGCAGGGAAGAGCATTTGATTGCAGGACGATGGGACAAAATTGGGCAAGCAGGACTAATTAGATCGATCTTACAGAGCAGGCACAGGCCCAGTAGATTGAATGAGCTCCTTCTGTGCTTTATGATTCTATGATATTGAGGATAAAAATCTTTTTAAAAATTGCCAACTTTGCTTCCAGACATACAGCTAATGGTCTTGTTCTGCTGTGATCATTTGAGGTCTGCAGCACCATCTCCCCCCATTCCCACTCCACCTTGCCTTCCAGGCCTCCTGAAATACGCAGGCGATCGATAACATAATGTGACCCTAAAAAATCATCAAGCTCCAGTGGTTGTTAGGATTCCACCTCCCCTGATGCTGTGGTGGGAGCCTCCTGGCTGATGCCTCCAAGTGCCATACTCTAGAGAGAGAGATATGTCAGAAAAGATCTTTAATGATTTTTCTGTGAAGCAGTTGCTAATTACACATGAGAGTAGCTGCTGTATACTGGTGTTTGTGACATGTATTTCAGTTTAAGGCATATCAGTGTTGAAAGGTTTGAGTTTAGTTCAGCTATCTTAAGCGATTTGTGGGTTCTGTTTGAGTCAGTCAGATTTGTGCTTCATGACCCAATCTGACTTAAGTGGGAAGATTTAACAGAATAGATTATCCTACAGTGAAAGACATATCTAAGTGGTAGAGGTTACGAGCTTGGAAGGTGCTATTGAAAGAGCCTTAGCAGGTTGTTGCAGTGCACCTTGTGGGCACATTGTTGTGCTGGTGATGGATGGAGTGAATGTGGTAGATGGGGTGCTGATCAAGCAGGCTGGATAGTGTTGAGCTTGAGTGTTGTTGGAGCTGCAATTATCCAAGCAAGTGGAGAGATTTCCATCACACTCCTGACTTGTGCCTTGTAGATGGTGGTCAGGCTTTGGGGAGTTAGGTGATGAGTTACTCGCCACAGAATTCCCAATCTCTGACCTGCTCTTGTAGCCATGATATTTATATGGCTAGTCCAGTTCAGTTTCTGGTAAACGGTAACCACAGACTGTTGATGGTGGAGGATTCAGCAATGATAATACCATAGAACACCAAGCAGAACTGATTAGATTCTCTCTTGTTGCCAGTGGCATTATTGCCTGGCAGTTGTGTGGCATGAATGTTACTTGCCACTTATCAGCCCAAGTCTGAACGTTGCCCAGGTCATGCTGCATGCAGGATTGCTTCTGAACCTGAGGAGTTACAAGTGATGCTGATCATTGTGCAATCATCAGCAAACATCTTGACTTCTGAGCTTGTGATGGAAGGAAGATTATTGATGAAGCAGCTAAAGATGGTTGGGTCTGAGGACACTACCCTGAGGAACACCTGCAGTGATGTCCTGGGGCTGAGATGACTGGCCTCCGTCAACTGTAGGTAGGTAGACTGGAGAAACAGATTGTTCTTGGAGAGGAGAACATCGAAAGGAGATTTGATAGAGGTATTCAAAATCATGAGGGGTCTGCGCAGAGTGGATAGGGAGAAAATGTTCCTGTTGGTGGAAGGTTCGAGAACCAGAGAACACTGATTTAGAGTGATTGGCAAAAGAAGGATGCAATGAGATCTGGAGACGAGTGGCATTGGTGGAGCCCAAACTGAGAATTGATGAGTAAGTGCTTGATAGCACTGCCAATAACACTTGCTGATGGTTGAGAATAGTTTGATGGTGCGTTAATTATACAGATTGAATTTGTCCTGCTTTTTGTGAATAAGACAGTTTTTCACATTGTCAGGTAATTGCCAGTGTTGTAACTGCACTGGAACAGCTTGACTTGGAGCATGGCTTGTCCTGGAGCACAAGTCTTTAGTACTGTTGCGGGAATGTTGTCAGGACCCATAGCCTTTGCTTTGTTCAGTATGTTCAGCCATTTCTTGATATGATGTGGACCGAATCAAATTGGCTGAAGACTTGCACTTGTGATGCTGGGAGCCTCAGGAGGAGGCTGAGATGGATCATCTACTAGACACTTCTGGCTGAAGATGGTTGTAAATGCTCCAGCTTTGTCTTTTGCAATGATGTGCTGGGCAACCCATCATTTGGGTTAGGGATGTTTGTGGAGCCTCCTCCTCCACTGAGTTGTTTGATTGTCCGCTGCCATTCAGGACTGGGTGTACCAGGACTGCACAGGCCATAAGATCATAAGGTGTACGAGCAGAAGTAGGCCATTCAGCCCATCGAGCCTACTCTGCCATTCAATGAGATCATGGCTGATCTGATAACCTTCAATTCCACTTTCCTGCCTTTTCCTTATAACTATTGATTCCCTTACTGATTAAAAACTTGTCTATCTCAACTTTGAATATATTTAACAACCCAGCCTCTACTGCCCTCTGCAGTAAAGAATTCCACAGATTGACTACCCTCTGAGAGAAGAAATTTCTCCTCATCTCTGTTTTAAATGGGTGCTCCCTTAATCTGAGATTATGCCCTCTGGTCCTGGACTCTCCCACAAGTGGAAACAACCTCTCAGCATCTACCCTGTCAAGCCCCCTAAGAATTTTATATGTTTCAGTAAGGTCGTCTCTCATTCTTCTAAACTCCAATGAGCACAGGCCCAACTTATTTAACCCCACCTCATAAGAAAATCCCTCCATCCCTGGGATCAACCTAATGAACCTTCTCTGGACTGCCTCCAATACCAGTATATCTTTCCTTAGATAAGGGGACCAAAACTGTTCACGGTATTCTAGGTGTGGTCTAACTAATGCCTTGTATAGTTTTAGCAAGACTTCCCTATTTTTATACTCCATTCCCTTGAAATAAAGACCAACATTCCATTTGCCTTACCTATTACCTGCTGAACTTTCATGCATGAGGACCCCTAAATCCCTCGGTGCTGCAGCTTTCTGCAGTCTTTCTCCATTTAAATAAGATTTAGCTTCTCTTTTCTTCCTGCTGAAGTGCATAACCTCACACTTTCCCACATTATATTCCATCTGCCATGTTTATGCCCACTCACTTAACCTGTCTATGTCCCTCTGTAGACTCCTTGTGTCATCCTCACCACTTGCCTTCCCACCTATTTTTGTGTCATCCACAAACTTGGCTATAGTACATTCATTTCCCTCATCCAAGTCATTAATATATATTGTAAATAATTGTGGCCCCAGCACTGATCCCTGTGGCACTCCACTGGTTACAGGTTGCTGTCCTGAAAATGTCTCCCATATCCGAACTTTCTGTCTTCTATTAGTTAGCCAGCCCTCTATCCAAGCTAATATACTATCCCCAACACTATGGGCTCTTATCTTATTAAGTAGCCTTTTGTGTGGCACCTTATCGAATGCCTTTTGGAAATCCAAATATGTTACATCTACTGGTTCCCCTTTATCTATCCTGCTTGTTACCTCCTTAAATAATTCTGATAAATTTGTCAGGCATGGTTTCCCCTTCATGAAGCCATGCTGACTCTGCTTTTCTATATGCTCTGCTATTGCATCCTTTATAATAGATTCCAACATTTTCCCAGTGTCAGATGTTAAGCTAACTGGCCTATAGTTACCTGTTTTTTGTCTCCCTCTCTTTTTGAATAAGGGTGTTACACTGGCAGTTTTCCAATCCTCTAGGACTTTTTCAGAATCTAAAGATTCTTGGAAGATTACTGCCTGCTCATCTACTATCTCTGCAGCTATTTCCTTTAATATCCTAGGATGCAACCCATCAGATCCAGGTAACTTATTGGCCTTTAGCCCCATTAGTTTCCCTAGTACTTTTTCTCGTGATAGTTATTGTATTTATTTCCTCCCCGCCCTTTGCCCTTTGATTATTTAGTATTTTTGGTATGCGATTAGTGTCTTTATACTGTAAAGACTAATGCAAAATATTTATTCAACTCCTCTGCTATTTCCTGGTTCCCCATCACTATTTCCCCAGCCTCATTCACTAAGAGGCCTATGTTCACTTTGGCCTCTCTCTTCTTTTTTATTTATTTAAAGAAGCTCTGACTGCCCATTTTTATATTCCTTGCTAGTTTATCCTCAAAGTTTATTTTCTCCCTCTTTATTTTTTTTTGGTCATCTTCTGTTGGTTCTTAAAACTTTCCCAATCCTCTGGCTTACCAATAATCTTTGCCTCTTTGTATGTTTTTTCTTTCACTTTGATACTATCCTTAACTTCCTTGGTTAACCATGGCTGGTTTATCCCCTTCCTACAATCCTTCTTCCTCACTGGGATATATCTTTGTTGTGAGCCATGAACGATTTTCTTAAACATCTGCCATTGTTCATCAACCTTCTTTTCTGCTAAACTACTTCCCCCAGTCCAACTCTGCTCTCATTCCTTTCTAATTACCCTTATTTAGGTTTAGCAGTTGTTTCCAAACTAAGTTTCTCACTCTCAAACTGAATACTAAATTCTACCATGTTATGGTCACTGTTTCCTAGGGGATCTTTTATTCTGAGATCATTTATTAGACCTGCCTCATTATTACACATTACCAGATCCAAAATAGCCTGATCCCTGGTTGGATCCACAACATATTGCTCTAGGAAACTGTCCCAAATACACTTTATGAATTCTCACTCATGGCTACCTCTGCCAATTTGATTTTTCCCAGTCTGCATGAAGATTAAAGTCACCCATGATTAGTATACGGCCTTTTTAACATGCCCTCGTTATTTCCTGATTTGTCCTCTGTCCGACAGCATAGCTACAGTTAGGGAGCCTATAGACTACCAGTGTTGTCTTCCCCTTGTTATTTCTTACCTCCATCCGTATGAATTCTGCATCTTTCGATCCAGGATCATTTCTTGCTATTGCACTTATTCCATCTTGTACTAACAAAGCTACCCCACCAACCTTTCCTTCATGCCTGTCCTTTCAAAAAGTCACATGGCCCTGAATATTTAGTTCCCAGCTTTGATCTCCTTGTAATCATGTCTCCGTAATGGCTATAAGATCATATCCATTATCCTTTACTTGTGCCATTAATTCATTTATTTTGTTCCGAAAACTACGTGCATTTAAGAGCCATTAAGTTTGCCTTTTTACCATTTTTTTCCCCTTTCATCCTATTTGCTGCTTGCTTTTTTATGTTGTACAGTCTGTCCCTTCCTGTCACACTCTGGGTATCATTACGTAAACAGCTGCCCTGCAATGCCGCCATATTATTTTGCTTTGTAAGCCTACTTATCTCCTCTCCAGAATCCTCTTCCCTTTATTTGGTTTAAAGCCCTCTCTACAGCCTTAGATATTCTATTCATCAGGACACTGGTCCCAACATGGTTCAAGTGAAGCCCATACCACTGGAACAACTCCCATCTACCCCAGTACTGATCACAGCTTTGATTTGATCCATTGGCTGTGAATTTGCAAACTCTGTCTATAGCATTCTGCTTCCACTGTTTAACATGCAAGTAGCCCTGTGTTGTAGCTTCACCAGGTTGGCATCTCATTTTTAGGTATGCCTGGTTCTGCTCTTGACATACTGTCTTATACTCCTCGTTGAATCAAGATTGGTCCCCTGGCTTGTTGATAATGGTAGAGTGAAGGATATGTTGGGCCTTGATTTTTGCAGATTGTGGTTGTGTACAATTCTGCTGTTGCTGATGGCCCGCAGCTCCTCATGAATGCCTAATTTTGAGCTGCTGGATCTGGCCTGAATCTATCCCATTTGGCACAGTGGTGGTGCCACACAACATGATGGAGGTTATCCTCAGTATGAACATGGGACTTTATCTCCATTAGGACTGTGCTGTGGTCATTCCTATCATTGCTGTCATTGCCGGATGCATTTGCAACAGGTAAACTGATAAGAACTAGATCATGTAGATTTCTCCCTCTTGTTGGTTCTCTGACCACCTTGTGCAGGTCTAGTCCGGCAGATATGGCCTTCAGGGCTCGGGCAGTAGTGGTGCTACTGAGCCACTCTTGGTGATGGACATTGAATCCTGCGCAGATTACATTCTATGCTCTTGCTGTCTTCGGTGTTTTTTCCAAGTGCTGTGATGGATACATACACACACACCACCCACACACACACATTAATGAGAAAAGTGAACAGCTGCTAAGCAGAGAGATAATATCTTCATCTCTGAACATTGACACAAGTGGTTTAATATATTCAAAAATATTGTATATTTGATGTTAATGTGCTCCTGACATTACAAAATAACGTACCTTCAATGGTTTACGAGCAATTCTATTGTTGGTCTGGCAGTAATATATGGTATGCAGAGGTAAGCACTCTATATATAATACCTCTGTGTGTATTAGTTACGTTATACATATTTATATATATTATAACCTGTCTTCATATGTGTTACATATATAGGGTACAATAGTGTACAAAGCCCCTGCACATATAACATCCAAGTATTAATGGATTGATGACAGAAGCTCACTCTAACCAAGGGGTTTGTGTCTTCTGAAGCCTCATTGAAACTGCTGCTGTTTTGATATGTATTCTGGTAAACCGATGCCAGTCAGCTGATTATGTTGTTAAAGCATCTTATCATAAGAGTTGTAGAGCCAGCATTTGCAATCAGATGAGATTGGAGCAGCCCTTAAGTGGTTTTGTAAGGGCTCAGTCAGTGTTTTCTTAGTTTTGATGTAGTCCAGAAAGCCAGTTGGTGAAGGATGATACCGGAGTCAGTCTTTACTCAGCCTCACATTTATTTGCAGAGTGAAACATTGCAAGAATGTACCTCCTAATGTAACCACATGTAGTTTCATTAAGTGTCTGTTGCTCAATTAGTACCTATAAAAACAAAAAACTGCGGATGCTGGAAATCCAAAACAAAAACAGAATTACCTGGAAAAACTCAGCAGGTCTGGCAGCATCGGCGGAGAAGAAAAGAGTTGACGTTTCGAGTCCTCATGACCCTTCAGAACTGGTTGAATCCAAGGAGAGGGGTGAAATATAAGCTGGTTTAAGGTGGTGGGGGATGGGGGTTGGGTGGGGGGAGAGAAGTGGAGGGGGGTGATGTGGTTGTAGGGACAAGCAAGCAGTGATAGGAGCAGATAATCAAAAGATGTCACAGAGGTGTTGAAGTTGGTGATATTATCTAAACAAATGTGCTAATTAAGAATGGATGGTAGGGAACTCAAGGTATAGCTCTAGTGGGGGTGGGGGGGCATAAAAGATTTAAAAATAATGGAAATAGGTGGGAAAAGAAAAATCTATATAAATTATTGGAAAAAACAAAAGGAAGGGGGAAGAAACAGAAAGGGGGTGGGAATGGAGGAGGGAGGTCAAGATCTAAAGTTGTTGAATTCAATATTCAGTCCGGAAGGCTGTAAAGTGCCTAGTCAGAAGATGAGGTGTTGTTCCTCCAGTTTGCGTTGGGCTTCACTGGAACAATGCAGTAAGCCAAGGACAGACATGTGGGTAAGAGAGCAGGATGGAGTGTTAAAATGGCAAGCGACAGGGAGGTTTGGGTCATTCTTGCGGACAGACTGCAGGTGTTCTGCAAAGCGATTGCCCAGTTTACGTTTGGTCTCTCCAGTGTAGAGGAGACCGCATTGGGAGCAACGAATGCAGTAGACTAAGTTGGGGGAAATGCAAGTGAAATGCTACTTCACTTGAAAGGAGTGTTTGGGCCCTTGGACGGTGAGGAGAGAGGAAGTGAAGTGTTGCATCTTTTGCGTGGGCATGGGGAGGTGCCATAGGTGGGGGTTGAGGTGTAGGGGATGAGTACGGAGTGGACCAGGGTGTCCCGGAGGGAGCGATCCCCACGGAATGCCGCTGAGGGGGGTGAAGGGAAGATGTGTTTGGTGGTGGCATCATGCTGGAGTTGGCAGAAATGGCGGAGGATGATCCTTTGAATGCGGAGGCTGGTGGGGTGATAAGTGAGGACAAGGGGAACCCTATCATGTTTCTGGGAAGGAGGAGAAGGCGTGAGGGCGGATGCGCGGGAGATGGGCCGGACACGGTTGAGGGCCCTGTCAACGACCGTGGGTGGAAAACCTCAGTTAAGGAAGAAGGAGGACATGTCAGAGGAACTGTTTTTGAAGGTAGCTTCATCAGAACAGATGCGACGGAGGCGAAGGAACTGAGAGAATGGGATGGAGTCCTTAAAGGAAGCAGGGCCCCAGCTATGCCTGTCTCTTTATGGAGTATGTGGAACATTCCTTGTTCCAGTCCTACTCCGGCCCCCTTCCACAACTCTTTCTCCGGTACATCGATGATTACTTCGGTGCTGCTTCATGCTCTCGTCGGGACTTGGAAAAATTTATTAATTTTGCTTCCAATCTCCACCCCTCCGTCATTTTCATGTGGTCCATCTCTGACACTTCCCTTCCCTTCCTTGACCTCTCTGTCTCAATCTCTGGTGCCTCACACCCCGCTTCCTGTAAGGACTCCATTCCATTATCTCAGTTCCTTCGCCTCCGTCGCATTTGTTCTGATGATGCTACCTTCAAAAACAGTTCCTCTGACATGTCCTCCTTCTTCCTTAACCGAGGTTTTCCACCGACGGTCGTTGACAGGGCCCTCAACCGTGTCCGGCCCATCTCCCGCGCATCCGCCCTCACGCCTTCTCCTCCTTCCCAGAAACATGATAGGGTCCCCCTTGTCCTCACTTATCACCCCACCAGCCTCCGCATTCAAAGGATCATCCTCCGCCATTTCCGCCAACTCCAGCATGATGCTACCACCAAACACATCTTCCCTTCACCCCCCCTGGCAGCATTCCATAGGGATCATTCCCTCCGGGACACCCTGGTCCACTCCTCCATCACCCCCTACTCCTCAACCCCCACCTATGGCACCTCCCCATGCCCATGCAAAAGATGCAACACCTGCTCCTTCACTTCCTCTCTCCTCACCATCCAAGGGCCCAAACATTCCTTTCAAGTGAAGCAGCATTTCACTTGCATTTCCCCCCAACTTAGTCTACTGCATTCGTTGCTCCCAATGCGGTCTACTCTACATTGGAGAGACCAAACGTAAACTGGGCAATCGCTTTGCAGAACACCTGCAGTCTGTCCGCAAGAATGACCCAAATCTCTCTGTCGCTTGCCATTTTAACACTCCATCCTGCTCTCTTGCCCACATGTCTGTCCTTGGATAACTGCATTGTTCCAGTGAAGCCCAATGCAAACTGGAGGAACAACACCTCATCTTCCGACTAGGCACTTTACAGCCTTCCGGACTGAATATTGAATTCAAAACTTTAGATCTTGACCTGCCTCCTCCATCCCCACCCCCCTTTCTGTTTCTTCCTCCTTCCTTTTGTTTTTTCCAATAATTTATATAGATTTTTCTTTTCCCACCTATTTCCATTATTTTTAAATCTTTTATGCCCCCCCACCCCCACTAGAGCTATACCTTGAGTGCCCTACCATCCATTCTTAATTAGCACATTCGTTTAGATAATATCATCAACTTCAACACCTCTGTGTTCTTTTGTTCCTTTGTCTGTGACATCTTTTGACTATCTGCTCCTATCACTGCTTGCTTGTCCCTACAACCTCTCCCCCCACCCAACTGCCCCCCCCCCCCCCCGCTGCACCTTAAACCAGCTTATATTTCACCCCTCTCCTTGGATTCAACCAGTTTTGCTGAAGGGTCATGAGGACTCGAAACGCCAACTCAGTTAGTATCTTCCACTTGTACATAGTTAAATACAATTGATATACAATTAACAAATCCCTCAGTGATGCTGTATTCAACACTAATGATTCTGCATTAAAGAGATAGAGGAGGGAAATCAGCCTCCACTCAGCAAATGATTCCCCCTGCTGAAGTGTATTCAGGGCAATATTGGCTGGGGACAGGTCAGGTTGGCTGTGATGAGTTTCATTCACAAAGAGTGACCATTTAGGGGCATTAGCAAAGACATGTTAAGACAAATAGTTTTTCATTTGGCAGTTCAGAACCTTCAGGAAGAATGGTCAGAGAAATCCACAACATATTGATAGATTTGTCTGTCTACAGTTTTATCCTCTTCTACCCTTCTCTCTTGAATGCATTAATTCATGCTGGGCATGATTCCATGGGCGCTGGCATCTCCGTAACATGCTTATTGTTTGGGTAAGATCCTAGTGAATGATGGTGTCAGTTCGACCACAGGAGGCATCACGTACATCCCCACTCAGTTGCTTTCTCACTCGCTCTCTCTCACCCACGCACGCGCAGTGGCAGGTACATTCTAGTAATGGTTACTGGAAATCAATAAAAATAGAAAGTGCTGGAAAATTTGGGTCTAGCAGCATCTGTGGAGAGAGAAACAGTTCATGTTTCGAGCTCAACGTGATTCTTCTTTGGAATTGAAGAAAGCTAGGGAAGTGATGGGTTTTATGCTGTTGAAAAAGGGGGTGGGGCAGGTAGAGCAAAAGTGAAGGTCAGCAATAGATTAGAAGGCAGGGGAGATTAAATGTTTAGATGTCATGGAACACAAGCCTAAGGGTGTGATAATAATAGCATTAAAGACACAAAGCATTGGTTCAGAGTGTTAATAGCAGGATAAAGGTCAGCATTGTCTGACAGCAAAAACATTAAATCAAGATACAACTGGTACTGGAGGGAGAACATTCAAAATGGAGGACAGAGTTCGTGGTCTGAAGCTGTTGAATTCAATATCGAGTCCAGAAGGCTGTAAAGTGTCTAATTGGAAGATGAGTTGCTGTTCCTCCAGTTTGAGTCAGAACATTGTAGCAGGCCGAAGACAGAAACGTGAGCATGAAAGCAAGATGGCGAATTGAAATGGCAAGCGACAGGAAGGTCTGGGCCATGCTTGTGGACAGAGCAAAGGTATTCCGCAAAACGATCACCCAGTCTGTATTTGGTCTCCCCAGTGTAGAGGAGGCCGCATTGGGAGCAGTAAATACAGTAGAATAAATTGCAACAAGCACCTGTAAATCATTGCTTCACCTGGAAGAAGTGTTTGGGGCCTTGGATGGTGAGGAGGGAGAAGGTAAAGGGGCAGATGTTATACCTCCTAGGATTGCATGGGAAGGTTCCGTGGAAAGGGAATGAGGAGTTGGGGGAAATAGAGGAGTGGACCAGGGTGTCAGAGAGGAAGTGGTCCTTTTGGAATGCTGACAGGGGAGGGGAAAATAATTTTATTTTACTGGAATGCAATGGGGTACAGGAACCACATCTGATTACTCCCTTCCTAACAGAAAGGGCATAGAAGCTTGTTATAGACCCCCCCCCCCCCCCCCCCCCCCCCCCCCAACTGTTGCCCTGGTTGAGGTCAGTTAAGTTGGGTTGAATCTTGACCCATCTATACTTTATGACACATTAGCCCATTGAACTGATGCTGGAGGGGGTGGAGTTGAGCAAAGTCCTCTGAAATAACTAGAATGTAATCTGTGATCGTCACCAGGAACAAGGTTACGTGCAGGATGTGTTGCACTGAGACCTGCTCATCCCTGGGGATAATTCTGTGGGGATAGCAAGGCCTGATTTGGTATTGCACTGGAGCCAGCGAGTTGTGCACAGGTAGTCCATGTTTCTGATGCTTCTGATTTCTGCCTTTTTAAACTCCACTTGAATGTGGTCTCATTCCCAAGGGATATAACTTGGTGAGGAGGGAGTCAGCGTGTTTCTGAATCCCCACAGGAAATCTGCCTGCCTCAGCTGGAGTATTATTAATGATGTAAAGGGTTAAATCTCATCGAGCTTTCCTGGTGCAAATAGGTGTGAAATTATTTCAAATATTTTACTCAGAAGTTGGATTTGACTGCTCTTACTGACTTCATCACTGATATCATTGACAGGAGGAATTCTAGTGTTAGACAATATACCTCCATGTGCCTTGTAAGCAGACAGAGTACTAAAGAGCAGAGTGGCATGTCATGAGTATCAGAGATAGATATAAAGATAAAAGCAAAAAACTGCAGATGCTGGAAATCTAAAACAAAAATAAAAATACCTGGAAAAAGTCAGCAGGTTTGACAGTATCTGCGGAGAGGCACACAGTTAAAGTTTCGAAATAAAGGTTTGGTTACTCCCTGCTGACCTATGACGACACTTGTTGTATAACTTGCTGGCCCTCTTGTGTGCTTTTGTTTCTGTTACAACGTCAGAGGGTGTACGAACAGATGAGGATGTTTGCCTCTGGATAGATGTTTGCTGTTCTGACCTCTTTAAAGTGGTGACATCACTAGTATGTCTTTTATTAGCAGAATTTCTTGTTTTTAATTTAATAACAAATCCAAAGGGAATCACCAATCAGTTTGAAGATATTGAAATCACAGTTCACATAGACAGCAGCTGGCTGCTGTTAATCCTTTGGGAGCTCAGTGTTACTTTTGAATAATTAACCCTATACAATTCCTTGAATAACCTGAAAAAATACTGACTGTGTTCTCAATAAATAAGGAAGTAATTTTTTTCTGCCTCATTACAGCAAATGACCAAAAGCTTTGTCCAAGAGCTAGGTTTTAAGGAGCATCTCAGAGGAGAGAGAGGCGGAGAGATTTATGAAAGGATTCCCAAAGCTAGGTTATAGCTGAAGGCACAGCTGCAGTGGTCAAGTGATTAAAATTGGGGATGCACAAGAGCCTGAATTGGAGGAGCGCAGAGATTTCAATGTTGTAGGTGTGGTTGGAGTGATCAGGAGGGGGCGAGGCCACAGAGGGACTTGAAAACAAGGCTGAGAACTCCAAAATTGAGGCATTGCCCTATCAATTGTGCTGTCATGTGTCCTGAAGCTCGTCTCAGTTTCAGATACAACACAAAGGTTACGTATAGTCTGACTCAGCCTCAGCCAGTTGCCAGAGGGAGGGATGGAGTCGGTGGCTAAAGAACAGAGTTTATCGCTGGAACCGAAGGCAATGGCATTACGTTCCCAATATTTAATTGGAGAACTTTCTTGCTCATCCAGCTCTGGATGAGTAACAACCAATTAACTATTACGGCCGTTGGAGGTATTGGTGAGATATGTTGTTAGCACACATGAAACACTTTGGGATGTTCCGAGGATAAGAAAGTTATCACTCAAGTTAGCCTCAGTGCCTCTCATGGTGGTAGGGGAGAGGGGTAGTAGGGGAACTCAGCTCCCCTTTGATTCCAGCTACAAGTGTGTATGTGAGTATGTGTGTGTGTCTGTGCATGTCTGCGTGGGTGTGTGCGCATGTGCACGGGTGTCTGTGCGTGCACATGTCTGTGTCTGTGTGTGTGTCATTGTGTGTGCGTGTATACACATGGTCAGTGGACAAGGCCAGGATCAGGCGCAGTTTGCAGATGTTTGCTGGAGGGAGAAGGGGCTTTCTGGGGCAGAGTTCGTGGTTTTTCATTTCATTAATTTTAATTGCCAGAAAATCACAAGAAACCTGTGTAGACTTTCCAGTTATATATTGCCACCAAATGTGGTGCCCGGAGTGCAGGATTGACCTTGTGATAGCAGCTACACAATGGATGTCATCAGTGATTGGTCAATAATTACATGCACACCTTTTTCCATCTTGGCTGCTGGTTGGAGGCGTGTGTCCTGACCAATTCTTGAGTATGAACCCTGTCATAATTAGTGCCAGTTGATATAGCTTCTTACCCGACACATGCCCTCTCATTGCATAACTTGCCGCTTGAAACCTGTATTTCCACTCTGTTTTATGGACTAAAACACATTTTCAGTTTCTGTGTTTTCTTAGTTATTATTAGTTATGGGGGATACTACTGACTCACAGACGGTGTCACACTTTTGATGCTTTTACTGCTTAGTTATTGGGAACCTCCACATCAGCGCAAGGTTTATATTTAATATTGTAAAGTCAGTTATAAAGAGTTGGCAAGCCACACTATAATATCTGCTTTTATCAGTCTTTAACCTCAAGGATTTGTAAATTCTATTACCAAATTTCTTTACTCACTGTAGTGAACGAGTCAGTACTTAATGGTGAAATGTATTAGTATCTAGAGCAACAAAATAAAATACAGAGTAAAGTTCCTTCCAAATGCTCCCAGTGCAAGTACAGCATGGATTTGATACAGTCCAAAGCTCCCTTTACAATTTTCCATCAAACACTCCCAGGAGAGATATCGCATGGGTTCAGTACCTCTACTTGAGGGATCAGGCATTCTGATGAAAGGTCACAGACTTGAAACATTAACTGTGCCTCTCTCCACAGAGGCTGTCTGACCTGCTGAGTATTTCCAGCATATCCTGTTTTTATTTCAGATTTCCAGCATCCTCAGGATTTCGTTTTTGTATTAGTAGTTTTGGGTTTGTGGATACAGGAGTTAGATATATTGATTCACATTTTGAGTTAGCCGAGGAGATTGTTTTTTATTGGCATACATTCTGTTCTTTCCAAATCTTGTTATTAAGCTATTCGCAAAAGATATGAAAATAGGTAGACTGTGCAGCTATACAAAGTGCTTATAAAAGTTTGAAGATCACCGATAATAGGGAAGAGCTGTCAATGATGAACAGGAGAAATGGTGGAAGTAACAGAGCAACAGAAGAATGGGATGAGTAATGGAGAGGAACAGCAGTATTGAGAGTGTAATGGAGGGAAATGGGGAGAATAACAGAAAGGAATGGGGACATGGGGAGGGCAATAGGAAAATAAGGAGAGTAACAGAAACAGAGGGGGACAGGAGGGAGCAGAAATCCAGGGAGAGGTTCCTTTGCTGCTCAGTAGTTTTGTGCTGTCAATGACAGGAGATGCCACAAATGCCCCAGTTGATCGTGGAGAGGTTTTAACAAATAAACTTGGCAATGATTTCAGCTGAGCCTGAGCTGCTTCTTAATCCCCTAGAGGAGTTGGCAGCAAGATCCCGCAGTAAACTTTACAAAAGATTTTCTTTGAAATCTCTTGCCAGTCTGTATCTGCAACGGCAACAGTCCTGTCACAGAATCAGATTGATTCTGAAATTAGACCTCACTGTTGAACTTGGGGTTGGTGTAACCGAAGGATTGTTGAATAACCTTGTGAATTAGTAGAGCACCGGTACACCTGAGTACAGGGGATGTGGTGAGACTGGAAACAGCCAACAGCCCGAGGGGGTCACTGGAGCTTAACCCGGTCATACAGCTTTCTCACAGGCACAGTCAGTCACCACCCAGAGGCTGGGGTTTCTGTGCTGCTGCATTGTGCAATGCGTGCCTCCTTTGTTCAACAGCTCATTTCTTGCTGTGGTTGACGACAGCTTTTGAAGTCTCGACAAGCACTGACAAGCCGGCATCCAACGCGGGGCTCTCTCTTTGCTGCAAGGTTGAAACATCCTGTTGTTGTTGGCTTTCCACCTGTGCTAATCGCACTGGTGCCTGGGAGCCATCTGCTGTATTTTTTTTCTGGAACATCGAGTTCCTGGTTAAAGAACCTGGGTTTCCTAACAAAGTATTTACTTGTCACTGACTGATAGTGCATTGTCAGTTTGGGTGCATAGAACTTCTGTCACTCTTGGGCCATCCATCACCCTGGGACATCTGTCACCCTAGCACATGATGGTATCAAGGAATTGTGTGTCTCCAATGATGTCCAGCTCTTTGCATCCAGAAAGTGAGCATTGAAAGCCCAAATCAAGAGGCTCCTTCCCTCAGCAAACATATTGGAATGCTGCCAAAGGAAACCGACATTTCATGTCTTTGCAAAATCACTTTAACTACAGGACTAAATGCACAATCCTTGATTGTTTTTCTAATTTCCTTTTCGATATTTTATTAATTTTTGTGCCTTTTTATCGCAGCTATTTTTCTTCTGTTCACGAGAAACAACTTCTAATTTTGAGAGAACAGGACTGATGCTGACAGCTTCCATTCTCGATACCAACACTGACTATTCAGCTCCTTGTACCAACACTGACTGGTGAACTCTATACCAGTCTTATCCAAGCTTTTCACATGGCGGGGGGGACATATCAATGTTTCTCACTCAGTGGGGGTGGATGAGCAAATTTAAGAAAGATAAAGTTTGGCACAACTTTAAACATGAAATACAAAAACAAAAGATGATGTATGAAAAAAAACAGCTTGCTGAGAAAAATCACAATATATTGATTATTTATTACTCATTTTTTAAAATTAAGATAAGCATTTGAATGTTAATGGGTGGGAGAGTGTGTGTCCAGCTCACTCCCAGTCTCAGGTTGCTCACTTACTCATCCTTACCACTGTGAGAGTGGGTGAGAATGTCTGTTGGTGTGTGGGGGTGAGGGTGAATGAGAACCCTGAGACTGGGAGTGAGCCAGACACACACACACTCTCCTCCCTGTCACCACACCACCCCACGCCCCCCTCTCTTTCTCTTTTTCTCTCTCTCTCTCACACACACACACGCACACACACACCCACTCAGACACACACTCTCTCTCTCACACACACCAACCCACTGCCCCTAAAACACACGTGCACAGACACCCTCCCTCACTCACCCACCCTCCCTCACTCACTCATTCACCCTCACTGATTCACCCTCTCACCCACCCTCCCTCACTCACCCACCCTCCCTCACTCACCCTCATTCACCCTCACTCACTCATTCACCCTCACTCACTCACCTCACTCACCAACCTCCCTCACCCACCCTCCTTCACTCACCCACCCTCACTCACTCACCCTCCCTCACTCACTCACCCTCCCTCACTCATTCATTCACCCTCACTCACACCTCACTCACCCACCCTCCCTCACTCATTCACCCTCCCTCATTCACCCACCCTCCCTCACTCACCCACCCTCCCTCACTCACGCACTCATTCACCCTCCCTCACTCACTCATTCACCCTCACTCACTCACCCACCCACCCTCACTCATTCACCCTCACTCACCCACCCTCACACCCACCTGCCCGCCCAACCTCACTAACCTGTCCACCCTCGCTCACCCAGCCACCCTCACTCTCACTCACCCACCCTCACTCACTCACTCACCCGCCTGCCCGCCCTCACTCACCCACACACCCTCATTCATTCACCCAGCTGCCCGCCCACCCTCACTCACTCGTCCACCCTCACTTACCCACTCACCCTCACTCGCCCGCCCACCCACCCTCACTCACTCACTCACCCACTCACCCTCACTCACACCCTCACTCACTCACTCGCCCACCCCACCCTCACTCACCCGCCCACCCACCCACCCTCACTCACTCACCCACTCACCCTCACTCACACCCTCACTCACTCGCCCACCCACCCTCACTCACACCCACCCACCCTCACTCGCCCACCCACCCACCCTCACTCACTCACCCACCCACCCACCCTCACTCACTCGCCCACCCACCCACCCTCACTCACTCACTCGCCCACCCACCCACCCTCCCACCCTCACTCACTCACTCGCCCACCCACCCACCCTCAGTCACTCACTCGCCCACCCACCCTCACTCACTCACTCGCCCACCCACCCTCACTCACTCACCCACCCAACCTCACTCACTCACTCGCCCACCCACCCACACTCACTCACTCACTCACTCGCCCACCCACCCACCCTCACTCTCACTCACTCGCCCACCCACCCACCCACCCACCCTCACTCACTCACTCACTCACTCGCCCGCCCACCCTCACTCACTCACTCACCCACCCACCCTAACTCACCAACCTACACTCACCCACCCACCCTCATTCACTCACTCGTCCACCCACCCTCAGTCACTCATTCACTCACACACCCACCCACCCACCCTCCCCTCACTCACTCGCCCACCCACCCTCCCTCACTCACTCACTCGCCCACCCACCCTCACTAGCCCACCCACCCACCCTCACTCACTCACTCACTCGCTCACCCTCACTCACTCGACCAACCACACACCCTCACTCACTCGCCCGCCCTCACTCACTCACTCGCCCGCCCACCCACCCGCCCTCACTCACTCGCCCCGCCCACCCACCCGCCCTCACTCACTCGCCCGCCCACCCACCCGCCTTCACTCACTCGCCCGCCCACCCACCCGCCCTCACTCACTTGCCCGCCCACTCACCCGCCCTCACTCACTCGCCCCGCCCACCCACCCGTCCTCACTCACTCGCCCGACCTCACTCACTCACTCGCCCGCCCCGCCCACCTGCCCTCACTCACTCGCCCCGCCCACCCACCCGCCCTCACTCACTCGTCCGCCCTCACTCACCCCACCCACCCACCCGCCCTCACTCACTTCGCCTGCCCACCCACCCCGCCCTCACTCACTCACCCCGCCCTCACTCACTCGCCCGCCCACCGGCCCTCCCTCACTCGCCCACCCACCCGCTCTCCCACCCTCCGCCCTCACTCACTCACCCACCCGCCCTCACTCACTCACCCGCCCTCACTCACTCGCCTGCCCGCCCACCCACCCGCTCTCCCACCCTCCGCCCTCACTCACTCACCCACCCGCCCTCACTCACTCCGCCCGCCCTCGCTCGCACCGCCCACTCGCCCTCGCTCGCCTACCCGCCCTCGCTCGCTCGCCCGCCCACCCGCCCTCGCTCGCTCGCCCGCCCACCCGCCCTCGCTCGCCCCGCCCACCCGCCCGCCCTCGCTCGCTCGCCCCGCCCAGCCGCCCTCGCTCGCTCGCCCGCCCAGCCGCCCTCGCTCGCTCGCCCGCCCCACCCGCCCTCGCTCGCTCGCCCGCCCACCCCGCCCTCGCTCGCTCCGCCCGCCCACCCCGCCCTCCGCTCGCTCGCCCGCCCACCCGCCCTCGCTCGCTCGCCCGCCCACCCGCCCTCGCTCGCTCGCCCCGCCCACCCGCCCTCGCTCGCTCGCCCGCCCACCCGCCCTCGCTCGCTCGCCCGCCCGCACCACCCCGCCCTCGCCTCGCTCGCACCGCCCACCCGCCCTCGCTCGCTCGCCCGCCCACCCCGCCCTCGCTCACTCGCCCGCCCTCACTCACTCATCCGCCCTCACTCACTCACCCGCCCACCCACCCGCCCTCACTCACTCACTCACCCGCCCACCCACCGCCCCTCACTCACTCACCCGCCCACCCACCCTCCCTCACTCACTCACCCGCCCACCCACCCGCCCTCACTCACTCACCCGCCCTCACTCACTAGCCTGCCCCACCCACCCGCCCTCACTCACTCACCCCGCCCACCCGCCCTCATTCACTTGCCCACCCTCACTCACTCGCCCGCCCACCGGCCCTCACTCACTCGCCCACCACCCGCCCACCCCACCCGCTCTCCCACCCTCCGCCCTCACTCACTCACCCCACCCACCTCACTCACTCGCCCGCACTCACTCGCCCGCCCGCCCACCCACCTGCTCTCCCCACCCTCCGCCCTCACTCACTCGCCCGCCTGCCCACCCACCCACAAGCCCGCCCGCGAGCCCTCACTCACTCACTCACCCGCCGTCATTCACTCGCCCGTCTGCCTACCCGCACACCTGCCCTCACTCGCTCGCCTGCCCGCCCACCAACTCACCCACCCTCACTCGCTCGCCCGCCCGCCCGCCCGCTGTCGCTCGCCCGCCCCACCTTCGCTCGCTCACCCGCCCGCCCACCCACCTTCACACCCTCAGTCGCTCACCCGCCCACCCATCCTTCCTCGCTCGTTCAACTGCCGCCCACCCACCCTCGCAACTCGCCCACCCACCTTCCCACCCACAGTCGCTCCCTCACTCGCCCACCCTCACTCGCCCACCCTCGCAACTCGCCCAACCACCTTACCACCCACAGTCGCTCGCCCCGACCACCCTCACTCGCCCACCCTTACTCGCCCACCCTCACTCGCTCGCCTCGCTCGCCCCGCCCACCCACCCTCGCTCGCCCACACACCTTCCCACCCTCACTCGCTCGCTCGCCCGCCCACCCACCCTCGCCCGCCCGCCCACCCTCGCTCGCCCGCCCCGCCCACCCTCGCTCGCTCGCCCGCCCGCCCACCCTCGCTCGCTCGCCCGCCCGCCCACCCTCGCTCGCCCCGCCAGCCCGCCCACCCTCGCTCGCCCCGCCCGCCCGCCCACCCTCGCTCGCCCGCCCACCCGCCCACCCTCGCTCGCCCGCCCGCCCACCCTCGCTCGCCCCGCCCGCCCGCCCACCCACCCTCGCCCGCCCGCCCGCCCACCCTCGCTCGCCCGCCCACCCACCCTCCCTCGCCCGCCTACCCACCCTCGCTCGCCCGCCCGCCCACCCACACTCACTCGGCCGCCCACCCTCTCACTCACTCACCCGACCGCCCACCCTCCCTCACACACTCACCCGCCCACCCACCCACCCTCCCTCCCACCCTCCCTCCCTCCCCTCACTCACTCAATCACTCACTCGCCTGCCCGCCCGCCCACCCTCACTCCCTCGCCCGCCCCGCCCACCCTCCCTCCCTCACTCCCTCGCCCCGCCCGCCCACCCTCCCTACCTCACTCAATCACTCACTCGCCTGCCCGCCCACCCACCCTCCCTCCCTCACTCACTCGCCCCGCCCGCCCACTCTCCCTCCCTCACTCACTCGCCCCGCCCCCCCTCCCTCCCTCACTCACTCGCCCGCCCCCCGTCCCTCACTCGCCCACCCACCCTCACTCGCCCGCCCACCCTCCCTCCCTCACTCGCCCGCCCGCCCACCCTCCCTCACTCGCCCGCCCGCCCACCCTCCCTCACTCGCCCGCCCGCCCACCCTCCCTCACTCGCCCGCCCGCCCACCCTCCCTCACTCGCCCCGCCCGCCCACCCTCCCTCACTCGCCCGCCCGCCCACCCTCCCTCACTCGCCCGCCCGCCCACCCTCCCTCCCTCGCCCGCCTACCCACCCTCGCTCGCCCCGCCCGCCCACCCACACTCACTCGCCCGCCCACCCTCTCACTCACTCACCCGACCCGCCCACCCTCCCTCACACACTCACCCGCCCACCCACCCACCCTCCCTCCCACCCTCCCTCCCTCCCCTCACTCACTCAATCACTCACTCGCCTGCCCGCCCGCCCACCCTCCCTCCCTCACTCCCTCGCCCGCCCGCCCACCCTCCCTCCCTCACTCCCTCGCCCGCCCGCCCACCCTCCCTCCCTCACTCAATCACTCACTCGCCTGCCCGCCCACCCACCCTCCCTCCCTCACTCACTCGCCCGCCCGCCCACTCTCCCTCCCTCACTCACTCGCCCGCCCCCCCCTCCCTCCCTCACTCACTCGCCCGCCCCCCGTCCCTCACTCGCCCACACACCCTCACTCGCCCGCCCACCCTCCCTCCCTCACTCGCCCGCCCGCCCACCCTCCCTCACTCGCCCGCCCACCCTCCCTCACTCGCCCGCCCGCCCACCCTCCCTCACTCGCCCGCCCGCCCACCCTCCCTCACTCGCCCGCCCGCCCACCCCCTCCCTCCCTCACTCGCCCGCCCGCCCACCCTCCCTCCCTCACTCGCCCGCCCGCCCCACCCTCCCTCCCTCACTCGCCCGCCCGCCCACCCTCCCTCCCTCACTCGCCCGCCCGCCCACCCTCCCTCCCTCACTCGCCCGCCCGCCCACCCTCCCTCCCTCACTCGCCCGCCCGCCCTCCCTCCCTCACTCGCTCGCCCGTCATCCCTCCCTCGCTCACCCGCCATCCCTCCCTCATTCGCCCGCCCACCCTCCTTCCCTCTCTCACTCGCCCGTCCGCCCTCCCTCACTCACTCGCTCGCTCGCCCACCCTCCCTCACTCGCCAGCCCACCGTCCCTCACTCGCCCGCGCACCCACCCGCCCTCACTCACTCGCCTGCTCACTCACCCGCCCCCCCTCACACACTCGTCCACCCTCACTCACTCGCCCGCCCACCCACCCGCCCTCACTCACTCACTCGCCCGCCCTCACTCACTCACTCGCCCGCCCACCCACCCACCTGCCCTCACTCACTCGCCCGCCCTCATTCACTCGCCCACCTGCCCACCCACCCGCCCTCACTCACTCGCCCGCCCACCCACCCGCCCACCCACCCGCCCTCACTCACTCGCCTGCCCTCACTCACTCACTCGCCCGTCCACCCACCCACCCTCACTCACTCAACCGCCCGCCCACCTGCCCTCACTCACTCGCCAGCCCACCCGCCCTCTGTCACTCGCCCACCCTCACTCACTCGCCCGCCCACTGGCCCTCACTCACTCGCCCACCCTCACTCACTCGCCCGCCCACCCGCCCTTACTCACTCGCCCGCCCTCAATTGCCCGCCTGCCCACCCACCCGCTCTCCCACCCTCCGCCCTCACTCACTCGCTCGCCCGCAAACCCACCCACCCACATTCACTCACTCGCCTGCCCTCACTCACTCGCCCACCCAACCCCCCGCTCTCCCACCCTCCGCCCTCACTCACTCGCCCGCTCCCCGCTCACCCACCCACACGCCCTCACTCACTCGCCCGCCCGCCCGCCATCCCTCACTCACTCACTTGCCTGTCCTCATTCACTCGCCCATCCGCCTACCCGCACACCAGCCCTCACTCGCTCGCCTGCCCGCCCACCCACCCTCACTCGCTCGTCTGCCCGCTCGCTGTCGCTCGCCCGCCCACCCTCGCTCGCTCGCCTGCCCGCCCGCCCACCTTCCCACCCTCACTCGCTCACCCACCCGCCATCCCTCCCTCCCTCACTTGTTCGCCTGCCCGCCCACCTTCCCTCACTCACTCGCCCGCCCAACCACCCACCTTCCCTCACTCACTCGCCCGCCCTCACTCGCCCTCACTCACTCGCCCGTCCACCCACCCGCCCTCACTCACTCAACCGCCCACCCACCCGCCCTCACTCACTCACTTGCCTGCCCTCACTCACTCGCCCAGCCCTCACTCACTCACTTGCCCGCCCTCACTCACTCGCCTGCCCGCCCGCCCTCACTCACTTGCCTGCCCACCCGCCCTCACTCACTCGCCCGTCCACCCGCCCTCACTCGCCCACCCTCACTCACACGCCCGCCCACCCGCCCTCACTCACTCGCCCACCCTCACTCAATAGCCCGCCTGCCCACCCACCCGCTCTCCCACCCACCCGCTCTCCCACCCTCCGCCCTCACTCACTCGCCCGCCCGCCCAACCACCCTCGCTCGCTCGCCCACCCACCTTCCCACCCACACTCCCTCGCCTGCCCACCCTCACTCGCCCACCCAGCCTCACTCGCCCACCCACCCTCGCTCGCTCGCCCACCCACCTTCCCATCCACACTCGCTCACCCGCCCACCCACCCTCGCTCGCTCGCCCGCCCGCCCACCCTCGCTCACCCGCCCATCCACCCTCACTCGCTCGCCCGCCCACCCATCCTTCCTCACTTGCTCATCTGCCCACCCACCCTCACCCGCCCACCCAGCCTCACTCGGCAACCACCCTCACTCGCTCGCCCACCCACCCTCGCTCGCTCGCCCACCCACCTTCCCACCCACACTCGCTCGCCCACCCTCACTCGCCCACCTACCCTCGCTCGCTCGCCCACCCACCTTCCCACCCTCACTCGCTCGCTCGCCCGCCCACCCTCTCACTCACTCACTCGCCTGCCCGCCCGCCCACCCTCCCTCCCTCACTCACTCGCCCGCCCACCCTCCCTCCCTCACTCTCACTCGCCTGCCTGCCCGCCCGCCCACCCTCCTTCACTCACTCGCTCGCCCACCCTCCCACCCTCACTCGCTCGCCCACCCTCCCACCCTCACTCGCTCGCCCACCCCTCCCACCCTCACTCGCTCGCCCACCCTCCCTCCCTCACTCGCTCGCCAGCCCACCTTCCCTCCCTTACTCGCTCGCCCACCCGCCCGCCCACCTTCCCTCACTCACTCGCCTGCCCAACCACCCACCTTCCCTCACTCACTCGCCCGCCCACCCACCCACCTTCCCTCACTCACTCGCTCGCCAGCCCACCTTCCCTCCCTTACTCGCTCGCCCACCCGCCCGCCCACCTTCCCTCACTCACTCGCCTGCCCAACCACCCACCTTCCCTCACTCACCCGCTCGCCCACCCACCCACCCGCTCGCCCGCCCTCACTCACTCGCCCGACTACTCACCCACTCGTCCTCACTCGCTCACCCCGCCCTCATTCACTCGCCCCGCCACCCACCCACGCTCGCCCGCCTGCCCACCCTCGCTCACCCCGCCCACCCACCCTCAGTCGCTCGCCCCGCCCACCCATCCTTCCTCACTTGCTCATCTGCCCCCCCACCCTCACCCGCCCACCCAGCCTCACTCGGCAACCACCCTCACTCGCTCGCCCACCCACCCTCGCTCGCTCGCCCACCCACCTTCCCACCCACACTCGCTCGCCCACCCTCACTCGCCCACCCACCCTCGCTCGCTCGCCCACCCACCTTCCCACCCTCACTCGCTCGCTCGCCCGCCCACCCTCTCACTCACTCACTCGCCTGCCCGCCCGCCCACCCTCCCTCCCTCACTCACTCGCCCGCCCACCCTCCCTCCCTCACTCTCACTCGCCTGCCTGCCCGCCCGCCCACCCTCCTTCACTCACTCGCTCGCCCACCCTCCCTCCCTCACTCGCCCGCCCACCCTCACTCGCTCGCCCACCCTCCCTCCCTCACTCACTCGCTCGCCAGCCCACCTTCCCTCCCTTACTCGCTCGCCCACCCGCCCGCCCACCTTCCCTCACTCAATCGCCTGCCCAACCACCCACCTTCCCTCACTCACTCGCCCGCCCACCCACCCACCTTCCCTCACTCACTCGCTCGCCAGCCCACCTTCCCTCCCTTACTCGCTCGCCCACCCACCTTCCCTCACTCACTCGCCTGCCCAACCACCCACCTTCCCTCACTCACCCGCTCGCCCACCCACCCACCCGCTCGCCCGCCCTCACTCACTCGCCCGACTACTCACCCACTCGTCCTCACTCGCTCACCCGCCCTCATTCACTCGCCCCGCCACCCACCCACCCACGCTCGCCCCGCCTGCCCAACCTCGCTTGCCCACCCACCCTCACTTGTTCGCTCACCTGCCCACCCACACTCACTCGCTCGCACGCCCACCCTCCCACCCAACCACCCACACTCACTCAATTGCCCGCCCGCCCACCCACCCTCACTCGCTCGTCCGCCCGCCTACTGTCGCTCACCTGCCCACACGCCCTCCCACCTTCCCACCCTCACTCGCCCACCCACCCTCGCTCGCTCGCCCACCCACCTTCCCACCCTCACTCGCTCGCTCGCCCGCCCACCCTCTCACTCACTCACTCGCCTGCCCGCCCGCCCACCCTCCCTCCCTCACTCACTCGCCCTCCCACCCTCCCTCCCTCACTCTCACTCGCCTGCCTGCCCGCCCGCCCACCCTCCTTCACTCACTCGCTCGCCCACCCTCCCTTCCTCACTCGCCCGCCCACCCTCTCACTCGCTCGCCCACCCTCCCTCCCTCACTCACTCGCTCGCCAGCCCACCTTCCCTCCCTTACTCGCTCGCCCACCCGCCCGCCCACCTTCCCTCACTCAATCGCCTGCCCAACCACCCACCTTCCCTCACTCACTCGCCCGCCCACCCACCCACCTTCCCTCACTCACTCGCTCGCCAGCCCACCTTCCCTCCCTTACTCGCACGCCCACCTGCCCGCCCACCTTCCCTCACTCACTCGCCTGCCCAACCACCCACCTTCCCTCACTCACCCGCTCGCCCACCCACCCACCCGCTCGTCCACCCTCACTCACTCGCCCGACTACTCACCCACTCGTCCTCACTCGCTCACCCGCCCTCATTCACTCGCCCCGCCACCCACCCACCCACGCTCGCCCGCCTGCCCAACCTCGCTTGCCCACCCACCCTCACTTGTTCGCTCGCCTGCCCACCCCACATTCGCTCGCTCGCACGCCCACCCTCCCACCCAACCACCCACACTCACTCAATCGCCCACCCACCCTCACTCGCCCACCCACCCTCACTCGCCCGCCCACCCACCCTCACTCGCCCACCCACCCTCACTCGCTCGTCCGCCCGCCTGCTGTCGGCTCGCCCGCCCACCCTCGCTCGCTTGCCCACACGCCCACCCACCTTCCCACCCTCACTCGCTCGCCCCGCCCACCCATCCTTCCTCGCTCACCCACCCTCGCTCGCTCGCCCACCCACCTTCCCACCGTCACTCGCTTGCCCACCCTCACTCGCCCACCCACCCTCACTCGCTCACCCACCCACCCAGCCTCGCTCGCTCGCCCACCCGCCCACCCACCCATTCTTCCTCGCTCGCCCGCCCACTCACCCTCACTCACTCGCCCCACCCACCCTCGCTCGCTCGCCCACCTACCTTCCCACCCACACTCGCCCACCCACCCTCCCTCCCTCTCTCACTCGCCCGCCTACCCTCCCTCCCTCTCTCACTTGCCCCCCCGCCCTCCCTCCCTCTCACTCGCCCGCCCACCCTCCTTCTCTCTCTCACTCGCCCGTCCGCCCTCCCTCACTCACTTGCTTGCCCGCCCTCACTCACTCGCCCGCCCACCCACCCGCCCTCACTCACTCGCCCGCCCACCCACCCGCCCTCACTCACTCGCCCGCCCACCCACCCGCCCTCACTCACTCGCCCGCCCACCCACCCGCCCTCACTCACTCGCCCGCCCACCCACCCGCCCTCACTCACTCGCCCGCCCACCCACCCGCCCTCACTCACTCGCCCGCCCACCCACCCGCCCTCACTCACTCGCCCGCCCACCCACCCGCCCTCACTCACTCACTCGCACTCACTCACTCGCCCGCCCACCCACCCACCCACCCGCCCTCACTCACTCGCCCGCCCACCCGCCCTCTTTCCCCCCCCATACTCACTCACCCGCCCACCCACCTGCCCTCACTCACTCGCCCGCCCACCCGCCCTCACTCACTCACCCACCCTCACTCACTCGCCCCGCCCACCCGCCCTCACTCACTCGCCCGCCCGCCCACCCACCTGCCCTCACTCACTCGCCCGCCCTCACTCACTCGCCCGCCCTCACTCACTCACCCATCTTCCCACCCACTCGCCCTCACCCACTCGCCCGCCCACCCATCCGCCCTCACTCACTCGCCCGCCCACCCATCCGCCCTCACTCACTCGCCCGCCCACCCATCCGCCCTCACTCACTCGCCCGCCCACCCATCCGCCCTCACTCACTCGCCCGCCCTCACTCGCCCTCACTCACTCGCCCGTCCACCCACCCGCCCTCACTCACTCACTCACTTGCCCGCCCTCACTCACTCGCCTGCCCGCCCGCCCTCACTCACTCGCCCACCCACCCGCCCTCACTCACTCACTTGCCCGCCCTCACTCACTCGCCTGCCCGCCCGCCCTCACTCACTCGCCCGCCCACCCGCCCTCACTCACTCGCCCGCAGACCCGCCCTCACTCACTCGCCCGTCCACCCGCCCTCACTCACTCGCCCACCCTCACTCACTCGCCTGCCCTCACTCACTCGCCCACCCACCCGCCCTCACTCACTTGCCCGCCCTCACTCACTCGCCCCGCCCACCCGGCCTCACTCACTCGCCCACCCTCACTCACTTGCCCGCCCTCACTCAATAACCCGCCTGCCCACCCACCCGCTCTCCCACCCAACTGCTCTCCCACCCTCCGCCCTCACTCACTCGCCCGCCCCGCCCGACCACCCTCGCTCGCTCGCCCACCCACCTTCCCACCCACACTCCCTCGCCTGCCCACCCTCACTCGCCCACCCAGCCTCACCCGCCCACCCACCCTCGCTCGCTCGCCCACCCACCTTCCCACCCACACTCGCTCACCCGCCCACCCACCCTCGCTCGCTCGCTTGCCCGCCCACCCACCCTCGCTCACCTGCCCACCCACCCTCGCTCACCTGCCCACCCACCCTCGCTCACCTGCCCACCCACCCTCGCTCACCCGCCCACCCACCCTCACTCGCTCGCCCGCCCACCCATCCTTCCTCACTCGCTCATCTGCCCACCCACCCTCACCCGCCCACGCAGCCTCACTCGGCAACCACCCTCACTCTCTCGCCCACCCACCCTCGCTCGCTCGCCCACCCACCTTCCCACCCTCACTCGCTCGCTCGCCCGCCCACCCTCTCACTCACTCGCCTGCCCGCCCGCCCACCCTCCCTCCCTCACTCACTCGCCCGCCCGCCCACCCTCCCTCCCTCACTCTCACTCGCCTGCCTGCCCGCCCGCCCACCCTCCTTCACTCACTCGCTCGCCCACCCTCCCTCCCTCACTCGCCCGCCCACCCTCACTCGCTCGCCCACCCTCCCTCCCTCACGCACTCGCTCGCCAGCCCACCTTCCCTCCCTTACTCGCTCGCCCACCCGCCCGCCCGCCCTCCCTCACTCACTCGCTCGCCCGCCCGCCCTCACTCGCTTGCTCGCCCGCCCGCCCTCCCTCCCTTCCTCCCTCCCTTCCTCACTCGCTCGCCCGCCGACCCGCCCACCCACCTTCCCTCACTCACTCGCCCGCCCTCACTCACTCGCCCGCCCTCCCTCACTCGCTCGCCCTCACTCACTCACCCGCCCACCCACCCGCCCTCACTCACTCGCCCGCCCACCCACTCGCCCTCACTCACTCGCCCAGCCTCGCTCGCTCGTCCACACGCCCATCCACCTTCCCACCCTCACTCGCTCGCCCACCCACACTCGCCCACCCACCATCACTCGCTCGCCCACCCACCTTCCCACCCTCACTCGCCCGCCCACCCACCCACCCACCCATTCTTCCTCACTCGCCCGCCCACCCACCCTCGCTCGCTCGCCCTCCCGCCCACCCTCCCTCCCTCTCTCGCTCGCCCGCCCACCCTCCTTCCCTCTCTCGCTCGCCCGCCCTCTCTCACTCGCCCGCCCACCCTCCCTCCCTCTCTCGCTCGCCCGCCCGCCCTCTGTCGCTCGCCCGCCCACCCTCCTTCCCTCTCTCGCTCGCCTGCCCACCCTCCCTCACTCACTCGCTCGCCCACCCACCCTCCCTCGCTCGCCCGCCCACCTCCCTCACTCGCTCGCCCACCCTCCCTCCCTCCCTCACTCGCTCGTCCACCCTCCCTCCCTCACTCGCTCGCCCGCCCTCACTCACTCGCCCGCTCTCACTCACTCGCCCGGCCACCCACCCACCCACGCTCGCCCGCCTTCCCAACTTCGCTTGCCCACCCGCCCTCGCTCGTTCACACGCCCACCCTCCCACCCTCACTTGCTCACCCGCCCAAACCCCACCCTCACTCGCTCGCTTGCTCACCCACCCACCCTCACTCGCTCGCCCGCCCGCCTGCCCTCCTTCCCTCCCTCCCTCTCTCGCTCGCCCGCCCGCCCTCCCACCCTCTCTCGCTCGCCCGCCCGCCCTCCCTCCCTCTCTCGCTCGCCCGCCCACCCTCACTCACTCGCCTGCCCACCCACCCTCCCTACCTCGCTCACTCGCCCGTCCACCCACCCACCCTCACTTACTTGCCTGCCCACCAGCCCACTCTCACTCGCCCACCCGCCCACCCACCCACCCTCACTCACTCGCCTGCCCGCCCACCCACCCTCACTCACTCGCCTGCCCGCCCACCCACCCTCACTCACTCGCCTGCCCGCCCACCCACCCTCACTCACTCGCCTGCCCGCCCACCCACCCTCACTCACTCGCCTGCCCGCCCACCCACCCTCACTCACTCGCCCGTCTGCCCACCCACTCTCACTCACTCGCCCACCCACCCTCACTCGCCCACCCTCCCTCACTCACTCGCCCGCCCGCCCACCCACTCTCACTCACTTTCCCACCCACCCACCCTCACTTGCCCGCCCGCCCACCCACCCACCCACCCTCCCTCACTCTCTCCTCCTACCCACCCACCCTCACTCGCTCTCTCACCCACCCACCCACCCTCACTTGCCTGCCCGCCCACCCACCCTCACTCAGTAGCCCACCCTCACTAACTCTCTTACCCAATCTCACTCAATCCCTCAGCCACCCTCAATCACTCACTTGCTCACCAACCCTCACTCACTCACTCTCACCCATCCACCCTCATAACCCATCCACCCTCACTAACTCACCCACCGTCACACAAATACCCTCACTCACTCCCTCACCCACCCTCACTTAGCCACCCACCCACCCACCCACCCTCACTCACTCACTCACTCACTCACTCACTCACTCACTCACTCACTCACTCACTCACTCACCCACCCACCCTCACTCACCCACCCACCCTCACTAACTCACCTACCATCCCTCACTCAATCCCTCACCCACCCTCGCTCACTCCCTCACTCACTCCTTACCCCACCCACTCCTTACCCCACCCACCCCCCTCACTCACCCTCTCACTCACCCACCCTCACGCTCTCCTTCCCCAACCCACCCACCCTCACTCACTCACTGACCCTCATACTCACTTACCTACCCTAACTTACCAAATCAGCTGCAGGGGAAGTGTGATGAGAGCGGAAGAGAGGCCTGAACGAGGCATGAGGCCTAGCGGTGCCCGAATGCGGGTGCCACTGAGGGGAGCAATGAGAGCCGGGGAACATGGCTGGAGCCTCCCCAGAGCACTTTATGGTGGGGGGGAAAACATTGGGAGTGGAGGCCCCATGGGCTTCAGAGTTGTCAGTGTTTGCTGTTCCTCCAATCACGCATTGTTTATCTTCCATATTTGCTGCTGATCAGTCCACTGTTGAACCTATCAGCATCATACGCAGGAGAGAAACAGGCCATGATTGGAGGAACAGTTCCCTGCAGAAATCTTCAAACTCACTGACCCCTCTACCGGCATTTTCAACAAACGCTCTGGGGGACACATGGAGGGGCTTTTATGGCCTGCGGGCCATAGGTTGGACAAGGCTGCTCTATACCATCACTGACCATTGAACTCTTTACCAACACTGACCAGTCAGCTCTCTGTACCAACACCGACCAGTCAGCTCTCTGTACCAACACCGACCAGTCAGCTCTCTGTACCAACACCGACCAGTCAGCTCTCTGTACCAACACCGACCAGTCAGCTCTCTGTACCAACACTCATCAGTCAGCCCATTCTACCAACACCGACCAGCCATCTCTGTACCAACACTGACCAGCCAGCTCTCTGTACCAACACCGACCAGTCAGCTCTCTGTACCAACACCGACCAGTCAGCTCTCTGTACCAACACCGACCAGTCAGCTCTCTGTACCAACACCGACCAGTCAGCTCTCTGTACCAACACCGACCAGTCAGCTCTCTGTACCAACACCGACCAGTCAGCTCTCTGTACCAACACTGACCAGTCAGCTCTCTGTACCAACACCGACCAGTCAGCTCTCTTTACCAACACCGACCAGCCAGCTCTCTGTACCAACACTGACCAGCCAGCTCTCTTTACCAACACCGATCAGTCAGTTCTCTGTACCAACACCGACCAGTCAGCTCTCTTTACCAACACCGACCAGTCAGTTCTCTTTACCAACACCGACCAGTCAGCTCTCTGTACCAACACCGACCAGTCAGCTCTCTTTACCAACACTGACCAGTCAGCTCTCTTTACCAACACTGACCAGCCAGCTCTCTGTACCAACACCGACCAGCCAGCTCTCTTTACCAACACCGACCAGCCAGCTCTCTGTACCAACACCGACCAGCCAGCTCTCTTTACCAACACCGACCAGCCAGCTCTCTGTACCAACACCGACCAGCCAGCTCTCTGTACCAACACCGACCAGCCAGCTCTCTGTACCAACACCGACCAGTCAGCTCTCTGTACCAACACCGACCAGTCAGCTCTCAGTACCAACACCGACCAGTCAGCTCTCTGTACCAACACCGACCAGTCAGCTCTCTGTACCAACAGTGTGAAATTTTTCAACCGATGAACATGCATATTGTGAGAGACGTTGCTAATGAAGGATATTAGATCGGGTACTCATGACCAGTGAGCTCTCTGTACCGACACTGATCTGTGAACTCTATATCAACAGTGACAAGTTTGGTAGAACTGTGATCATGAGGTATTTAGATATATTTCTGGTGATTGTGGGATGGGATGGGAAGTTGGATAGGCGGAGCTGGTCTTTGAAGAAAGGAAGGTTTCATTGGCTTCATGGGTTTTATCTGCTCCATCTTTCATTGAGTTAGACTTTGAATTTTCTTCAGATCACAGATAATCTCACTTTTTGTGAACTGGGCAGGTGAAATTTGTTCTTAAACTTACAGTTTACAAAGTCCACCATTAGAGTTTAGATCCAACCAGCCATCTATAGACACTTAGTAGTTATGTGGTGATAATGGCAACGGTTTTTTTAATTCTTTCACAGGACTTGGGCGTTGTTGGCTGAGCCAGCATTCTATTGCCCATACCTAATTACCCTTCAGAAGGTGGTGGCAAGCCACCTTCTTGAACCGCTGCAGTCCATGTCGTGTAGATACAGCCACAGTGCTGTTTGGGAAGGAGTTCCAGGATTTTGACCCAGTGACGGTGAAGGAACAGTGATATATTTCCAAGTAGGATGGTGTGTGGCTGGAGGGCAAGTTGCAGGTGGTGGTGTTCCCATGCATCTGCTGCCCTTGTACTTCAAGGTGGTAGAGGTCACTCACGGGTTTGAAAGGTGTTGTTGAAGCTGCCTTGCTGCAGTGCATCGTGCAGATGGTTCACACTGCTGCCATTGTGCATCTGTGGTGGAAGGAGTGAATGTTTGTGGATGTGGTGCCAATCAAGCAGGCTGCTTCGTCCCGGGTGGTGTTAAGCTTCTTGAGAGTTGTGGGGGCAGCACTCATCCAGGCAAGTGGAGAGTATTCCATCACACTTCTGGCTTGTGCCTTGTAGATGGTGGACAGGCTTTGAGGAGTCAGGAGGTGAGTTACTCACTGCAGCATCCCTAGCCTCTAACCTGCTCTTTTAGCCATAGTATTTATATGGTAGTCCAATTCAGTTTCTAATCAATTGTAATCCCTTGGATGTTGACAGTGGGAGTTTCAATGATGGCAATGCTATTGAATGTCAAGGGGAGATGGCTGTATTCTCACTTCTTGAAGATGGTCATTGTCTGGCACTTTTGTGGTGTGAATGTAACTTGCCAATTATCAGCCATGCCTGAATATTGTCCAGATCTTATATGGGCATGGACTGCTTCAGTATCTGAAGAGTCATGAATAGTGCTGAACATTGTGCAATCATCAGTGAATATATCCACTTCTGCTGTATGGTGGAAGGAAGGTCATTGATGAAGCAGCTGAAGACGGTTGGGCTGAGGACACTACACTGAGGAACTCCTGCAGTGATGTCCTGGAGCTGAGAATACTGACCTCCAACAACCACAACTATTTTCCTTTGTGCTAGGTATGACACCAACCAGTGGAGAGTTTTCCCCCCGATTCCCATTGACTCCAGTTTTGTTAGGGCTCCTTGATGCCATACTTGATCAAATGCAGCTTTGATGTCAAGGGCAGTCACTCTCACCTCACTGTTTGAATTGAGCCCTTTTGTCCATGTTGGAACTAAGGCCGTAATGAGGTCAGGAGCTGAGTGGCCCTGGCAGAACCCAGACTGAGCGTCACTGCGCAGGTTATTTGAGTAAGTGCAGCTTGATAGCGCTGTCGATGACCTCTTCCATCATTTTGCTGACAATCGAGAGTGGACTGATGGGGCAATAATTGCCCGTGTTGGATATGTCCTGCTTTTTATGCACAGGACACACCTGAGCAGTTTTCCACATTGCCGGGTATTTTTAGGTATGCCTGGTGCTCCTCCTGTTATACTCTCCTGCACTTTTCATTGAACCAGGGTTGATCCCTTGGTTTGATAGTAATGGTAGAGTGGGGGATATGCTAGGCCATGAGGTTACAGTTTGTGGTTGTACACAATTCTGCTGCTGCTGACGGCCTGCAGCACCTCATGGATGCCCAGTTTTGAGTTGCTAGATCTGTTCGAAATCTATCCCATCTCGCACGATTGTAGAACCACACAACACAATGGAGGGTATCCTCAGTGTGAAGGTGGGACTTCGTCTCCACAATGACTGTGCGATGGTCACTCCTACTGATACTGTCATCGACAAATGCATCTGTGATAGTTAATCATTGAGTTGTCCTTGAATTGCTAAACAGGTGCTTGATATCTGGCTCCAGAGAGCTCCCCAGTACCCCACTACTCTGTTCTGTGAATGTTTTATGTTGCTACACATACTCTTTGTTTATTTTGTCAAGATAATTTAAAGGTCATGAAACGTTCAGTTCTTGCAGAGTCACTGGCAGTAAACACATTCCAACTTGGCTGCAATTAAACTAATGGTGTTGGCATGGTGCCAGTCACAAGACCCAGAGCTTGTGTCTTTAGGATCAGCTGTGTTGGATTGTTCAGCTTTTAGTCAACAGACAGAAAAGATTGGGACATGAGGGAGTCTGTTTTCCATTAGCTAACAGCACCCTCTGGTGATTGAAACTCTTCAACACACATGCTTTTGAGGAATGTCTATAATCTGATTTGCTTGTTCCACATAGGTGAGGGGATAGGTTCGTTATTTGTTACTTATTATGTGTAAATAAGAAGGTAGTATCATTACTATAGGGGCTGGTATTCAAACTGGTAGTTGCACTGAAGGAAGAGGCCAATATTCTTCTATTACTTATTGTGCATTAAGAAAGTAGATTGTATTACTGTTACCTATAAATTGGGGCAGTTATTAGTGTTGATGTTTCACTAAAGTAAGACAATGCATTATTACAGTTACTTGTGCATAAATGGGGACAATAATCTTTGTCAATAAACAATAATTGTCAATAAGAGGGTATCATTGCTGCTACAGTTTTTGAGCAGTTACAATACTTAATTCACACTCTTGTGCTCATCACATTGTTTCTTGCCCCAAACTGTCAGTTTAACCCCAATGTGCCCCACAGTGCTCTTGAATTGACCTGTACATCAGGCCTCTGGACTTTGTTATCAACCTCTTGAGCAGTTAGCTGGAGATGCTTAAGAATCCGTGAGTAAGATAGTCATCACACTGGACGCTGCTGCTGGAAGTATGAGATCAGCAGGAACACACAACACTGCCTGATATTTTGAATAGAACATGGGGCTTGTACTGACTTCTTGTTAAAACTGTCCCGTTGTCACTCCAATGGCACTGTAAATTCCTGTGCTCCAAATCTTTATCTACTTTTATCTTGAAATATGGAACTAGGGCCAAATATTTTTGCAGATCCAACAAAGCGTACAACAGAATGATTGCTGATCATAATGGGGAGATCAGATACATCAGTAGAAGGGAGATTAAATACATCAGTGCAGTAAAGAGATAATAAAACCATAGAATCATAATACACTGAAGGAGGCTATTCAGCGCATAATTTTGCTGCTAGTTCTTCGAAAAGGTTATTCAGTTCTTCCCACTGCTTTACTCTTTGTCTGTAACCCTGCAAAAATTCTTCCTCTGAAGTATATATCGAATTGTGCTTTATAGGTTCCTAGTGAAACGGCCTCTGCAACCCTTTCTTGCAGGGAACTCCAGATCATAACTCGCTTCATAAGCAAATTCCATCTCTCTCCACCCCTCCCACCCCACCACCACTACTCCTGGGTTTTTTGCCCATTATCTTAAATTTGTGTCCTCTGGCTACTGACACATCTGCCACTGCAAACAGTTTCTGATTTAATCTCAACATCCCCCCTCCCAGCCCCCACCCACCAGCCATATTAATTCTCCCTTTAACCTTCTCTGCTGTATGGAGAACAATTCCATCTTCTTTAATCTCTCCAGATAACTGAAATCCTTCATCCTTAGTACCATACTGGCAAATCTCCTCTGCATTCGCTCTCCCCAAGGCTTTGACACCCTTCCTGAAGTATGAGACCCACAACTGGATGCAGTAATCCAGCTGGGGCCTAACCGGTGATTAATAAAAGTTTAGCATAACTTCCTTTCCTTTTGTACCTCTGTCTCTATGTACAAACCCAGGATCCTGTATGATTTTTTAACAGCGTTCTCAACGTGCCCTCTCACCTTCAAAGATTTGTGTACATGAACCTCTGGTTTCTTTTTTCCTGCACCTACCTTTAAGTTTGTACAATTTAGTTTATATTGCCTATACTCATTTTTCCATTCAAAATGCATCACTTTACACTTCTCAGCATTACATTTAATCTGCTCATTTCACCAGTCTATCTGTGATCTCCTGAAGTGTATTATTATTCTCCTCACTGCTTACTGCATTTCCAAACCCTGTTTCATCTGCACATTTTGAATTTATGCCCTGTGTACCCAAGTCCAGATCATTAGATACATTTTGTCGCAGTTTCATTTTGCTTCCATTTCGAGACATAAATCACTGGCACTTTTGTGTGCAGGGACGCTTCAGGCCCTAATGTTTGTTCCATCGTGCAGTTGTGGCAGCTGCTTCGACATTAATACAAAAGCAAAACACTATAGATGTAGGAAATTTAGAATAAAGACAGAAAATGCTGGAAATGCTCAGCAGGTCAGGCAGCATCTGTGAAGGGAGAAACAGAGTTAAGGTTTCAGGTCAATGACCTTTCATAATTGGTTCTGATGAAAGGTCATCAACCTGAAATGTTAACTCTCTTCCTTTCCCCACTGATGCTATCTGACCTGCTGGGTATTGCTAGCATTTTCTCCAATAGTATAACGGTGTGTTGTTAATACGGTATTTATCAAAATTACTTCAGTTCTCTGTGGTCCAACAAGTAGGTGGTTTTCATTTATTTGAGCTGCACTGATAGTCCCTAGGGTTGCAAGCCAGGTATCGTTCTACTGCGACAAGCAGCACCTGTTCATCCCTTTTCACAGGCTAGAGGCATGAGGAGTGACCAATCTGCGGTGGGGTCTGTAGTTTGAGCAAGAAGCAGAGTACGTTATGTCCACCAGATGGCAACATAACAGCATGTAGCTGAAAGTGTTAATTTGCAGCTTGGTCTCCGTGAGGGGGAAGCAATCCCCCCCCTTAACTGAACTTTGTATTTCAGAATAAACTGTTAGCATTCATGTTGCTGCTGTGGTGCCAAAATATTTTCTCTTATGCTGAATGTTAAGAACACAATATAACCATTTGGGATATGTTGTTGACAATCACAGCCTTGTGTTAACAGTGCAATTATCCCTTTATTCAAAGGGATTTACATTTCCCATTCTAGTTTAATCAGAGCTGGGAACTGTTCCATATATCCAATGCACTCATGCATTCCGTTAAAAACAAGGGATCACCGTACATTCCCCCATCTCTTAAAACATTCATACTTTAAACATGCGATCACTTGTATTGGCCAAAATCTGATAACCATTAATCATCTGCATTAACATCAATTTCAAATTTGCCGCTCAATGCATCTTAAGTGTTCTATTTGTTTCAGGCAGATGCAACTGTGTTCACTCACCTTTTATTGTGCACAGAGTACAAGAACAAATAGGAGTAAATAATATCAAGATGGTCAGGGTGCACTGAAGCTAATAAGTCTTTTGAGGCAGACTACATTACCTTTTTTCCCCCCAAATACATTTTATTTGTAACATTTATAAAAGTACATTACATGACTGTTCAAAGTTGACATTACATAAAGTGCAAAACAAATCAAGTCTCTTCCAATACTGCACATTGCACACAACATTTACAATTACAGTCATTGTTTACAATGTTCATTACATGTCAAATATACAACCCAAGGAGTTTGTTCACAGTTTCCAGCCCCTCAGTATACTAAGGCTGAAGGGCCTTAGACAGCGGCCTTTCCTCATTGCGCCTTTGTGGCAACTGCCCCAAGCTTTAGTACGTTCCTCAGCACGTAATCCTGGACCTTGGAATGTGCTAGTCTATAACACTTGGTTGTGGACAAGTTTTTGCACAGGAAGACCAACAAGTTTCAGGTGGACCAAAGATCATCTTTCACTGAGTTGATAGCCTTCCAGCTGCAGTTGATGTTTATCTTAGTGTGCGTCCCTGGGAACAGCCCTTAGAGCACAGAGTCCTGCGTGATGGAGCTGCTTAAGATCAACCTTGACAAAAACCACCTCACCTCTTCCATACCTGCTTTGCAAAGGTCATTCCAGTAGGTCACCCCTCTTATGCCTGCATCGTTCCTGCTAGACTCAGCAAAAGGTTTGAACAAGACAGGGAAGAGAGCAAACCCCTTCCTGACTCTGGCCCTGAGGCTTAGTTGAGTGAGAATTATAGAATTTGCAGACGGTTGTACTTAAAAATTGTTCAAGGCTAGAGGCATGAGGAGTGAAGAACCTGCAATGGGGTTTGTAGTTTGACAAGACAATGTTCAGTGAATATTTCATTCTCTTTACAATGAAGCTATAAGACAGCTAGTTTGCTTTACAGCATATTGTGGAGTTATTTTAGAACCATAGAACACTACAGCACAGAAAACAGGCCATTTGGCCCTTCTAGTCTGTGCCGAAATATTATTCTGCTAATCCCATTGACCTGCAACCAGTCCATAACCCTCCAGACCTCTCCCATTCATGTATCTATCCAGATTTTAGAAGTTATCCACCAGCTATCACTTTATCTAAGCCAGAGATTAAAATAAATTTCATGTCTTCCTCTTTCAAATAACCATTTATTCACACAGGAATAGCAACATCCACAAAGTCATAAAACTATCCCAAGAGTAAGATGAATTGCAAATCCAGTTAATAAAAGAATAACTGCATTGACTCAGCTGTCCATCGGGTCAAGGCACTTAACACACGTGAAATTAAGGTGTTGGCCGTCTCATATAGAAGACAAATTGCCAACTGTAAATGGTGAAGCATGTATCAGATGCTTCATTTCCTGTTCTGTTGCCTTGTTCAACATGCCAGCCAAATCCTGCCAAACCAGTGGTTAGATCCTCCATTCACTGTTGTAGCCCTTGTCGACCAGGAAGGTCCCTTGAGTTTCAAACCCTGGTCTGCTCTGAGTTAGAAAGAAAAAAATTTGCATTTATATAATATATTTCATGCCCTCATGATGTCCTAAAACACTTCACAGTCAGTGAAGTATTATTGAAGTGTAGTCACTGTTGTAATGTGGAAATGTGTTGGTCAATTTGCACTCAACAACCTCCCACATACAGCACTGAGATAAATGAGCTGATGATGTTTGAGAGATGACTATTGAGCAGGACCCGGGGAAAATTCCCCTGCTCATCTTTGAATCATGCCGTGGAATCTTTTATGCCTGAGAGGACAGATGGACTTGGTTTAATTACCGATCTGAAAGACAGCACCTTTGACAGTCTGCTACCTTTGTACCACACTGCAGTGTCAATCTGGATTATGTGCTGAATTGGGACTTGAACCAGTTGGCCTTCTGATTCAGAGGTGTGAGCTGCCACTGAGCCTAGTTGGTATTATATTGGGGCAGCAACATGGACGCTTGAGTTCTACAGCGGAGCTCTAGGTAATTGAGGTGCAAAATCATTTGGTGTTCCCCTTCTCCACTGACATTGAGGAACTGCTCCTGGAAAGTGCAAGTGTTTGACAGGTTACCAACAGCAGGATCAGCTTCACCTGCACCGTCAAACAGCCTGCACCTTGCATATGAAGTTTAGCTGCCTAGGCACGTTGCTAGAGGGTGGACTTGTATGCAAGAAGAGTAAACACCTTCAGGACGGAAATGCGAGGAGGAATAAAAGAAGGAAAACAACAGCTTGCATTTATTTAGCGCTTTCAATGTCACAGAGTGTCTCAAAGTGCTAATCAAACAAAATTTGGCCCTGAACTGCATAAGGAGACGTTAGATCATGTTGGTTAAAAGGGTAGGTTAAAGCAGCATCTTAACAGAGGACACAGAGAGAGAAAAACAGTGAGGTTTAAGAAGGGAAATCCAGACTTCAGGGCCTTAAACCGCTGAGGGCACAGCTGGCAAAAGGAAATTGGGAATGCCCAGAGGCCAGAATTGAAGGAACACCGAGTTATCCGAGAATTGTAGGGCTGAAGGGCAAAAAGGGAGAAAAACCCACTGCCAACATTTCTTCAACATAATCAGTTCTTTCTCTTTGGTATCTTGGACTAAGACATATATAGAGTAAACAATACCTGGGAATAAGACCTTGACAGCAATCTAAGCGAAGTGTTGAATGGTTAATATATGGAATAAAGGACAAATTATAATGAAGAAAACACAGTCCCGTTAGTTAGAGAACATCTGGGGTCGTATCTAACCCTGTTAGCCTATCTGTAACTCTTTCGAGTACAAACCCATTTCCATCTGTTTCAGATGAAGTTACATTGTTTCAAAGTTTTGCCATTGTGAGATTTGAACTCTTGATCTTGGGGTTACAAACCCAGTACCATAACCACTTGGCTATTTAAGCCAAGCCTTAGCCTATCTGTAGGCGACTATTGCAGTGCTTACAAAAAAAGACAGACTGACATTTATATAGGGCTTTCATGACCACTTGATGTCCCAAAGGCCAATGAAGTATTATTGAAATGTAGTTCCTGTTGTACTATGGGAAATGCAGCAGCCAATTTGTGCACTGCAAACTCCCACAAACAGCAATGTAATAATGATCAGATAATTTGTTTTTGTGATGATGATTGAGGGATTAGTATTGGCCAGGACACCGGAGGTAACTCCTTTGCTCTTCTTCGAGATTGCATCATGCAATCTTTTATGTTCACCTGAGAGAGAGGAGTAAGGACTTTGGTTTAATATCTCATCTGAGCCACGGCAACTCCTGACGATGCAGCACTCCCTCAATACTGCACTGCATTATGCTCAAGTCCTGGAGTAAGACTTGAACCTACAACTTTGTGACTCAGATGAGAGTGCTAATTAATTCCCTCACATCCCAACAGGTGCTGTTGGCAAATGCTGGGAGCCTGAAAACACAGCTGATATTTCTGTGCTGGCTCACACAGATCGGGAAGTATCGTAGCAAGTAACATTTTGATTACCTACAACACAGGCCGTAAAAACAGCCTTTTGGGTTTTGTATAAAACTAGAAAGAGGATATCATTACAAACACATCAGAGCCTGAGGCCATTTTAATCCTTCAGTCAACATCACAGTGCATTTGATCCTGTCAGGTGAGGTCCAACGTCAGTGTGAAAACCAGCTGAACCCAATTCTCTGATGCATGCAGTCAACAATGTGTAAAATGCTGAAGTTTATGTGTGTCTCCTCACGTTTTGCTTTCGCCCCTCAGTTATGGCCACACTGCAGCTCCCAGCTACTAACTTGGCCAACCTGGCTAACCTACCCCCAGGGACCAAACTCTACCTAACAACCAACAGTAAGAACCCCTCAGGCAAAGGAAAGCTGCTGCTGATACCCCAGGGAGCTATCCTGCGGGCTGCCAATCCAACAGGTAAGATCTTTCTGCATCAGGCTATTTGGGTCAAGTTAGAATGCAGAGCTGTATTACCTACATGGAAGCTGGCATTACCTTCGATAGAGAAGCCAGTGGTTCTTAAGTCCCTGCCAAACATATAATGTTAATGTATTGCACCATTATATACTGTGACACTATGATGGAAGTGACTTTTGCAGATGTTCAGGGGTTACTGGCCCTTCTCACCACCCACCCCATGTTCCCCTCCTTCCCCCACCTTCTGCCCCCCCTCCAAACACCATCATATCCAATGGGCTTAGTGAAACGTCTGAAATGGACCAATCAAGCCCAAGGAAAATTCCCATTGGTTGTACCACTAAGAATCTACCAGGCGTTACTGTGTGCAGAGGGGTTTTGGAGGTTGATGCATGCCAACATTGCACATGTCCTAGCGACTGCAGGGAAATGGGAGCAGGTGACCCGACTGCAATGTAGAACCAAGTCTAGGACTCAGAGGTTGAGGCTGTCATTCAACCACTGGGGACATATATGAGGCCACAGATCAGGTCAATTCCTCTCTCTGTCCAGTGGAGTTCTGTGTGATGTCAGACGTAAAAGAAAGAAGAAGGATGATTAGCATTTACACACATGAGGGTGGCTATTCTTCACTGACAATGCTCACTCTATTGGAATAGTTGTCTCCCCCTCTGTCACTGTAGCTAATTGATGGTGTGTGTTACAGTGTGCCACTAATCAATAAATCAAACCCTTTCCATTTACTCCTGACCAGACAAAATCGTTAGCAGTCTACAACATCTGTCCCAGGTATTCAGTAGACTGAATACTCCAGTCCAGTGCCTGTCCTTTACCTCCTGCATGCTGCTAGTCACAACTGAGTCCCAAATGGGTTGAAACAGCGAGATTACAGGTTCGAGCTCCTCTATTTCCCCCTCACCACACACAAACACACAGTATTAATGCTTCCCCCTCTTCTAACACACACAGCCTTACTGCCACCCCCTTCAACATACACACACATTCACTTTCCCCCTCACTACACACAGCCTTACTGCCACCCCCTCATCACATGCAGTCTTATTGTTCCCCTCACCCCACACAACCATACAGTCTCCCTTCCCCACACAACCTTATTGCTTCCCCTGTCTTACCACAGACAGCCTTACTGTCACCTGTCACCACAGACAGCCTTACTGTCACCTGTCACCACAGACAGCCTTCCTGTTGCCTGTCACCACAGACAGCCTTCCTGTCGCCTGTCACCACAGACAGCCTTCCTGTCGCCTGTCACCACAGACAGCCTTCCTGTCCCCTGTCACCACAGACAGCCTTCCTGTTGCCTGTCACCACAGACAGCCTTCCTGTTGCCTGTCACCACAGACAGCCTTCCTGTTGCCTGTCACCACAGACAGCCTTACTGTCCCCTGTCACCACAGATAGCCTTCCTGTCCCCTGTCACCACAGACAGCCTTCCTGTTGCCTGTCACCACAGACAGCCTTACTGTCCCCTGTCACCACAGACAGCCTTCCTGTTGCCTGTCACCACAGACAGCCTTACTGTCGCCTGTCACCACAGACAGCCTTACTGTCGCCTGTCACCACAGACAGCCTTACTGTCCCCTGTCACCACAGACAGCCTTACTGTCCCCTGTCACCACAGACAGCCTTCCTGTCGCCTGTCACCACAGACAGCCTTACTGTCCCCTGTCACCACAGACAGCCTTGCTGCGCTCCCCAAACCAGGAAGTGTACTGGACAATTGCTGCTCATAGTCATTACTTTTTCATTCATGTGATATTCCTGCAGACTTTATTTGAGATTTATCCCATGGTAATGTTCTTTCAGCAGGACAGCAAGTGCAGGGAGCATCGACGAGCACAACTGGCAGTATTCAGGGTACCGTAGTTAGTGGATTACCCCAACAGCTGGGCTACACATCGTACATCCTCAAGCAGACGCCACAGGTCAGTCCCAGGATACCTCCATCCATCTCTAGCCGCTCATTTGTGTTGCTGTTGTTCAGTGGTCAAGAAGGAACTAGGTGAACAAATGACCAAAAAATGAGATTTTGTGTCATTAGGACTGCTGTAGATAGCTGAAGTAGCTGATATAGGAATGGGAGTAGGCTGTTGAGTCTGTTCTGCCTTTGCCTTTTTTCTATAACCCTTAATATCGTTACTTAACAAAAATCTATCAAGCTAAGTTTCTCCTACCTGTAACTGTGCGATATAGTTTGGTAATTCAAACACGTGCTGTGTGCAGTGTTGCTATTGAATTTGTGGTGTGGCCTGTGATTTGTGAGACTGCCCATTGGTAGTGCAAGGCCACAAAATGGCCCCTTTCATCTTCACATTAAATGGCTTCATTCCCCCTTAAATACTTGTGAGCAAGTGCAGGGACACAGGAGCAAAAATGTTTTAATTTGATTGTTGTGACTGTAGGGGAAAGGGCTGTGTTTTTCAGCGGGTTTTAACACTGGTTCCTGGATTTTAATCTAGCCCATACTAAGGGAATAAACATTCTCCTTTTATTTCTCGGTCACTGTTTAACTCTATCTTTTTCTATTGTATCTCTCTGTCTTTCTCTTTTTATGAGTAATGTTGTAACTGAATTTCAGTGCCAGTGAGTTGCTAGGTATATAGGCCATCTGTCCCAAAGACTGGTGGATCCTATGAAATAGCATGTCCTAGCTGCTGTTCGCAAAGGGTGAGGTACAGACGGTTTCCAAGCAAATTGTGCTTGCAAAACTCCAAATACGGTGTCCAAAATTAGATGTGATTCCGCGATTGGATAACATTTGCTGAATAATCCTCAGTATGCTAAACATTACCCTGACAACCAATTTAAGATTGTCAGCCGGGCTTGCAGTGTGGCATATTTGTGTGTACTGGAAGCTCCATATATTAATACACAGGGCCCTGTTCTTTGCAGACAGAAAGAACATGAATGCACACTGTGCCTGTTTCAGATAAACAAAATAAGTGACAGCCATTTGCTGACTCATTCCTCAGGGCAATGCCTTCACCAATCAGGCTCAAGCTGCCTGGTTTAAATTTCAAACAATGCTTGGTAGTTAACTATCAGTCACTATCACTGATGCATTCTCCATGGCAATACCTCTACCAATCAGAGTCCACTTGCCAACCAATCAGCACTCTCTTCACATACAATATAAATTGTTGTTTTCCCCTTATATCGAAATTCTTATGATGTGTCCTGATGAAAAGCTTTGACATGTCTCTTTTTTTTTGCAATACTTTTCTCTTTCTGTTGCTGTCTATCTCTGTTTATGTCTATCTACCTCAATTGTTATGTATCTATTGCTATTTATTTATCTCTATCTATCATTTTTATTTGTATGGCTCTTTCTCTATCTCTGTCGTAAGAGCCCTCAAATGAAGTACATTTGGAACAGTGTCAGTCAAGTTGCACTGTAAAATGCCCCTGAATCAGCGCACACTGATACTAAATTCAGCCTCACACAGCAAGGTCACAATGTACCTCGTGTTAGAATTGGAAATGTCACACTGGTGCAGTTAGGAGCAGGTATTCTGTGTGGTTGAAACTTATTCAAAAATGAAAGCATGTCAAAGATTTGCGCATCACTGTGTTGCTTTTATAGCTGTTTCCAATCATTTCTAGAAGATTTCTGTTTCATCAGTGGGACTGTAACGGTATAATTAGAGGAACGGGCTTCAAGGCACACTCAGGTATAATGGAGTGATGGAGCCGGCATGTTGTGAGTGATGTGTAATACCAGTGGTTAGAGGGTTAAATTATGAGCACAGGTTGCCTACACTTGGCTTGAATCTCCTTGAGTTTAGAAGACTGAAATATGATCTAATTGCAGTGTTGAGAACCTTAAAAGGATTTAATGGGGTTGATACGGAGGAACTATTTCCTCTCGGAAAAGTTAGAGCTAGACCATCTAATGGGAATTCAGGAAGCACTTTTTCATACAATAGGTAGTGGAACTCTGGAAAGTTGTCCCCAAAAAGCTGTAGGCACAGGAATAATTGTGACTTTCAAGACAGAGACTGATAGCTTCATATCCGTTGACAATCTTATCTGACAAAATCTAAGGCGGTAAATGGAGTCGAGGTACAGATCATTCAGAATCTGATTGAACGGCCTGAGGTTCTAAATGACCTGTTCTATTTCTTATGTTCCTAGTGTTATGATCCCAGTAGAGACCGATAACTTTTAAAAAGCAAGGAATCCCCATGATGCCAATGAAAAGAAAACTAATGAACAAGATTTCACTTTTCAAAACTTTTACTCTAATAGTTAAACCAAAATCAACATACTTCAAACATTAATTAACAGACAAACGATGCTTAAAAAAAAAGTATCTTTTGTGTTGATACAACAAAGATATGCCTCAAGTAGTTACAAGCACTCACATCACTTCCCACACAAATGTGGCACTGTGTGCAGTCTCACAGTCTTTCTAACTGAGCCTCAAGTACGTAGGATCTTTCACATTCCACTCAATGGATTTGGCTTTCAACTTGTTTTCACCTGCAGCTGTATTCTATCCAAAGTTCCAGGATACGATCAACACCCAAACAACACACCCCTGCAGAACCCCCCCAGCTAGATTCACAACGCTCTTGATGGCACAGGATCCCCAGAGACTTCCTTCTCTGTTCCCTTCAAACAGTCTTGTTGGCTCTAGCAAAACTGAAACAGCAGCAGTAGGGTTCTTGTCCAATCCACAATCCCTAGTCCCCCTGTCTTCAGCTCTCTGACCTTTCCAAATGTATAATACATGTAGTAACACAGCCCCTGCTCTAGAAGAACAGGGCAGCAGACACATGAGAACACCATCACCTGGACGTTCCCCTCCAAGCCACAAACCACCCTGATTTGGAAATATATCACTGTTCCTTCACTGCCGCTGGGTCAAAATCCTGGAACTCGCTTTCACAAAAGAGGACACAAATAATCTCCTAGAAATGTTAGTGAACCGAGGGTCTAGTGAGACGGAGGAATTGAAGAAAATCAATATTAGTAAAAAAGTGATGCTAGAGAAATTCAAGGGGTTAAAGGCTGAAAAATCCCCAGGGTCTGATAACCTATACCCTAGAGCACTAAGGAAGTGGCCCGGGAAATATTAGATGCACTGGTGGCCATCTTCTAAAATTCTGTGGACTCTGGAGCAGTTCCTACAGATTGTAGGTTGGCAAATGTAACCCCACTATTTAAAAAAGGAGGGAGAGAAAAAACAGAATTACAGACCAACTAGCCTAATATCAGTAGTGGGGAAAATGCGAGAGTCTATTATAAAAGATGTGGTAACAGAACACTTGGAAAGCGTTAACGAGATTAGACAAAGTCAGCATAGGTTTATGAAAGAGAAATCATGCTTAACTAATCTACAGGAGTTTTTTGAGGATGTAATTAGTAGAATAGGTAAGGGAGAACCAATGGATGTGGTGTATTTGGATTTCAAGAAGGCTTTTGATGAAGTCCCACATAAGAGGCTAGTGGGCAAAATTAAAGCACATGGGATTGGGGGTAATATACTGACATTTATACATACATATATACAACAGAGTGTGGGAATAAATGAGTCTTTTTTTGGGTGGCAGGCGATGACTAGTGGTGTAACACAGGGATCAGTGCTTGAGCTGCAGCTAATCATGATAAATATATGAATGACTTGGATGAGGGAACCAAATGCAATATTTCCAAGTTTGCTGATGACACAAAACTGGGCGGGGTTATGAGTTGTGCGGAGGTTGCAAGGAGGCTTCAGGGTGATTTAGACAAGTGTGTGTGGGCAAACACATGGCAGATGCAGTATAACATGGATAAATGTGAAGTTATATACTTTGGTGTGAAAAACAGAAAGGCAGAATATTATTTAAATGGTGATGTGTTGGGAAATGTGGATGTACAAAGGAATCTGGGCATCCTTGTACACCAGTCAATAAAAGTAAATAGACAGGTGCAGCAAGCAATTAGGAAGACAAATGGTATGGTGACCTTCATTGCAAGAGGATTTGAGTTCAGAAGTAAGGATGTCTTACTGCAGTTAAACAAGGCCTTGGTGTGACCACAACTGGAGTAGTGTGTGCAGTTTTGGTCTCCCTACCTAAGAAGGGATATACTTGCCACAGAAGGAGTGCAGTGAAGGTTCACTAGGCTGATACCGGGATGGCAGGACTGTTGTATGAGGAGAGATTGGTTCGACTGGGCCTGTATTCACTAGAGTTTAGAAGAATGAGAGGGGATCTGATTGAAATGTATAAAATTCTAACAGGGCTAGACAGACTGGATGCAGGGAGGATGTTTCCCCTGGTTGGGGAGTCTAGAAAAAGGAGCCACAGTCTCAGGATACAGGACAGGCCGTTTAGGACTGAGATGAGGAAAAATTTCTTCACTCAGAGGGTGGTCAACCTGTGGAATTCTCTACCACAGAAGGCTATGGAGGCCGGGTCACTGAGTGTACTCAAGAAAGAAATTGATAAATTTTTAGGGGCATCAAGGTATGATGTTGAGATAGAGGATCAGCCATGATCGTATTGAATGGCGGCACAGGTTAGAAGGGCCGAATGGCCTACTCCTCATACTTTCCATGTTTCCTAACTGCACAGTGGGTGTACCTACACCACGTGGACTGCAGCGGTTCAAGAAGGCACCTCATCACCATCTTCTCAAGGGCAATTGGGGATGGGCAATAAATGCTAGCCTAGCCAGCGACACCCATCCTATGAACAGTTTTTTTTAATTCTCAGAGCCTTCTCCCTGCTCCTTCACGATCATCTATTCTGAGCTGCAGGTTCGGAGACCAGCTGTAATTCAGTCTCCAAATTAATTGTCTATTTACCCTTTGCTTTTTAACTTGCATCTCCATTGCAACCTCATGTTACATGGGTATTTCTCAGAACTAAAATGCTTGATAGGAAATCCAATTCGACACTATTCAGAATAGATCCCAGGTTCACTTTGGAATTAAAGGGATATTCCCAAAAGAAAATACAGGCTTATCCCAAATCATAAGGGTCATCACACTAAAAATGTCTCACTCAAATTGAGTGTTATGTCATTCCTGAGTACTCAGCTTTTAGCACAGCATGAAGCAATTAGCTCTCAGAAACTGCTCTATAAACTGGCCCCCATAGTTGCTGTGGTTAGTTGAGCAATTAACTAAGAATTTTTAATATAAATTTTAATACTTCATTGTGAAATCACTTCTGTAGCACCAACCTCCCTTTGCATACGATGGTAAGAAATATAATACGTACCAAAGGCAATGTTTATGGCTTGGCTGACACGCAAAAGCAGTAGTTTTCCATAAAATTTTACATAACAGAAGAAAGCTGTTTGGCCCATCATTGAAAGAGCTATCCAGTTAAACATATCCTCTCCCCATAGCCTTCAACTTTTTCTTTTCAAGTATATATCCAACTTCCTTTGCAAGTTTCTAATGCTTTTACCACCCTTTCATGCAGTGCATTCCAGATCATAACAACTCTTTGTGTTTAATAAGAAATCCCCTCATCTCCTCTCTGGTTCTTTTGCCAATTATGATAAGTCTGTTACCAACCCTCCTGTCAGTGGAAATAGTTTCTTCCTATCTACTCTATTAAAACCTCTCATAATTTTGAACACCTCTATTAAATTTACACTTAACTTTCTCTGCTCTAAGGAGTACAAATCCCAGCCTCCCTAGCTCTGCCATTTAACTGAAGTCTTTATTCTTCTGGCCATTCCATAACTCAGGTATGTATAGCCAGAAATTCCACTGTGTTCCAGAAATGTGAATCTTGGGAGCCAGTGGGATACTCTCACACACTGGCTGATTTCTCCTATCCAAATTGTTGTTTGACAGCTGCCTTTTTTCTTTCCAGGGCACATTTTTGGTTGGCCAGCCGGTTCCTCAGGCCTCTGTGAAGCATGGACCTGGTGGTTCTATGGCATCTGGCGTGGCAGTACAGGGGCCATCTTCTACAGGTACCCACCAGCAGGCAATCAGAGTCTCCACTGCCCAAAAAGCAGTGTTTGCACAGGTAAATGCTGCACTCCTCTAAACTGGTGGGACTGGGTTTTCTCATTTAGACATGAATTGCGCATGTTTTGAGATACAGGGGCATAGTTATAGTTGGAGCACTGAATTAATTCAGGAATTATCTATAACCACAAAAGCTGCTCTTGAGGACTGGAGCAAGGCATGAGCCCAGGAAATACAAGGAAACATCTGCAGCTCAGGAGCATTTTACAGGATCTGTGTGAAGCTCAAGGGCACACAGGCTGCTTGTCACATGACTCTTGGCTGACATTAGACTTTGTAGCGACTGCCTGCAACTTACTAGGCCCCTTCAAAGGGCATTAGGAGCCAGCCACTTAATATGGGACCAGAGTCACATATAGACCAAACTGGTTAGGGGTGACAGTACATTAGTGAGACAGTTAGGTTTCCCAGCACCAAGCACAGATTTCCAGATTTATACTGAACTTAGTTTCACTTTCTTACTGTGATGGAAATGTTAGCCCAGCACCAAAACCACTAGCTGCTGTCCCTGGTGTCTCTCTCGGGTCCATAGCCTTTTCCCACTACCTCTGAAGAAATGGGTTTCCTTCATGCAGCTAATGTCCAGATTGACATGACTGAAATCAGGAGTTCTTGTAAGAAGAATCGCAGACTCACGCTCACTTCCCGTTACTGCATACTGTAGTATCTCTGAGAATGGCCATTGAACACAGGTTGGTTGGGATTGTGATCTGTTGTTAATTTGCCCAGCCCATGAAGGTGGAGCAACCTGGTTTTAGAACTAAGTTTTTGAGGTGCAGACCTTCGGCCCTAAAGCCAATTTATTGGAACCTGTTGAGTTGCATAACGGCCCATAACTTCCATGGAGTGGCAATCAGAGTCCAAGTCCACTTACTTACCTGGAAGTGAAGCCACTCTTTTCTTGCTTGGCCTTCCGACTCAGGCCAGGCGGGAATTGTGCAGTGCAGCGGGTTCCCGAGGCCTTGTGTCGAGAGTAGGAGGTAAGGAAGACACGAGCCCTTTTTTACAGCATGAGCTACTGTAAAGCTGGTAATGTTAAAGGTCCAGCTTGGGGAAGCCAGGGAGAAGGTAAGCTTGTAAGGTAGTTGGGTAGGATTGGGGGGGGTCGTTGTGTGTGGGCTCGAGTGGTCAGCCGGAGCGGCGGCCAATGGGATGGGGGGTTGGGTGGTCAGTGATGGTGTTGGTTAATGGGGGGGATCGGGTGGTCGGCGAGGTGTCAGGTGGACAGTGGTGGGGGCAGGGGAGAGGTGGATCGGGTGGTCAGTGGGGTGGCCAGGTGGTTGTGGAGCATGATCCTGTGGTCATGGGGGATCAGGTGGTTGGTGTGAAGGGCAAAGTGGTCTGGGGATGGTGGTCAGTGGAGGGAGGTGTCAGTGTGGTGGGGTGGTCATTGGATGGGGACAGGTGGTTGAGGGGTGGCCAGTGGAGAGGGTGGGAAGGGTAGTTGGGGGGGCAGAGGGGAGGGCAGTCAGTGACGTCCTGTGGATAGTCTAGGGTGTTGGGGGAGCCCGGGGCATAGTCGGGGTCCCCTGCTTTGCTGCCGAGGGGGTAAACAGGTGGGACCCGTGGGGGCTCGGGTGGGTCATTGGGAGGGAGCAGGGTCCTGTGGGGGTTCAGGGGAGGAATTTGTGGGGGGGGTTCCTGTGGGGATTGGGAATGTGGGGGCAGGGGTGGGGAGGGCTGGTCAGTACTGTAGCTACCCGAATTTCGAAGTGGTTTTAATTCTTCTAACTCTTTTTGGGTCACTATTAACATAAGACATTTGAAAACATCCAAAGTTTGTGATTTAAATTGCACTGTCGGATGGTTCCCATTGCAGTGCAATTGCCCAATGGTAGTTTGAACCTGGGGACTTTTGAAGTGGTGTTGGGGGGGTTGGTTCTCCAGCGCATCATTGGGATCCATCCCCTCCCCTCCAGTTATGATGCCCTGGAGTTCAGAAGTCAAAATGATTAACAAATAATCTACATGGATTTGAGAGCCACTCATCCAACAAAGCCCCTCTTTGGCGGATTACTAGGAAGATTAATGCCAAGGCATTAATAGAAGATAGTATTAAAATTGACTGGGCAAATAGAGAGTGAAGGTTGTGTCTGGAAAGTTTAAGGACATTATAATTAGCCTCAGGCAAGATGTAAGGTTAGAGAGAATTGTTTCCCCGCACGATAATGGATCTGTGCACCAGAACCCCAACTAAAACCATCAATGCTGCATCGATTAACTCCACTACAAGGAATTGGATAATTACCCTATATTGGAATGGGGTTGAGAATTAGGGTCCACGCAAATAAATTGTGTGTGTGGAACCTGACCAAGACTATGGAAATGTCAAGGGAGGATATAAGTGCTCCATTTTTAGGTTTGTTTTTTAATATTATTTTTATTGTGTTATTATTTTATTACACTTTTTTTGCCCTGATTATTTTTAGATTCCACATTTCACACTACACGGTATGTGAACCCTGGCTTCCTTTGTCCCAGACAGAGTGTTTTCAATTGCCCAAATATCTAGGTTAATGTGTAGCATGCCCAGGGAATGATAGAGCTCTATCTTCGGTTTAGTTAAGTTATTGATGTTATCCTGTGATCATAGGTGATTTTCCTTGTCTTCAGAAGTGGTGGAGGTAACAATGTTAGACTGTGACTTAAGCTTTAACTCCCAAACAGATTTATTAAACAGTAAGAACGTAAATGACTGGTACTGGTAACACATGTATACAGTAGTTGTAAAGCCAATCTAGCTCCCCACATAGAGAGAATAATAAGTAGTCCTGTGCTAAGCTATGATAATAACAGTCTCCTTAGGTTGCATATTTTTTCTGTTCCTTACTACCCATGGAAACTAAGATAAAATCAAAATACTTGACTGGAAATGCTGGAAACCTGAAACAAAAACAGAAAATGTTGGAAAAACTCTGCAGGTCTAACAGCATCTGTGGAGAAAAAAACAGTTAACATTTTGAGTCCTTATGTCTCTTCTTAAACCCACCTCAATCATAGAAAATAGGAGCAGGAGTTGAGACTGCTCTGCCATTAATTATGATCATGGCTGATCATCCAACTCAATAGCCTGCTCCTGCTTTCTGTCCATATAAACAATATAAATGTCATTACTCCAACCCCATAAACAGTATAAATTTCATTACTCTCATGCCCACATGGCCGTGCTTGGCCTGCTGCAATGTTCCAGTGAAGCCTGCAGGTTTCAGGAAGCCTTCCCTTAGCGTGGGAATGGGAGTTGTACTCTCCAGTGGAGGCAACTCCTCTGAGGAGGAAGAGAAGGCCAGAAGGGAGAGGAGGCCAGGAGTCCACATTCAGTCTCCAGGAGAGCCACCTTTGGGAGGAGAGGCACAGGCACAAGGGGCGCAGGGCCAACAGGAAGTCCAAGGTGGAAGGGGCCAGAGAAGATGCCACTATCCTACTGCCAGGGTTTATAGACAGCAAATCAGCTACATCAATATGTCTGAGGCGCAGTGCTGAAGGAGTCTCTGTCAAAGGAGACAGTGACCTCCATTTGTCAGGTGATAGGCCCTGAGATCAGCTCTAACTGTGTGGGTTGGCACCCCATGCCAGTGGCGTTGAAGGTCAAGGCTGCCCTCAACTTCTATGCCTCCGGCTCTTTCAGAGGTCGGTGGGTGATCTTTGCAGAGTCTCCCAATCAGCTGTCCACACTTGCGTCTAGCAGGTGACAGACACTCTGTTCAGGTGTGCATTGACCTTCATCCACTGCTGCTGGGACAAGGCCAGCCAGGCACAGCGAGCCAGAGACTTCGCAGCAATTGCTGGCTTCCCCTGCGTCCAGGGTGCAATAGACTGCACACATGTGGCCATCAAGGCGCCAATGGGTGAGCTGGTGCCTTCATCAACAGGAAGGGCTTCCACTCCATGCAGATAGTGTGTGATCACAGGATACAGATTCTACAATTTGAAGGGTACTGTTGAAGGGTCATGAGGACTCAAAACATCAACTTTGCTCTTCTCCGCCGATGCTGCCAGACCTGCTGAGTTTTTCCAGGTATTTCTGTTTTTGTTACAGATTCTAAAAGTCTGTTCAAGGTACCCAGGCAACTCCCACGACGCCTACATCCTCAGACACTCCCAGATGCCGAGGCTCTTCAGTGCTCCAGCCCGGCTGGATGGATGGCTGCTGGGCGACAAGGGCAAAAGGTGGCTCATGACGCCTCTCCGCCATCCAAGAACTTAAGAACTAGGAGCAGGAGTAGGCAAATCAGCCCCTCAAGCCTGCCCCATCATTCATTACGATCATGGCTGATCTCATTTTGGCCTCAACTCCAATTTCCTACCCTCTCCCCATAACCTTTCAACCCGTTACTAATTAAAAATCTGCCTATCTCCTCCTTAAATTTATTCAGCATCCCAGCATCCACTGCAATCTTAGGTAGTGAATTCCACAGATTCACGATCCTTTGAGAAAAGTAATTCCTCCGTATCTCTGATTTAAATCTACCACCCCTTATCCTAAAACTATGGCCTCTCATTCTAGAATGCCCCACAAGGTGAAACATCCACTCCACGTCTACTTTGTCTATCCCCTTTAGCATCTTATATATCTCAATTAGATCTCCTCTCATCCTTCTAAACTCTAGCGAGTATAGGCCTGAACTGCTCAATCTCTCCTCATAAGACAAGCCCTGCATCTCCTGAATCAATCTAGTGAACCTCCTCTGAACTGCCTCCAGTGCAGCTACATCCTTCCTCAAGTAAGGGGACCAAAACTGTGCACAGTACTCCAGGTGCGGTCTCACCAATGCCTTGTACAGCTGTAACAACACTTCTCTATTTTTATACTCTATTTCTTTAGCAATAAATGCCAAAATTCCATTTGCCTTCCTTATTACCTGCATACTAGCTTTCAGCAATTCATGCACGAGGACACCCAGATTCCTCTGCACTGAAGCATTCTGAAGTTTCTTTCCATTTAACTAATAAGTCACCTTTTTATTCTTCTGACAAAAATGGATAACCTCACACTTATCCACGTTAAACTCCATCTGCTAAATTTTGGCCCATTCACCTAACCTGTCTATATCCATTTGTAAATTTTTTATTTCTTCATTGCAACTTACTTTCCCACCTATTTTGGTGTCATCTGCAAATTTAACTATAGTACCTTCCATCCCTGAATCCAAGTCATGAATATAGATTGTAAATAGTTGAGGCCCAAGGACCGAACCCTGTGGCACCCCACTAGTTACAGCTTGCCATCCGGAAAAAGTCCCATTTACCCCGACTCTCTGCTTTCCGTTGGTTAGCCAATCCTCTATACAAACTAATATATTACGCTTAACAGAATCTGAGCAGCGGCACAGTAGGAGCCACGCCTCCACAAGGGCTGTGGTAGAGAGAACCATCGGTCTTCTCAGGATGTGCTTCCGATGCCTGCACCGTTCAGGATGCGCACTCCAATACCCCCAGATCGTGTGTCGCTGATAGTGGTTGCATGCTGTGCTCTCCGCAATTTTGCGCTGGAAAGGAAGAAACAGCGGACAAAGAAGGTGTAGACGCAGTTGCTCCGGCTGCACACGATGAGTCCAGCAGTGAGTCCGAGGATGAGCACACACAGGGAAATGCTGAGGGGGTGGACGCTGATCCGGGCATACTCCAGGGAGGCAGGGACACCCGGGAGGCTTTAATCCAATGAACCTTCAGCTAGACCACCACAGTTGGACCTCCAACATACACAGGGCTGCAGGCTCTATACTCGATACCTGAGTGCTAAATCTGCCTGGATAATAACATTAACTAAGGGCCTTGTGAATAAAGCTCAGTGTCAAAAACTCACACAAAACATCATGGGTAACCTCCCACCTGCAGAAGAAAGGAGTCACCCTGAGCTATGCTCACATATCAAAATTTAATGATTGAACAAAATGAAGTTCAGAAAAAAAATACAATAGTGTTGCACATCACACCAAGTGGTCATGAACTAATAATGGGGCAACACAAAAACACCAGTGAGAAACCTGTGGTGTGCCTAAGGTGCCTTAAGTTTACGCTTACGGGTGCTATGTCTAGGTACTGTCCCCTCGCTGGCACTGGCATCTGAGACAGCCTGCTCACTCTGCTGTCCTGTTGGCCTTGATGACCTAGACGGGCACCCTCTGGCCCGTGAAGCCTTTGATGGCCCCAACTAGGAGGGAGTAGCCAGTTCCACAGTTGGCATCTCTCCAGTCTTCGCATCCTCATTGGATGCCATGGTCACTGGGGGACGGAGGAGCTGCTGCCCTCATCCGGAGCGCCTTGAGAGGAGTCCACAGATACAACTTGCAGCTGCTGCACCGAAGTGAGGTCGCTTCGGACCTCCCTGCTCACCGTAGATGGATGGGCACCGAGCTGGGATACTCGGTGCCCAAATCATCTCCCACACTGACACCGACCAGCTGAGGTCAATGTCACTGTGAGGCCTTGCAGGTCTGAATGCATCCCCAGGAAGCCTGATTGGTCTCCTGGAGGAGCCGCTCCACGAGAGTCAATACTCTCCATGCAGGAAGCATGGCACTCAGCCATGAGGCTCATTGCAATGCTGATGCTCCGCATGGACTCCTCCAGCATGGCGACTATGCCACACATTGCCTTATGTATCTCCACCAGATCCCTCCGCATACCCTGCTGCACTTCCAGCGTTTGCTGCCTCATGGACGACTCCAGAGTCACATCATCAGTCACCGACTGGGCATGTGCCTGGTCCCCAGCAGTCCTCAGACTGCCGGCACCCTGGGCACCCTCTGTCTCTGCCCGCACCTCAAGCGAGTGTGAAATGCTCTCACCGCTGTGCCCCGGGCCACTAGCCGATGATCTAATTCTCACAGAGGTGCTACTACCTGCACTGGTGCCTGCTTGGCAGAGATGGTGTGACACTGGTGAGTCGAAATGTTCAGGGCCCTCAGGTGTGAGAAGTGGCTTCCTCCTCCCGGCCCTGCTCCAGTGATGCTGAAAGGAAAAACAAGGACACTTGATTAGTTACAGTGCAGACAGTGTCAGTCTGCATGCCTGGCCCCTGGGTCAGTATGCGCTCATCCTTTCATAATCAATGGTCAACCCATGTTTCAAACTTCAGTCACTGAGCATTCAGCAGTGCCATGGCCGGTGGGACACACATGGTGACCTCAGTGCTTGGCAAACATACCTCCCCATGCACCCCAGCTTCACAGCCACCGGTGGACCTGGGTGCATGGCGCCTCTCCAGATCCATGGCCTGCTGCTTGAAGTCAAGATGGCCAACTGGGCCTGGCCTCTGCTGGGCTTGGCCTCCGCCAGTTCGCATCCACTCAGTGGAATTGTGTGCTGTCTTCTCCTGAAAAGGAGAGAGGAGCATTGATTAGTCCACCCTGCACCTGGATTCCCATTGTAACCCTGCCACCCCAGCCAGAGTGGGACATTGTAGGGCTCCAGTGCTTCGTCACCCTGCAGCTGCTGCACACTCATACAAAGAAGCCAGGGCTAACCCCCTTGCCCACATGCTGCTGCCCCCATCATATTTGGCACCACACAGTCTAACCACAGTCAAAGCAAGGAGGCACAAGCACGTGCAATGCAAAGCCCAGCAGATGAATTGGTGCACCGCCACCTGGAAACTCCCCTCCCAGCATATCAGCCCTGACTTTGACATGTTTTGCAGTTCCAGCACTGTGCCACGGTGCAGACCCTTGAATTTCACCCACATTCTATACTCTGGGTGTCAGTCTAACACATGCTACAGGTGCAGAACCCATCTCAGCACTACCCTATCAGAGTGAACTAGGCATGGGCAATATCTGCTGGCCCACCCAGCGAGGGAAACATGCTGTGAAGGATTCTATGCTGTAACTGCACTCAGAGTTGTTTGGGTGGGGGGAATGGATGGGCGCATTGGGGGGAAAGGCTGATGGCTGCATTAAGTGACCTGTACCAACATTGTACTCACCCTTACCGAGCGCAGGAGGCCATTGAATCTCTTGCGGCACTGGACCCACATGCGTTGCACCATATCATGAGAACTCATTGTCTCGGTCACCTACTCCCAGGCATGTTTTCTCAGGTGATGGGGCCTCCGCCTCCCGTCCCTCGGAAGCAGGACCTCCCGCTGTGCTGCCACTTCCTCCAGGAGGGCAGCTAGGTGCTCATCTTAAAAATGAGGGGCACATTCCCCTGCTGCCCTACCCAGATTTTTAAACATTGAATTCAAATTCTCAAACTGCCATGGTGGGGTCTGAATTCATGTTTTCTGGGTTATTAGCCCAGGTCTCTGGATTACCAGTAACATAACCACGAAAGGGACAACTGCAACTTGGGGAGAATTTTCCCCATGTCGGGCGGGCTGAGTGGGAGCGGGTGGTCGCGGACCCAATCGCCACCCACGATCGGGTCCACGCCATCATTTTACGCGGGCGGGCCAATTAAGGCCCACCTAGCGTAATGCACGGCTCCCGAGGATAACGGAGTGGGCAGGCAGCGGCGGGAGTGCACTGACCGCCAGGTCCAATGGCGACCCAGTGGCCTGTTTAAATGAAGCGGGGCCTGGCCTGCCCCGCTGCCCTACCCTCCGGCCTGGCCTGCCCTGCTGCCCACCCTCCGGCCTGGCCTGCCCCACTGCCCTACCCTGTGGCCTGGCCTGCCCTGCTGCCCGCCCTCCGGCCTGGCCTGCCCCACTGCCCTACCCTCCGCCCTGGCCTGCCCTGGTGCCCTACCCTCCGGCCTGCCCTGCTCTGCTGCCCACCCTCCGGCCTGCCCTGCCGCCCACCCTCCGGCCTGCCCTGCCCTGCTGCCCTACCCTCCATCCTGGCCTGCTCACCTCTGGTGAGCCCTTCTACTGGCCATTATGAGCAGCCTTGCAAAGGCTGCCAGTGCTTCATTTAAACAGGCCACTGGGTCGCCATTGGACCTGGCGGTCAGTGCACTCCCGCCGCTGCCTGCCCACTCCGTTATCCTCGGGAGCCGTGCATTACGCTAGGTGGGCCTTAATTGGCCCGCCCGCGTAAAATGATGGCGTGGACCCGATCGTGGGTGGCGATTGGGTCCGCGACCACCCGCTCCCACTCAGCCCGCCCGACATGGGGAAAATTCTCCCCAAGTTGCAGTTGTCCCTTTCGTGGTTATGTTACTGGTAATCCAGAGACCTGGGCTAATAACCCAGAAAACATGAATTCAGACCCCACCATGGCAGTTTGAGAATTTGAATTCAATGTTTAAAAATCTGGAAATAAAAAAAAAACTAATATCAGTGTCTTTTGTTGTGTTCGTCCTTTCTGGTGTCAGTCAGTAATAGAATTGCAGCTGATTCACTGTTGTCTTTTAGAGAAGGAAAACTGCTAGCATTACCAGGTCTTTCCTAGATGCGGCCCCATGTAACACTCAATTCCCTATGAAGTGGGTTAACTAGCCACTCGGTTGCAGCAAACCATGATTCAAGGAGGAGACCCACCACCACTTTATCCAAGCAACTAGTGACAGACAATAAGTCCTGACCTTACCAGTGACACCCAACTCCCAAGTTTGAATTGGAAAAAATCTATGTTGATAAATTGTATGTTTTGTTGAAGGTTTCCTCATGTTTTATATATACGATACTGCAATAGATGATCATTGGCAGTGTTTCCTCTCATTTCTGTTTGTTGTGTGTGACCTGTATGTTGTACTGTCGTTCCTTTAAGATTGACAAGCGGCTGTGCAGGCGTGCATCTTAACGGGAACATTGCTTCTGCATGCTGTTTGTTCCCTATGTGACACATTCCTAATTGCTGTGAGATCTCACACCCGCGCAGCTTGGAAGGAATATTGATCGAAACATTCCTCATGCTTAGAAAAGATATTTCCACACTGATTTGTGAGCCCTCCAGGCCTTTCTTTCTTCATTGGGAATAGTTTCAATTCGCTTAGCTTTATTCACAGCTCATTATTTTGTGATGTTGATTCATTCTTGTTCAATGAATTATTTTCAATTGCCCAGTGTTGAAGACTGCACACTGTTGCTGTTATAAAATGTTGATGTTATTGCCTCAGGCTTGCGCCTTGTGTTTGCCTGCTGACTTTACCTTTGTAACAGACCTTGCATGCTCCCACAGAATCATTGAATAATTTGGTGCCTTTAGCAATTGAACAGCCAAAAATGCAATAACAACCTGTATGTTGCTTTATGTTAGAAAGAAACTCGAGTGTCAGAGACAGACTTGAGAATCTTGTGATCACTGGAGCCTTCCTTCTGGCAATTAATGAAGTCAGGACTGCTGAGTTACATTCCTTTCTGAAAGGATGAGGAGGAGGGCACGTGGAAGGACTTTTTGTTCTGAATACCACTATACTTTCAGAAGAAAAAAGACCTGCTTACTGCAATCTGGATTTTCTGAGTTACCCTTGATCCCTCAGGCAGGGGCCTCCAAGGATATGTCCTCCACCTCTTTTTAAACCTTGACTATTTGTTCACACATACGCTGACACACTCAGCCTCTGTATTTACATTGATGCACCCAGCCTCACCACTTCTTTTGATCATGCAACCAATTTCTTGCTGTCTGCCTCTTGACTTTTCTCTCCTTTAAAAACCTTGTGAAACCCATCTCTCTGACCTAACATTCAATCCAGGCTCCTATCTTCTGTCCACCATTCAGCCATCAGTTCCTCTTGTTATTTCTTTGTAAAACTGACTGAAACATTTAGGTTTACACAGCGTGTTGAACATACTATGTAGCTATAGTTCTTATCAGCAAATGGTGTGAACTTACCTATGCTGTCTCCCATGGTACAGCCAGCCCAATGTGGCAGCTCTGTTGCTATCATTGGGGCTGATCATTGGTGGATGTTCACTATTGGTGATGATAAGGGGCAGCCTTGCAGGGAAGGATGAACCACATCACCATGCTCCATGCAGTTTGGAAAGGTGACATTTGGGGAGAAGAAAGATGGTGGTATGCCCTCTGCCACTGCCTATTGCATTGTGTTTATTGCTAAAGCAGGTGTAAATGTACTTGTTTTACAAACAGGTTGTCCCCAGTGCCCAAGCGTCCTCTCTGCATTCACTCGTACATTCTCCTTCACCCGACGGAGCAGCAAGGCCACTGTCCACAGCACTTCCTCTCTCTCAGCCTGGCACTACCACCCTGCGGGTAGCAGGAGGGGTAATTACGACGGCCAGTCTCTCAACACCAGTCTCAGGAACAGCACCAGCAACCGTAGGAACTGTGACTCTTCAGGTAACAGGGCAGAGGGTGGAGGAAGGGGAGGGCGACCCATGAACAAAGATAATAAAGAATGACAGCACAATAATTGTATGCTTAGCGTCATGGAAACCTTTTTACTCTGGAAATGTTTTGATTGGTTTGAAAGAGAATGCAAGCTGCAGATATCCTCTGGTCTTCATTTGGAACAAATGCCCTGCGGGCACTCTGGCACTGACACCACTTCTTCTTCACTTTGTTCACAGTCAGAGCTGAAAGGCCCCAGCCCTCCTGTGAATTCTGCCATATCCCTAGCGAAAGCCTCAGGCCAGCAGTCGTCAGTACCCCAGATGGATCTTGCCACCAGCCAATTGCCTCGTGTCGTTTCTGTTGGTCCCCAGGCAGCCCATGTGGTGGTTTCGCAGCCCAGTGCTGGAGGATCCAGCAAAACCAGCAGTTCGGCAGGACCCAGTGTGATGTCTTTTGTGTCCAGTTACACTGCTGGAATGAACACAGTGAGTGGAAAAGCCGTAGCAACTGTATCAGGTAAGATGGGAGTTTATGATGTTTGGAAACCAGTAAACTTTTTCTTCCATCCTGAGCAGGGCAGGGCCACTCATTCCAGACACTCCTTCTTCAGAACTTGTACTGGAGGAGGTTACTGAATGGTATACTAATTTTTTCCTTGTAATTTCTTTAAGCTGTTTCCTTTGTTCTTAACCATCTCTAGAATTTATTCTGGTCCACAGGGGAGTCAAGCAACTGGACTTATGGTGTCAATCTCTGTTGTTTTGTAATTAGTTACCACGAAGTGTCCCGCCTCTGATTGGCACTGTTGCCTGATGTCATTGTTCTGCCTCTCATTGGCACTGTCCTCCAGCACTGCCCCTTAATGTCATTGTCCCACCTCTGATTGGGATTGCCCCATAATGTCAATGTCCTGCCTCTGGCACTTCCCCCCAATATTGCCCCTTCTCTGACTCAGCATTCCACCTGTGATGCCCTGCTAGAGTTAGACTGTGTGGAGTAAATTCATATTGGGAGAAACTGTTCCCATTTGTGGAAGGATCGCGAACCAGAGGACATCAATTTACTGTGATGGGCAAAAGAAGTAATGGTGCTTTATTATGCAGTGAGTGATTAGGATCTGGAATGTACGGTCTGAGAGTATGGTGGACAGGGATTCAATCATGGCTTTCAAAGGACCGAATGGCCTTCATCTGTGATTCAATTCTACGAATCTGTGTTCTGCTTCTACGCAAGGCAAGTTTCAGAGCTATGTGCTCTTATGCAATCATTCCCTTAATCAGCAACTTGTAGTATTCAGCTGCAACACCATGTAGTAAATGTACTTGGATCAGAATAAAGGCTGTGGGTGAAATTTATTTGACTCTCAGTGATCTGCTGTGGAACCAGGATAGTGTGACACAGTCCTGAGGAATTGGTAATCTTTGGAAACGCATCCTCATTTCCAATTAGTATGAACATTTCTTCTCAATTTGGGATCTGTTGGACAAGATTATAGATCTGGAATCATTGGACTACTTTACTGAGCTGAGATCTGTTGGACATTGCTACAGTTCTGGGTTATATTGGCTGTACTAGAGCTGACACTAATTGGACACTGTTACAGAGCTGGAATCCATTGAATAGTGTTACAGATCCAGTATCTATTTGTTCAGGATGGAAGAGTTTGCATCTAATGGACAATGTTTCGGGCTGATTATCTATTGGACAGGTCAGTGGAAAGGAGAGTCAAGTTATCTGATTGCCCCCACTAACCAACGTGTTATCTCCCACTGTGTTGCTCCTGATAGGGAGCAGCTGTTCCCCTTGGTTGAAGGGCCAGTCACGAGGGGACACATGTTCGAGGTGAGGGGCAGGAGGTTTAGGGGGGATGTGAGGAAAAACCTTTTTACCCAGAGGGTGGTGACAGCTGGAATGCGCTGCCTGGGAGGCTTTTGGAGGCGGGTTGCCTCACATCCTTTAAAAAGTGCCTGGATGAGCACTTGGCACGTCATAACATTCAAGGCTATGGGCCAAGTGCTGGTAAATAGGATTAGGTAGGTAGGTCAGGTATTTCTCACGTGTCGGTGCAGACTCGATGGGCCGAACAGCCTCTTCTGCACAGTGATTCTGTGAATTGAAAACCAAAAAATAAGAAGCCTCTATTGGTATTAGGAAGAATCGCACACTTATTTAATATAATTCACCACAATATGTTATGAATGACATAATTCGCTGCTGTTAGTGAAGGACTGGGGTGATGCCACCGTGTGACATTTACGTATTGGAAGGTGAGATGTGTCTTGTTTCTGATCGAACCAGCTCAATTATACCATTGCTAATTAAACTCTCACAATGGGAATTTTAACCTGGAGCAGTCTTTATTGTAGAAATGGAACCATATAGTCTTAAAATACTTGTGGATGTTCTCTTGCTGGCTCAGTTAAGCCAAGCAGACCAGAAGGTACCATCTCAATTTATGGCTACATGTTGAGTTAGCTGATTTTAACCAGGACAACAGCAGGGAGGGTACAATTGTCCTCAGTATCTTGGGCTGGGGGAGGTGAGGGGAGGAGGGTGTGAAGAGCCAATCAGCCAAGGTTCTGCTTATCAGTATCCAGAAATCCCCTCCCACATGCTGACACTTCACTGCCTAGGCTCATATGTGGTTTGTGGGCATGGGCTGAGGTCCTGCAAGGCATTGAGCCTGCGCTGTTAAAGTCAGTGCCTTCAGGAGAAGAGGAGAGGAAAATAAAGGCATTAGAAAACATTGGTGGATATCAACTGCATCCAGCAGGTTGACACTTAATATGCATAAAATGATTTTTCGGGGAAATTGTTTTCCTGTAGTTTCAATTTAAACTTTCAGAGGTTTGAAACCCCTGGGTCCACTTGAAACAAATCTCTGCCACTCAGAGTTAAAAAGAGCAAAAGAAAATGTTGTGAAGCATTCATATGCACTTAGGAAATGAATAAGTGATAAGATCGTATGGTTTAGCTTCTGAGTGTAGTGGAGGGAGAATGGAGTGTATTGAAAATTAACTGCATTGTTTATATCGATCCTGGCTACAATCACAGCTCCTGGAAAAATCAGATGCCCTGTAAACACTCGAGACATTTTTGCCATCAGTGACCCTTTGAACAGAATTATCACTTTCTTTCTATCCCCTTCCCACCTGTAGACACTGACCAGTGCTGGGTTAAGGCAATTGACTGGTCTCCATTAACTCATTCATGTGCGAGCACAGTGACCATACCACATGAGGCATCACAGTGGTTCCGTGGTACAGTCCACATCCAGTTGCTGGGCATGAATCCTGAATAGCTTTCCCTTCTTTTAGTCCAGGGGCATGAGCAACCGTACTGTCCCAGTCCTTGCTCCAGCTGAGATTCACAAGTTATGTTTGGCCTCGGGGCCAAAACTAAGACTTTGTGACTATGTGAACAAGTGCCACACTGTTAGATGGCGCACTGGGCTGTAACCTAGAAAAAGTAATCATTGATCCTTGCTAAATGACATCATTGTTGCCTATTCATGTTATCTACCTTCTTCCTATCCTGCCCTTGTAAAGTGTCTAGGATGTTTCCCGTTGAATTGACATATAAATGCAAACTTCTGTTGGTATCTCTTCTCCATGTGAGCTTTCTATCTGGAGGCAGTTTCATAACTGCTTACATGCTGATATTTATTTCTATACATTTAAAAAAACTTCCCCCTCCTCAATCTCTCTTTAGGCTTTCAGAACATTTTAAACACCAATTAGATCATCCCTTAATCTTTTGTACTCAAGGGAATACAAGCCTAGTTCAGGCAACCTATCCTCATAATTGAATCCTTTTAGCCCTGTGTCATATTGCCCTACATTCAGACTCTGACAGGATTGGATTAGTGGTCTTCACTGCTCAGATCTGGAGAATGGACGAATAATTCGCAATAAGTCCCTTGTGCTCTCCAACCCCCTCAGAGCACTCTTTCATTCTTTACTTCCTGCCTCAGCTCAACATGGAGTGCTTTCCCTGTCCCAGAGGGTGTACGCTCCATCTGCACTTGGGCTTCTCCCAGTGGCATTTACTGTCCAGGTTCATGTTTGAAGAATAATCACTTGGGTGAGGTGCTGGAGGGCACCCACCACCCAACAGGCAGGCAGTATCCTCGGAAGAAGAGGGACGGAAGGAGGGAGAGAGAGAGAGAGAGAGACGCTCGACAAAGTATGACTCCACTGTACAATCCACTTAGTTTGGTGGTCTAAAAATTTCATTAATTTGTATGAGTAGAGAATCTTTGTGCCTTACAGGAAGTGCAGTTTGTAATGTTGTTTGGGTTCATCACCTGATGGATCCTGGATAATTGTACATGGTAATATCATAGGACCACATCCACATCCAAGAATTGAGAATGAATAAAAAAGAAAACATGGCTTTAAACTAAATGCTCATGGAATGTCAGGAAGACCCATTTAAACCATTAAAACTCATTGAAACCAGAATGGTTCCCATAGCTCAAAGCAAAAATATGAATGATCTTTCTTCACCTTGCATGCAAGTTGTATTAAACATCACATTAAAGCAATTAGATGGAAGTAGTGGGGAAGCAGTTAGATTTGGTTGCAGTATTAAGAAGGGCTTTAGGGGTTGAACACAATGCACAAGATTCTGCAAAAATTGGTCAATTTATCTGCCACTGGTTTGTCTGTTTCCTGTCTGTTAGGTCATGTAATGCCTAATTATCATTCTGCCATCTCTTTGTACAGTGAAGACAGAGCCTGGCTCTGTAGGTGCTTGCTTCAGCCCCACACTTCCCACAGCAGGCACTGTGAAAGTGGAACGAGGAGGATCAGATGGGGCATTTGAAATTATTGAGTAAGTCCAGCATTTTATTCTCAAATCTTTCTTCTATGGATGCCTCCCAAGATGCACTCAGTTTAAAAAGTCAGGCACGTTACAGCTTAGATACAGAGTAAAGCTCCTTTTACACTGTTCCATCAAATTCTTCCAGGTAGGGTGTGCTCTGGCCTGTACTCAACTACATTTGGCCTCCATGTTCCCTGAATACTGATGGAAATCTGGTCACTATTCGTTGATCATGCTTGGAAAATTCACGTCTGTGAATGTTGGGTGACTCATAACTGTTAAGTCTTTCACAGTCAAATATCTTGCCCGCACTCACTGTCTCGCTTCACAGACAAAGAATAGTCACTTAGGTGAGATACCAACGATCAGGCAACCTCATAGAATAGCTGAAGAGAAAAGAGAGAAAACTAATAGGTTAAAAAGATCCCACTGACTGACTGCATGCTTCATTGTTAAATTACTGTATCAATACCTCAAATGGGAGGTGTTCATTGACGCACCGCCCACCCTTTGTGTTACAGTCATCAGTTTAGCCAGATGTCACTGTTAAAATAAGTCGCTGTAGAAATAAACAGCAGGTCCATCAGCATCTCTGAAGAGAAAAGACAGGGTTAATGTTTTGGCAATAGCTGGGTGTTAGGTGTCACTGCTTTACTGACACATACAGAGCACTGACCAGCCTCTTATTCCTTTACTGCCTTTAGCCTTGAACACATTGAGAATGTGCAGCAGTTGCTGACTGCCATCCTGAAAAAGGTGCCTCTGATCGTTCCCAAGAAAAGTGAGTAAAACTCCTTGATTTTTATTTCCACTCGTTGCTCATTTTAATGTTGGATTCAGCAGCCTCAGACAAATGCTCCGGTGCATTCATGTTTGGCAGATTTTGAATCAGTACAAAACTATTTCCAGCAGATAACCTGTTGGAGTGATGTTGGCTGAGTGAAAAATATTAGCCAGGAAACCAAGGAGAAGCTCCCCTGCTCTTAAAAATAGTGCTGTAGGATCTTTTACGTTCACCTCAGAGGGTAGACAGGGCCTCATCCAAAAGATGGCACCTCTGACAGTGCAGCATTCCCTCAGTACACCACTGAGGCGTCATACCACTTTATGTGCTCAAATTGAAAAGGCTGTGATTCAGATAGTCACAAAAGATCATGTATCTACCGGATAGGATAGGAAAGGTAGTATAGTGGCTTGGAGTAATAATGTAAAGAACGTGAATTCAAATCCCATCATTCAGAAATAAAAAAGCTATCAGCAAGAGGAATCATAAAGCTGTTGAATTGTTGTAAAAACCCAGAGTTCACTAATGTCCTTTAGGGAAGGAAACCTGGCATCTTTACCCGGTCTGACTACATGTGACTCCAGTCCTACACCAACACAGTTTAATTCTAAACTGCTTGTTGAAATAGCCAACAAACCGCTCACTTGTAACAAACTGCTTCAAGCATGCACTGTAGCAGTTCAGAATGAGCTCCTACCACCAGCTTCTCAAGACAACTAGGATGGGCAATAAATGACAGCCCAAGAATTAATTAGAAAAAAGATCAGGGCGATCTCCCAGTGTCCTGACAAATATTCATCCCTCAGCCAACATCACAAACAGCAAATTAATTGGCCATTTTCCCACTGGCTAGTTGTGGCACAAATTGGCTGCCATATTTGCTGACATTGTAATCCCTTGGACATGAGGTGTCTTGAACTCCCATGAGCGTCATAAGGCCCTATGGACTTGAGGAATCAGACTCATGGCTTCTCTTTGCAACGCCTCCATAGCTTGAGCAAAATTGGAAGGTAGTAATCAAGGTGCAGTTTAACCTGACATTCTTCACCTGTGCTCCACTGACCCAGTGATTGAATCTGTTCACTTTGATCGTTGCTGCCCAGCTGCTTTGGCATGTTAAATGCAGAACCTACTATCACGCCAAAGCCCGTTTTCCTTTAGCTGTTTCTATAACATCTGTGGTATATCTGTGACACCCAATGGTTTTTATGTTAGATAAATTAAACACTGATCAATGAACTTTGAACTTTTTTCCAATAGATGAGGACTCCAACCCGTTCTGTGCGATCTCTCTGGAGCAGTACTACAGCTGGAATATTGGGAAGAGGAGAGCTGCAGAGGTAAAGCCCGCTCCCAATGCTCTTGAGCCCAGGTTAATTTTCAGCTCCTTGTTTTTGTCTTAATTAGAGCTTTGAAGGGATAGATGAAGAAAAAAGCAAAATCAGCAGGATTCCCACACCCAATTGCTATCCACTGGTCCCTGCTGAAAATTTATGTGGATTTTGGGTAAGGAAAGGGGCAGGCTCCACTGTGATGCATCCCTTGGTCAGATATCCCACTAACGATCACTGGGCTCAGCTGCGAAAAATAGCAGATTGCCTGAGGCAGTTGTCACTTGTGTAACTGGAGTCCAGCAAGATTTAGCATTCAAAGGTAGGTTGGTCTGTGTTGTGGCTTTTTCTACTGTCCTTCTGAAACCAGTTTTCTCCCTCTCTTTGAGAGAAGCAACAGGCCCTTGCCTCAATGTGTTGAGGCTGAGATTGATACTTCAGCATGTGGCAACCTTCAGACAGAACTTGGTGTACTTGTGCCCCCTGAAGCAGTGTATGTGTTACAGATACCCCCGATACAGGACCCCTTCTGCCAGTGCCCCCCCCCCCCCCCCCCCCCCCCCCCCCCCCCGCCCCTGCAATAGAGGATCCCATGTCCTAGTAACCATTTAGGCCCAGTTTTCATTCTGGTGTATCTACACAGTGTCCCCTCTGAGACCAGTGTATCTTTCCTGAGGTACGTGTTCAAATCTGATGGTAGGGTACTCGAGGTGGAATCTGACCAAGGCTCAGTGCAACATATAAATAACTTCCACTCCCTTTGTAAAGGATAGCTTCCTGTTAGCATTTTGCATGACTTCGGCCCAAGGATAATTGTGCATCTGTAGTGTTTCCCCTCCGTTTTAGTCTGTAAGGACGGTGGTGTAAAGCCAGGAACCTCATGTTGCCCCTGTTCCTCCCTGTCTGTCCCAGTGGCAGCGTGCAGTAGCCATAAGGAAGATCCTGCAGGACGTAATGGAAAAATGCCCACGGTTCAGCAACAGAGAGGCCATGAAAACCAAGCAGATCATGTCCTGGTGCCGTCAGCGTGGCTACACGCCGCCCGATCCAGAAACGATCGAGGAGGATTCGATGGAAGATATACTGACCCGGATCGACAATGAACCAGGTGAGCTTCCCATTAATCTCTGAGTGATAAGCCATTCAGGTTATGGAAGGTAAAACGACCCAAACCAGTAAAATGTTCTCTGAGGCAAAGGGTTCAAATCCCCAGCCAACACAAGTTAAAAATGAGGAAGACAGGAGTGAGAAGAGAAGTCAAGGGTAGCCAGTTGAAGCGCCTTCCTCTGTATCCTGTATAGTCAAGACACCTTTCCCTGTACCCTGTACAGCCGAGGCTCCTTTCCCTGTATCCTATGCAGCCGAGGCTCCTTTCCCTGTACCCTGTACAGCCGAAGCTCCTTTCCCTGTATCCTGTGCAGCCAAGGGACCTTTCTCTGCACCCAGTACAGCCGAGGCTCATTTCTCTGTACCCTGTACAGTCGAGGCTCCTTTCCCTGTACCCTGTACAGCCGAGGCTCCTTTCCCTGTTACCCTGTACAGCCGAGACTCCTTTCCCTGTACCCTGTACAGCTGAGGCTCCTTTCCCTGTACCCTGTACAGCCGAGGCTCTTTTCCCTGTACCCTGTACAGCCGAAGCTCCTTTCCCTGTACCCTGTGCAGCCAAGGGACCTTTCTCTGCACCCAGTACAGCCGAGGCTCCTTTCCCTGTACCCTGTACAGTCGAGGCTCCTTTCCCTGTACCCTGTACAGGCGAGGCTCCTTTCCCTGTACCCCTGTACAGCCGAGGCTCCTTTCCCTGTACCCTGTACAGCCGAGACTCCTTTCCCTGTACCCTGTACAGCTGAGGCTCCTTTCCCTGTACCCTGTACAGCCGAGGCTCTTTTCCCTGTACCCTGTACAGCCGAAGCTCCTTTCCCTGTACCCTGTGCAGCCAAGGGACCTTTCTCTGCACCCTGTACAGCCGAGGCTCCTTTCCCTGTACCCTGTACAGCCGAGGCTCTTTTCCCTGTACCCTGTACAGCCGAAGCTCCTTTCCCTGTACCCTGTGCAGCCAAGGGACCTTTCTCTGCACCCTGTACAGCCGAGGCTCCTTTCCCTGTACCCTGTACAGTCGAGGCTCCTTTCCCTGTACCCTGTACAGGCGAGGCTCCTTTCCCTGTATCCTATGCAGCCGAGGCTCCTTTCCCTGTGCCTTGTACAGCCAAAGCTCCTTTCCCTGTACCCTGTGCAGCCAAGGGACCTTTCTCTGCACCCTGTACAGCCGAGGCTCCTTTCCCTGTACCCTGTACAGTCGAGGCTCCTTTCCCTGTACCCTGTACAGCTGAGGCTCCTTTCCCTGTACCCCTGTACAGCCGAGGCTCTTTTCCCTGTACCCTGTACAGCTGAGGCTCCTTTCCCTGTACCCTGTACAGCTGAGGCTCCTTTCTCTGTACCCTGTACAGTCATGTCTCCTTTCTCTGTACCCATTACAGTTGAGGCTGCTTTCCCTGTAAGCTGTACAGCCGAGGCTCCTTTCCCTGTATCCTGTACAGCCGAGGCTCCTTTCTCTGCACCCTGTACAGCCAAGGCTCCTTTCCCTGTACCCTGTACAGCCGAGGCTCTTTTCCCTGTACCCTGTACAGTCAAGGCACCCTTACCTTTCACTTATATGATGTAGTCCCAGTGTGGTCTTATCAATAAATTGTCAGAAAGATAACCAAACTCCTGTCTGTCTCAGATGTTTTCAGTTTCCAATTTAGCCTAATTTCTGATTTCTATCTCTTCTTCCTGTATCCCTTTGTGATTGAGTTAGCATGAGTTCCAGGAGCAAGGAAAGCTAGGTTTTAATCAGTTTAATATTTTATATATATTTTATGTATTATATATTTATAGATACTATATTAATGAGAGTCTACAATTTTTCATTGCTGGCAATTATATGACAGCCAAATATCAAAAGTACAATGTTCCTTGAAGACAATATCCCAGTGGACACTCTATTTATAGCTTATCAGCACAGTATGTAATCTACACGCTTTCAAAGGGTACAATTCAGTGTCCTTGCCCTATTTAGCAGTATATTATCCCAGTATTAAATCACTGGGATAAAGTTAGATCAATATTTAAAAAACATTAGCGATAAATAAGAACACACAGATTTGGTAGGAGAGATGGTCCAGTGTTATAATCGGATCCAGATTTACTTTGTGGGTGGCAGTCAGTTTACATTCCTATATACATATATATATATATATATATATATATATATATGTATGTATAAAAACAAAAAAGTGCAGATGCTGGAAATCCAAAACAAAAATAGAATTACCTGGAAAAACTCAGCAGGTCTGGTAGCATCGGCGGAGAAGAAAAGAGTTGACGTTTCGAGTCCTCATGACCTTCCCCAGAACGATAGGGTCATGAGAACTCGAAACGTCAACTGTTTTCTTTTCCGCCAATGCTGCCAGATCTGCTGAGTTTTTCCAGGTAATTCTGTTTTTGTTTTAGAAACATTCCTGTTTATATCATCTAGAGATATTTCTAATTTGGCATTATTTATAAGCCCTTGGGTATAACCCTTGGGTTCCCACCTTGGAGAACTGGAGCAGGGGATGCTGGTGGGCGTGGGGGCGGTGGGGGAGTGTGGATGGGGATGGGTGGGGGATTGTGGGGTGGGGGCGGAGGGGTTGTGGGGGTGGGGATAGAGGTGGTTGGGGGGGTGGGGGCGGTTGGGGGGTGGAGGGGTGGAGATGGGGGGGTTGTGGGGTAGGAGGGGGGGTTGGTAGAGGTGGGGGGCGGTTGGGGTAGGGGACGGCTAGGGGGTGGGGGTGGGGGGGTTGGTGGCTGTGGTGGTTCTTTAAAATTGAACATTTTGATTGAACTCCACATTTCCGCTGGCCATCATTTGAAATGTTAATTGTAGTTAGGTGGCTGAGGGATATAAATTGGTGTCCTGTTAAGTCGGTGGGATACCGATTACCTTTTAACTGGGCCCTGAGCGGGGAAACAGTTGCGGATTTCCCAGCAGTCTAAAGCAGTTCCAGTACTGACGTGGAGACTGAAGAGACCATCCAAGGTAGGTGAAAACTTCCCTTTGTGTTTCTGCAGACTCCAATGCAGTCGCTCCTCCATTCCCTCCGACAAGGCTCTCCTGAAACCCTCCACCCATGACTTAACTGCTCACCAATGAGCCCCTTCGTTGGTGTTGGGCAGGCGGCCTCTGTCATGCCTGCCAGCCAGCTGCTGCTTTCTGCACATTTCATGCAGGTGACATAGGAACAGGAGGAAGCCATTTAGCCCCTTGAGCCTGTTCAGCATTTCATTAGTCTTTTTGATTTTAATAATCTGTGTACATTGACTCCTAAGTTTCTTCGGACCTCCACTGTTTCTAGCTTTTCACCATTTAGAAGGTACCCTGTTCTATTCCTTCTAGGTCTAAAGTGAATGACCTCAGATTTGCCTGCATTGAAATTCATTTGCCAGTGTATTGTCCATTCGCTTGATCTATCAATACCTCTTTGTAATTTTATACTACCATCTATACTGCTCACGTCTCGTGAGCAAATAAATAAAAAAAGGAATCATGTCATCAGCAAGCTTGAATATGGGGCAGTCAATCCCGCCATCATTAATGGATACTGTGAATAGCATGCAGGGAAGGCCTGTGAGTTAAAATACCCTGGCCTCAAAATTAGACCAGTGAATACAATTTACATTTGCACCCCCTTTCCCCACTTGGATCTAAAATTGATTGCTTTGTGTTAGTCATTAACCCTTAGAAATACTTGCATATTCTTGGATATAATTATATGTTCTTGAGGGTATTTGCATATCCCTGGAATAAAAACAATAAAGTGTTGGAAAATCTCAGCAGGCCTGGCTGCACCTGTAGAGAGAGAAACAGAGTTAATGTTTCAAGTCCAATATGACTTCTTCGGAACATAGTGCTGGTCTGGTCTACTTCTTGTCTGAAGTTATTTTCCAAATCCTTCCCATTATTCACAATTCCTTTTGTAATTTATAACTTTTTCCTGTATTTACAAACCATCTGAGTTACTTACTAACATTTGAAGTTATTTACTTACTCTTCTTTATGTGTAAACTGTTGGGTGTAAATATGTAAATAGCTGCTTTGTTATTTGTAAACTCTCATCAATATTTAGAAATTTGCCATTAATTGCAAGCTCTTGTGATAATTTTAAGACTCGCCATTAATCGCCATTAAATGCTTGGGACTATTTAGAAATTTGCTACTGTTTAACAGTTTTTGGCATTGAATTTCAGAATGCCCTTCCACATACAGTGGGGCTGGTGAGCTCTGTCACAGGCTTATGGAGGTGGAGGCCATTTTGAAAACTGAGCCTGAGAGTGATGAAGAGGTTGACATCATTGGCATGGTCGAGCCCTCTAAAGTGAAAGTCAAGAAAGAGCTGGAGGAGGAGGATGAAGAGGTCAAATTCTATATGGGCTTGATGCCAGCCATGGAATATGCCAGAGATACAGCACAGCAGGTAACCATAAAAGGCTAAGATGTAGCCAGAAAGCCAACCCGCAACCAATACCCATCTCTATGTCTGTCTATGTTTTATGTGTCTGGCCCCCTGTTTCCTTGTGTGTACACGTGAGCACGAGTTGTCCTTTTATGGTGGCTTAGTCTCTCCACACTGACTGCTTCCCTTTCTGCTGGTTAAGTTTCTTCACAGTGACTGCTTCCTTTCCCTTTGTAGATTGGTGTTACGATCGAACCCTTGGAGGTGGAGAGCCATGTCTATGCGCCGGTGATCGAAGACATGATAATAAAGGTAAGGTCAGGAGGTCTTGCCAAATAACAGTGGGTTGCCCGGAGTGACGTTGGATTGCTGCGAATGACAATGGGTCACTGCAAGTAACTGCAAGAAGCTGCAAATAATAGTGAGACACTACTAGTAATGGTGAGTCACTGTGAGTAACAGTGCGATGCTACTAGTAATGGCGAGTTGCTCCCTCTGAGCAATGGTGAGACACTGCAAGTAACAGTGAGACGCTGCAAGTAACTGAGTCATTCTGAGTAATAATGACTCCTTTCAAATAGTGAGATGCTACTAGTAATGGTGAGTCGCTGCAAGAAACAGTGAGTTGTTCAGTGTAACAATTACACTCTCTGAGTAAGTGAGACACTGTGAGTAACATTGAGATGCTGCAAGTAACAGTGAGCCGTTCAGAGTAACAGTGACTCCCTGCAAGTAACATTGAGATACTGCTAGTAACGGTGAGTTACTGTGAGTACAGTGATTCACTTTGAGTAACAATGAGTTGCTCCAAATCATTCAGTAGCTCTAAGTAACAGAGTGTCACTCTAAACAACGTTGGGAGATGGTGGGGTAATGGTAGTAACCCAGAGACATGGGTTCAAATCTCACCACGTCAGTTGTAGAATTTAAATTCAGTTAATCAGATCTAGAATTGAAAGCTAGTTATTGTTTTTCATAAAACCCACCCTTGTGGGCATTGCTGGCATGGACATTGGGATGGGCAATAAACGCTGTGCTACTCAGCGAACTCCATGTCTCATGAGCAAATAAATAAAAAGAGGAATCATGTCAGCACATCAACTCACAGAAGGCTGCAGCCTCCACCAGGCTGTTTACTCTGCACCCTCTCCACCATGCACCAGAGACTGAATTCCCCAGGAACAGGCTGGAGGTTAGGATTCATGGCCATTGCCAGCACGAATTGGAAGATTGCCCCATCCTGGTCTGGCCTACATGTGACTCCAGACCCACAGCAATGTGGTTGACTTTTAATTGCCCTCTGAAATGGCAGAGGAAACCGCTCAGCTCGAGGGCAGTTAGGAATGGGCAACAAATGGTGGCCTTGCCAGCAATGCCCACATCCCATGAAGGAATAAAGAAGAAAAAACTTGTGCCAGCTCTGAGTAACAACAGGTCACTTCAAAAAACGCTTAATCTTCCAATTCGTGCTGGCAATGGCCATGAATCCTAACCTCCAGCCTGTTCCTGGGGAATTCAGTCCCTGGTGCATGGTGGAGAGGGTGCAGAGTAAACAGCCTGGTGGAGGCTGCAGCCTTCTGTGAGTTGATGTGCTGACATGATTCCCTTTTTTTATTTATTTGTTCACGGGACGTGGATGTTGCTGAGTAGCACAACGTTTATTGCCCATCCCTAATTGCCCTCAAGAAGGGGCTGGTGAGCTGCCTCCTTGAATCACTGCTGTCCATATGTGTAGGTACATCCACAGTGCTGTTAGGAAGTTCCAGGATTTTGGCCTAGTGATAGAGAAGGAATGGCGATATATTTCCAAGTCAAGATGGTTCTGATCATTCTCATCTCTTTGTCTTTAGGCTGCTGAACAGTTTGTAAGTGACATCCTTCGAGAGTCTTTGGGAATTGCACACCAGAGCACTCCCCACAACAGGTATGTTGCATTCTTCTTTCTAATCAACTGGGGGTCTGACAGCCAATGACAGGGACGGGGGTGAGGGGTGAGCAGGACTTAGTACATGATAGAATGCAAGCAAGCAGAGTTTTGGATGAGCTGATGTTTACAGAGGCTAGAGGATGGGAAGTTATCCAAGAGAGCAATTGGAATAGTGAAATTTGGAGGTGACAAAAGACGTAGGGCTGAATATTACGCTGAGAGTGGGCTCCCTGCATCCTCGCCTAAGTTTCAAGAGCGCGCCTGCCTCTGTTACCAGATCACTGGCTTTAATTTTTTGGGCAATAGCGCTTTAATTAGTATGAGGCAGGATCTCTGTTTGCTTCCAGGAGGATGTCCTGCCTCACAGAGGTGCTGGCCAGACAGAGGCTGGCAGCTCTGCACACCAGCAGTGCCAAACAGGGAGTGGTGGCCACTGCAGGTACCACGGGTAGGTCAAGGAAATGGTGTTCAGCATCTCGCTGACGGGCCCTGGCTTGGACTTGGGGTGGGGATGGGGGCTTGTTGAACAGGGCAGAAGATTGGGTGGACATGGGATGGCAGAACTGTGGGAGAGGGTCTTCTGATGGATACAGGGGACCTGGGAAGGAAGCACCACCTGCCCCCACCTTTTCGTTGACCAGCTGTCCACAGGGTTAAACCTTTTGGGCTACAGAGTAAGTGCAGACTTCCAGTGGTGTGATGAGGCTCTTACTTGGGCATTAATTGCCCCCTTTAGGGCCTCTGCTGGGCCACGGGCAGGCAATTCACCTAATGCCTCCCCAGCCACCCATAAAATCGTAGAGGGGGTGGGTGGACTGGCGGCAGATATACCCTGATTGCATGATGCCCTCATTTACGGGTCCGTCCATGAATGGCCCATGAAGTTCAGCCCATGGTTGCACCTTTTTAAGCAGCAGATGGACTGAGGTGAGAGCAGAGGCGGTAATGTTTCTGGGGTTAAAGTGTTGGTAGCTTCATCTCTGGGTCAAAGAGGATACGACCAGTTCAGCCTGAGACAATGGCCAGGGAGGGGTTTAGAGTTGGTGATTAATGAACGAAGTTTGTAGCAGGAGCTGAGGAAAAGTTTGGTCTTCCCAATGTTTAATCGGAAAAAATTGCAGCTCAGCCTTGGCTGGATAATGGGCAAACAGTCTGACAACACAGGAGGTGGTGGTGAGGCTAAAAGAGGCGCAGAAAAGGTAGAGTTGGGTGTCATCAGTGTATGTATGAAAGCTGTCCCCATGTCTGTAGATTGTGTAGCCAAAGGGCAGCGTTTTGATGAATAAGAGGAGGGGGAGCTAAGGATAAGAGTTTTGGAAGACTCCAGAGTTAGCAGTGCCAGTGTGGGAATAGAAACCATTGCTGGAGATGCTTTGCCTATCTTTTGATGGGTAAGAGCGAGACCAGGTGAAAACAGTCCCAACCAACTGGATGACAAAGGTGAGACTTTAGAGGGGGAAAGTGTGGTCAGAAGTTGCAGAACAGTCCAGGGGGGGTAATGCAACACAGCCCCAGAGCCCTCTCAGTACTCACTGCCAGCCTGCACACTATATTCTGACAAATGTTAATCCAGTTCCCTAGGTTCTTCACCAGCTTCCTACACTTGCTCGGAAATAAATGAGCAATCATAGTATGTTGGATTGCTGAGTGTGAATCAACAGGACAGTCAGAGCATGGTGAAATCAAGAGTGAAAGAGGATCTTCCATTCAGCCAGTTAGCAAAGGATACGGGGAAGACGAGGAGAATTTCTTCTACACAGTGAGTAGTTATGGCCGGAATTCACTGCCTTTTAGAGTATTGTAAGCAGATTCAATAGGACCTTCCAAAAGACAATTGGGTAAATATTTGAAAAGAGAAAAAAAATTGCAGGGCTATGGGGAAATAAAGAGAGGATGGAACTAATTAGATAGCTCTTTAAAAGATCTAGTACAGGAAAGATAGGCTGAATGGCCTCTTTCTATGCTATATCATCCTATTCAATTTGAAAATAGTGAGGCTTATGTTTCTTTGTTTGATTCAGAGCGCCCAAAGAACTGAGTGTAATCAACGTGCACCAAGCCATCTGTAACATCTCCGTCTGTGACTTCCTCACCAACAAATACATGGGCATGCTGGCAACTGAACAGACCGCACAACAAGAACTATGAAAGTCTTCACACTCCTCCCACCCTCTGCATCCAGACAGGGACCTGGGAATGTCCAAGCCAGCTGGTGTGCTGACTTGTCACTGCGTCCCTTGTGTTTCCTGCTGCGTCCATGGGAATGAGGGTGATGCTATGCCTCTGCAGATTGCTTGTCACTAGCATTCTCCTTAGGGCCACAGAAGCTTCCAGGCCTGTTGGAGCTGGCTCTTGTCGGAGGGAATGGGACAGGAATATTTTTGTGGTTGATTAAGCAGCTGGACAAAGATGTAATGGGCGAAACCACTCGGTGACATATTTTTCAGTGTCGTTGGATTGGTGCATGAGGGAGGAAACTGGATCAATGATATGCTTACACTGTGATGGAAAGCTCAGGAGGACCTCAATAGAAATCATCCCTTAATCTGAGCAGTCACGCTTCTGGACCAAATAATGGCATCCAATGAATAAAGCAATTTTAGATCTTAAACTCCCTCCTCCATCCCCACCCCTTTACATTTCTTCCCCCTCCTTTTTGTTTTTTCCAATAATTTATATAGATTTTTCTTTTCCCACCTATTTCCATTATTTTTAATCTATTCCACCAATCATTTATCTATACCTTTTATGCCCCTTTAGTCTTATTTCACCCCACCCCCACTAGAGCTATCTGTACCTTGCTTGTCCTGCTCTCCACTCTTAATTAGCACATTCTTTTAGATAATATGACCACCTTCAACACCTCTTTGTTCTTTTGTCTGTGACATCTTTTGGTTACCTCCTCCTATCACTGCTTGCTTGTCCGAACAACCACCGCCCCTTTCTCTCTCCCTCCCAATCCAGCTTATATTTCACCCCTCTCCTATTTTTACTTAGTTCTGTTGAAGGGTCATGAGGACTCGAAACGTCAACTGTACTCTTCTCCGCCGATGCTGCCAGACCTGCTGAGTTTTTCCAGGTATTTTTTATTTTTTGAATAAAGCAGCTGGTTATTTTACTAAAAATTGTTTTTAAAAAATGTTTGAAATTCCGTGCAAGGTTTCATACCACTTTACTGAATAAGTTTAAACAACCTGCAAGTGGCATCAGGCTGGAGAGTATTATGGCTTCATCACTGCAATCTCCCACCCACCTGCTCTTGAGTGATTGATTGCCAAATACAAGGGGAGTAAAACAAAGCCCAGGCTCTCCCTGCAACAAATGAGAAATCAGACTGAGCTCTATGTGCTGCCCTCGCACAGTCAGCTTAACAGCACCACCAACACCTGAAAGCAGGTCACTATCACCATCTCCTTGCCCAATGCTGGCACTTGGGGAGCATGTCACAGGGGTAAAGATGTCTTGAAGACCTGCCTCACCTTCAAAGCCATCGACATTTGTATAGCTAATTGAGCTGACTAATGGGGAGTTTGTCTCTACTTCTGACCCTTACTTTCTGGCTAGCAGTCATTGTATTTGTTTTTTGAGCTGTTTGCTTTGACTTGGTTAGAGAGAATGCATTGTGAAGCACAGTCAGTTTTCTTGAATAGCAAGATAGATTCTTATGCCCATGCGCTGGGTCGGTTCAAACTGCTGCTGGATAAGAATGCAGTGGATTTGGTCTTGCTGGAACAGTAATGTGTTTATCCTACCCTCTTTCTCCTTGTTCCTGAACCCACAGACAAGGAGTTAAAAAGTCAGTTAAATAAAATCGACTTGCATTGAAAAAAACCCTGAGTTTTGGCCATTTGCTGGGCACAGAGGCTACCTTTGATAGCACAGCAGTAAGACTCTTGTTTAATCGCTTGTTCATTATATAGTACACCTCCCTGTACTAGCTCTATAGTATGCACCTTTATAGGCACCTCCCTATACTAGCTTTATTATATGCACCTCTATAGGCACCTCCCTGTATAGCTCTATTGTATGCACCTCTATAGGCACCTCCCTGTACTAGCTGTATAGTATGTCTGCCATAATTTGTTGGATGTGTAATTCTTTTTCTGGTCTAGGGCTTTGAACAGCTCTCCTCCAGAGATAAATAATTAAGAATGTTAGAAATTTAAGTGAAAAACATAAATTGCTACAAACATGTGTCAGACCTGTCAGTTCCGAAAGAGAATAACCAGGATCGTGCTCCCTTCATCAGAACTGGTCAGTTGTGACCATTTATCTTTCCCTGATGGTGACTGATTTTCTGATCTAGTTTTCCTAAATGATAATTCATCATGTTGAGAAACGCTAGGTTTGCACTCATTTTGCAGACTTTGTTAAATCATTAAAATACTTTTTTAAAAATGACATTGAAGTAATTTAAGAAGATGCACTGCTGCTTATTGAGCCCATTGCAGCACAATGTCTTGCTGAGCTACTAACTATAAGGCTATTGATCTACACTAGCACAGGACTTCTGGCAAACGCTTTAAAACTGGAATGAAATCTTCTGAACTCAGAACCATTACAGTTGGCAACTATCAGCAAAGCATAAAGGGCAATGAACAGGCTTTCAATAGACACAATGGCAGTAAGAGATGGATTAAGGTGAGCCCAGGGATAAGCTTTAGCTAGTAAGAGAGACTAGTGAAACTGGTGCAATTACCATTAAACAGAGAAAGTAAGGAGATCTGAGAGAGGTTTTCAGAACTAAATTTAAGATCATCACCAAAAGAACAGTGGGAGAGGTTTGGAGGGTTTTTTTTTTTACACACATTGGAGTTGTATTTATATAGCACCTTTCACAACCTCAGGATATCCCAATGCATTTTTCAGCCAGTGAAGTACTTTTTCAAGTTTAGTCACTGTTGTAATGAAGGAAATATAGCAGCCAGTTAGTGCACAGTAAGTTTCCACAGAGAAAATGACTGAATAATTTTTTAAAATTGAAGGATAAATATTGCCCAGGATATTAAGAATAACTCCCTGCTCTTGTTCGAAATAATGCCATGAGATCTTTTACATCCACCAGAGAGGGGAGATGCTGGTTTAACTTCTCATTTGAAAGACAGACTGTTGGAGGGACTGTCAGCTTAAACTATGTGTTTGAGTCTTTGGAGTAGGGCTTAAACCCACAACCTTCTGCCTCAGAGGAGAGAGTGCTACCAGCTGGAACAAGCTGACACTGCATCGTAATCAGTGACAGGCAAACTGGCTGAAGATTTCCACGCAGTTGTCTGAGGCACTGATCAGGGACTGGGTCACCTTCTAAGTGCGGCCCGCTGGCTATTGTCAGTTACATACTTCACTGTTGAGGGCTGATGCACACTGTCAATACAATCCCCTACATCTTTTGATTAGCAAATCAATAATCAATCAGGATGCGTCAAATGCTAACACACACAGGGAATGTCACTTGTCTGCATTTTCTACATTACAACAGTGACTACACTTTAAAAGTAGCTCATTGAATTTAAAGCATCTTGGGGCAACCTAAGGTTGTGGAAGGTGCTATATAAATGCAAGTCTTTTTTTTTATTCAACAGAATAGGTACCAATCTCTATCCCTTCTCTGGTAAACTTTTTTTTCAGGATGGAAGCAATGGTCCCACACTCCCAACTGGAAAACCCCCACTTGAAGAAAATACTGTTGGGAGATCAGCAGTGGTCACTCAATGAGCCACCAATTTTCTTCCTGCTCCTGAAGGTGCTGACACATGCTGGGCACCAATGACCTTCTGGCACTTCATCTGAGCAGCTAATCTTTACATGTGAATCTAGACTGAAAGCATTGGCTATACTACCATGAGACACAGCACAGCTGAGACCCTCCCCCCATGGTATTCAAACCCAATATCAGAAAACTGCTGGTGTAGTTAAATTCTCTTGCATGTAGATGTATTTTCCTGAAGGGGAGTGAGTACCTGAGATGATTTTTGCCATCTTAGCCCAAGGCTATGGAGACCAGAACTGAGACAGGTTAGCTCAGCACGGTTGTGGTCTTCATGCAGCAGTGGACGGTATCTTTAACCACTCATGCATTGAAAAATGTTCCTGTCAGTTGAATAATTAGGAGATGAGCTTGCCCATGCAGAATGGTAAGATGAAGTTCTCTCCAAAGGGGGAATACAAGAAATTATATGCTGAGCTTTGCTCCCACAGCGTTGAGTTTTCCTCGTAGAGTGCAATACCAAACTTCCCTTCTTTTGAGTAATATCTTCTGTAAATGTTGCTTGAGAACAACTATTCACTGTGTGTCCTTTCTCTCAAGCTAATGATCAATGTGAGGATGTGATCAGAGCAAACATTGTTTCCACCATCGATCTAGGCATGCCCACCACCAGGGTATTCAAACCCAATATCAGGAAACTGCTGGTGTAGTTAAATTCTGTTGCACAGCTTTCTAAATTACTGTATTTTACAGAATGATTGTGTTTATCAGAGTGATGGATATCAGTGCTGGGGAAGGGAACAGTTATCCATTTTCCACCAAGTACTACCTTGTTGGGATTTGATGACCCTGGAAATATTCGACCTTCAAATGTATTTTGAACAAATGCTTCCCAAAGTGACTGACTCTGGTAAGTTGGGATTCTGTAGTGCGGGGGATAGACGTTAATTAATATGCAAGATGGAAAGTGGTTTCTTCCAAAGACCAAACAATAGTCAATTCATTAACAATATAGAAAACAAAATCCTGAAGGCACTGGAAACTCAGCTCAGCAGGCCAGACAATATCTGTGGCATGAATGGGCAGTTAATATTTCAGGTCTGGTTCCTGCTGAGTATTGCTGAAAAAAGAGACATGCCGCCGAAGCTTTTTATCTCGCACTCATTGGGACAGACGCAAGAAAGCCAAATTTCAAAGGGAACAACAATTTACACTGCAGGAGAAAAGGGGTGCTGATTGGTTGGCAAGTCAGCTCTGATTAGTTCTGGTGTTGCTATTTTAAAGGAAATATATTTTCCAATATTACTCTGGGATACTGTGAAGCAGGCTTGTGGGGCTGTGTGTATGTTGAGTATATGTGAGTGTGTATGCATGACGAAATTAGACTGAAGACCGTCAGATTGCAAGCTTTAAATCATCAAAGGTTAGATGTAAAGCAGGCATTTTGAAGTGAAGATGAGTGAGCTGAGATGGGATACCGGTAGCAGTAGGAATTTGCATTAGGTGATAAATGAGATCACGAGTAAATAAAGCAAGTTATTAAGTATATTTTTCCCGAAAGTAGTGGCCATAAAGATAATATGAAAGATTTTTGTATTCTGGGAAGGTAACTTCCAAAGAAAGTTACAAACAATGGGTTTAAAGATGAAAGAGAGAAAACATATTTAAGAGAGGATTGAAAGCTTGTATGTCGTGTGGCCATATGATCTTGAAGAGTGTGCTGTGCGAGCACAGTCCTGTGAAGGAAGCAACTTCTAGCTACCCCAGAGAAGTCTCTGGTTGTTCCAGGAAGCAGGGTTTTGTTACAAGCCTTGGATTTCCATTGTCGAGGGAGAGAGGGGTTTGTGAAATAGCTCCCTTATAGCAACAGCGGCTACCTTGTGATAATATTACTGGATATTTTATAGCTTAAAAATCTATAGGGACGGTTGTGTGTAAAAGGGTTTATTTGCGAATCTAGCTAAGTAGAAATCTTTTGAGAAATGTTATAAGACTAAATTTAACGTGTAACTGTAATCTTATGTATTTAAGCTTTCTTTTCTTTTGTTAATAAATGTTTTAATTTAATGTTTAAAATCTCCAAAAGTGTTAGTGGAATCTTTACTCCTGACTTCAGTACACATGCCTTCTCGTAATAAATCCAAATTGCAAAATTATTGTGTTAGCATGACCAAGTTTCCCTGTGGGGTTTGGTCAGCCCTCCAAATACCACCTGCCATATCATAACACACGGTGAATGCACCATGCAGTATAAATCGTTGCTCCCTTTGAAATTTGGCATTCTTGTGTCTGTCCTGATGAATGCAATACAAATAGCTTTGACAGCTTGTCCTTTTTTTCAACAACACTCAAGTTCTGCACTACCACGTGACTATTTCATTCTGGTAATTGAAAGTATTTGCATTTATATACCGCCTTTAAGGACATCCCAAAGTGCTTTACAGAAAAAGCCGTATAGCATCCAAATTGTGCACAGCACGGTCCCACAAACAGCTAAGTACATGACTAGATAATTTGTTTTAGTGATGTTAGTTGAGGAGTACATATATGCCATTGGATTTTTTTTATGTCCACGAGAGGGCAGATTAAGTCTCTCTGATAAAAGCGTCTTTGACAGTGAAAAATTCCTTCAATATTGCATTGGGTGTCAGCCTAGATAATGAGCTCATATCTCTGGATTGGCACACGAACCCATGCCCTGACTAAGAGGTAAAGTGCTAGCCAATGAGCCGTGGCTGACACTTGATGAATTCATTAGCCATGTCAAGTCATCCAGGAGGATATCTAGAACTTACTGTTGGTTGACTGCTGAAACCATGGCCGCCAATGGGGTGAGGGAAGTCAAGTTTGCTCAAGAGGCCAGAGTTGGAGGAATGCAAAGATCCCGCAGGTTTGCAGGGAGGTTGCAGAGATACAGAGAAGTGAGGCATGGAAGGATTTGAACACAAAGACTAAAATATTTAAATGGAGGTATTGATGGAATGAGAATATATCATCTATGATATCCATTTCTTGAAAACAGGTTGTGCTGTGAGGATCTCTCCCAATAACTGAGCTCCAAATCATTCCCACTGCTTTTCTCCAAACTCTTGCCAAGGTACAGAAGATCAGACATCAATAAAAGAAACACACTTGATATTCCTGTGATCCAGAATACCTAGCTGTGAGCAGTACCCATGGGGTGGGATGGGGAGGGGGTGGTGGTTTTACATGAGAAATCTCATGAACACGGTACATAATTCTTCATCTATTGACATTATAGGAATGAAAATGAAGGTTGCATGCATCCTTGCAATGTCTTTGCATGCACTGCTCTGCAGTGGGAGCACTGTATCACAGAATTATCCCAAGGAGCATGAAGCCCAGCCGGTCCACAAATAGTTCAACCCTAATCACCCACCTATTTTTGTATCCCACAGCACTACTCGCCCACCTCTCTCCATATCCCAGTAACCCACCTACCCGTTCTGTCCATACACCACAAACCCACCTACCCATTTTCCATATCCAACAAGCCCATCTACCCACCTCACCATATCTCTCACTATTCCAACTTTCTCCATTTCCATTAATCCCACCTACCCAGCCTCTTATGATATTCCTTAATCCCTTACTTCTCTGAATTGATCCCATCTACACAACCCACTTCGATGTCCTTCCTTGAAAACTTAATGTATATCTGGATTATCCCAATGAGGAAGATCCTCGACCTCCCTTCTTGGCCCTAGCCACTTTGTTTTTAATTTCTGATCACAGCAATTTGATGTAATGATGAGATGTACACTCAGTGACATCAAACCAAATCAATTATTCACCTACTAATGGATAATTAAACACAATACATATAGAAATATGACCCCACCTTTTTTAAACACCAGCAAACAATCACTTTAAGGCAGAATAGAACCCAACGGACCTCCTCGTTGATCACTGTGATTGTCCAAAGGTAGGCCTGAGGTTACAGCATGGAGCATGAGTCTGTGACTGACTAATCTTCAACATGTGGATCTATACTATACTTGGCTCCCAGCTGTTCAGAGGTTGGGATGTAATTAAGAAATTCACTGATCACCGTGTGCTTGGTCATTTTAACAGATCGTGGTAACAACATTTTCGTTCTGCTTGCCTGCCCACTTCACAGCAGTAGGGACCATAGATTGTCTATCCTCCCCACAGTTAGCTAGAGTGAATTTTGCCAACATTGAACATATTAATCACTGTTGTCTGATTGCTGTCTCTAATGCTGCTATGTGACTGAAGCCTCTAGCATTTTTGTCTGACTGCTATCTTAGGTGCTGCTAACTGCTGTCTCTTGCACTGCTGTTTCTAACACCACTGTCTTTAACACTGCAGTTTGCCTGAACTCCAGCAGTCCTTTTTGTCTACTGACGCTAGCCTTCCTGTCCGACTACTGATTCCAACATTACTTTCTCTTCCATTACTGCCTTTAGCGTTGCTGTTTCTCGTACCGCTGTCTCTAACATTGCTGTCTCAAGCACTAATGTCTGATTTCTACTCTAGCTTTTCTGTCTCTAACACTGCAGTGTGACTGCTGCCTCTCGCACTGCTGTCTCTAGCACTCATGTCTCTTGCACTGTTTCTCACACTCCTATCTCTCGCACTGCTGCATCTAGCACCACTGTCTCAGCTGTGCAGTCTGACTGCTATTTCTAGCACTGCTAGTTGACTAGTAATGTTAGCCCTGCCACTTAGCTATTTATTACACTGCTTTCTGTAGAACTACTGTCTATCTGCTTTTTCCTTGCACTGCGGCCTCACTGCATTTACCTATTCTGTCTGACTGCTCTCTAGTTTCATTATCTGACTGCTCTTTCTAGCACTACTATTTCATAAGATCATAAGAATCATGAGAAATAGGAAGGTGAGACTGAGAATTTAATAATGGGAAACAAGGATATGGCAAGAGACTTTGAACAAGTACTTTGTATCTGTCTTCACAGTAGTAGACACAAAAAGCAACAGGAGGGGGATTAATTTAAACAACCCTGATTTTTCCACTCGCTACCCGTCCGTAAACAGAAAGATGTTTTTGATTTCTTTATATGTGGTGGTGTATTTTCCCAAACGCTTCAGTTTGGAGTGATCCAACCCTCTATTGATAACCCCACAGCAGACTCGGGATAAGGTAAAATAAAAGAATTGGTTTATTTTACACACACACAAAACACAGGAAGGATTTTTGCAATGTTTGACCCTTTTTGCACTCATACCACCTTCTCAAGGGCAACCAGGGATGGGCAAATATATACTGGCCCAGCGAGTGAAGCCCACATCCCGTGAATTAATTTTATAAAAACTCCCAACAGTCTCGTCAAACGTGATTTCCCATTCGTAAATCCATGTTGACACTGCCCAAGCTGATCATTACATTCCAAGTGTCTATTTATCACATCCTTCATAATAGATTCTAGCATTTTCCCTGCTACTGATGGAAGGCTAACAGGTCTCTATTCTCCATTTTCTCTCTCCTTTCTTAAATAGTATGGTGATATATGCGACTTTCCAATCTGCAGGAACCGTTCCAAAATCTATAGAATTTTGGAAGATGATCATTACTGCATCCACTATCTCCATAGCAACCTCTTTCAACACTCTAGAATGTAGAATATCAGGTCCCAGGGACTTTTCAACCTTCAGTCCCATTAATTTCTCCAATACAACCTTCTTACTCATACTAATTTCTTTCAATTCCTCATTCTCCCCAGTCCCTTGAATCTCTAATTCTGGGAGATTTCTTGTTTCTTCCTCAGTGAAGACAGACACAAAGTCATCGTTTAGCTTCTCTGCCATTTCTCTACACCCCATTATAAATTTTCCTGATTCTGCCAGTAATGGAGCCACACTTGTCTTAGCAAAATGTTTCCTTTTTACATACCACTTACGTAAGTGGAGTTAAGGCTCCAATCAGATCAGCCATGATCTTACTGATTGGCAACAGACTCGATTGACCAGAAGTCCTACTCCTGCCCCTAGTTCTTATGATCTCATACAACACATCATAAATCACCTCTCCACAGAGAGACATCTAATTGCCCTTGACCCCACTCTCTGTTTCAATGTCCTTCCCTTGTGCTAGATTGTACTAATTAAGCAGTAGATTGGATTGTCGACTGAGCTAAAAAAAATATTGATTACCTGGAGCATTGAGGCCCTGATCATTCACAGGCTTCTCACTCAGACATAGGCTGGTGTGGGGAAGAGAACCATGTCATGCTGAATTATGGGGGTGTTCTGAGGTTAGGGCTAAGGAACACTTAAGGGGTGAGTAGAGGGAATGGGGACAAGGTAATCTCACAGCATCCTCCATCCTATCAAGCGTTCCATTGTGACTGGCCAGATAGACGAAGGTGGTCTTTCCCCATCCTATATGTTCTTATGTGCCTCAGTCCTGAAAGCCCTCAACTTGAGCAACACAAGCTTTCAGCAGAAAGTAAGAAAAACAAAACATTGTTCCAAATGCAGCAACCAGCAAACTCTGCTGAAATCACATCCTGCCCAGAGCAACTACATATGCAGCTGTCATTAAACCTGCTGGTCTTCATTTGATATTCGCACAACCATTCTTATTTTTGCACGACATAATTTCTCGACATTGCAGCTGCATTATAAGTAGAAATTAAGTTTGTTAAACTCTGGTCATTCAGCAGATCAACCAACAATGAAAGCTGTGTGTCCTTTAATTTCTTGCATTGAGTGGAGTGATGTATATGTAAATGTGATTCATGCACCTGAACCTGCTTTATTTAGGACAGCCATGACAGGCACTGCAGCACCTTGGCCTAGTTAAAGGTGATTGGTGGTTGAGAGAAGGAAAGAGATGACGTGTTACTGCGGTGCTGCTGATGATGAATGAGCCCTTTGTGTTGCTAAGATACATCTCAGTTTGCAGCCTCCATCCTGTGCACAGCCCCACCACTGCGGGATTTCCAGACAGGAGGAGGGGGAGGGGCGGATGAGAGGAGAGGCCCCCCACTTCTTGCCAAAATGGAGCTGTATTTATTAAAAAGTTGTTTTATCTGAGATTAGAAAGGCAACAATTCGACTTACAGTTTCGAAATGAAGGAGGGGCAGGGGGTTAGCTTCCCTTCAGTCGAGTTGGACTGCACTCAGAGCCTCTCATCATTCGGCAACTTTCAAATCTACTTAATGTCTGAATTGTCCCAGGCAAACCAGGAGGTGACACTGGAGACTGCAAGTTCATGCACTAAGGCCCTTTATTAAAAAAAGACAGGTTCTGAGTTGAGTCCTAGGACGTTTTCTGCAGTGAAGGCAATGGATCTTTCTGTGATACTCGTGATCTTCCTGCAGATTAGTTGCCTCCCAGCACCTCAGTCCAGCTGCCATTATAGATGTCAGCTATAGCTCAGTGATAACACTCAATGGATTGTGCTTATATAGTGCTTTTCACAACTTCAGTAACTTTACAGCCAGTTAAGCTTTTTTGAAATTTAATCACTGTTGTAATGTAGAGAAATGCAGCAGCCAATTTACAGATAGCAAGTCCCACAAACAGCAAAGCGGCATGTGACCAGATATTCTGTTTTTTGTTTGTGATGTTAATTGAGGGAATAAATATTAGGCAGGACTCTGCAAGAACTTCCCTGCGCTTCTTCAAAATAGTGTCATAGGATCTTTTATGTCCACCTGAGAGGGCAGACAGGGTCTCAGTTTAATGTTTCATCTGAAAGATGGCATCCACGACTGTGTTCCCTCTATCTTCTGTTTACTGTGTTCAGCTGCCATATTGCATTACACAGTCTGTTTAAGATTGACGCTCAGCCACCCATGTGCGCAACCTCAAGGGAATATTTCTTATGTGTGGCCCGTTTATTGCTCAAGTGGCACATTGCCGTTTGCTGCATGTCCATGCACTCACGTAACTTAACGAGAATATTGACCTCCAACAGTGCAGCACTCCCAGTACTGACTGAAGTGACAACTTGGATTTTGTTCTCAAGTCTCTGGTGTGGGACTTGAACCAATAACCTGACTCAGGCGAAAATACCTCTTACTAAGACTAGGCTGATATCGACATTAAAAGTGTCACTCAAATTTTTAACACTCTAAAATTAGATGAACAGTTGTGTTTGGTGGTTAGTGTGCCTGTAGGTAATGGTAGAAATGCACTTTCACTGGTAAATGTATTTTGAATATGCCCCTTTGCTTGTTGCAGTTTTATAATTGCTTGTGACTTCAATCACTTGTACTCCTGCATCTGGGTTTGAATTAAGAGGATGTCTTATTTGTTACTACTGATAACAATCATTCTCAGTCACTGATGTGCACTTATATCCACATAAAGTGATTTTCAATTTGCTATGTTTTGTGCATGTGTTTTTAAAGAATGGGAAACTCTTGCACCTTTGCTGCTCCCTATTCAATCTACACAGTTTTCTTTTCGCTCACTGCTACTCGTATAGCTGTGATGGAATATGTTCATACTCCTCAATTACTTCTATCTTTGCACAAAGGGTAGTGGAAATTAGAACTCAACACACTCGCCCACCCACATTCCAAAAACTGCTGTTGAGGCAAGGTCAATTGGAAATTTAAAAACTGAGATTGAGAGATTATTTTCGTTCGACGAGGGTATTAAGCAATATCAACCAAGGCAGTTTGATCAGCTTTGATCTAATTGAATGGCAGCTGACTGACCTACTCTTGTTCCTATGTTGTCCAGTATTAACTACATAGCTCTCTGGCTTGTATGGTTTTGATAACTCTGTATATGTCACTGCTGTTTCTAACTGCAGATGTTGCTCATGCAGCAGCTTACCCCCAAGTTAATAATCTGACATCTCATCAATTTTTATGTTTCTTATTTGTGATTCTGTCAGTTCACCAAATCCACATGTCTCATTACAAGTCCTTAATTTAGTTATTTACGAACATACAAATGTAAGAGCAGGAGTAGACCATTCAGCCCCTCGAGCCTGCTCTGCCATTCAATAAGTTCATGGCTGATGTGATTGTGGCTTCAACTCCACATTCCGTCCACCCCCAATAATCTTTGACTCCCTTGTTAGTCAAGAATCTATCTATCTCTGCCTTAAAAAAAAAATTTATTGATCTAGCCTCCACTGCTATCAGGGGAAAAGAATTCCAAAGATTCGTGATCCTCGGAGAGAAAAAATTTCTTCTAATCTCCACCTGAAATACATAGAATTATATAGAACATATAATAAAGAAATAGGCCATTCAACCCAACCAGTCCATGCTAGCATTTATGCTGCACTTGAGTCTCCTCCCATCCTTCCTAATCTAACTCCATAAGCATAACCCTCTTCTCTCTTATATACTTATCTAGCTTCCTCCTTGGCACCACCTGTCAAGGGCAGTTAGGGATGGGCAATAAATGCTGGCCTAGCCAGTGATGCCCACATCCCATGAATGAACTTTTAAAAATGTATCTACATAATTTGCCTCAATCATTCCCTGTGGTAATGAGTTCCACATTCTCACCACTCTCAGAGTAAAGAAATATCTTCTGAATTCCCTATTGGGCTTCTTGGTGATGGTCTCTAGTTTTGCTCTTCCCCACAAGCAGAAACACTCTGGGAGGAAGAATACAGGTGGAGGGTGGACAGCACGGCCCCCAGTAAACCACATGGCATAGAGCCAACATGCTCCAGCCTAACCCACCCCAGCTATCTTAAAACACTGTGGGGTGGACTAATGAGGGCCAAGTGGGTCTTCTGCCCCAAAAGCTGCTGTCCAAACTGATTGTCTGGAAGGTCCATCAGTCCCGAAAGCGACAGGAAGGCGTCAGTGACCACTGCCGGGACTAGAGGAGAAGAAGAAGATCAAGACCCATGGATGCCCGGAGCAGGTAGGTCTTGGGTCAGCGGGGGTTTGGGTAGTTTAGGAAGAGGGGTGGGAGGGGCTTGGGTTTAAGGGGAGAGCGAGTAGGAAGGAAGGGAGCATTCAACCTAATGGGGGTGCTCTGCCCACAATCGGCCAAGGGCATTCCCTGTAGAGCCATCACCTCGCCTTCCTACCTGCCCTTTAAACATTTAAAAAATTGGGCTTCCTCCTTCAGCCCTGCTGCCCGCACCAAATGTTTTATGGCGTGCGTAGTATATTATCAGGGTCAATTGGCTTGAAAACAAACCTAATTGACCCTTAATTAATTATTTAAATATGGTGGGCATCAGTGCCTGCTTGCCCCCTCCCCCATATTATGAGGGGGAGCTTGGGGTGGGCAGGAAGATGGCATGATGGGCACCCACCCCATTTTGTGCCCTCCCCCATGGGAAACATGCCTGGGGGGGGGGGGGGGGGGGCGCACATATAATTCAGTCCTCTGTGTCCACTCTATCAAAACCTTTCATAATTGTAAAGACCTCCATTAAGTCACCCTCCCAGCTTTCTCTTTTCAAGATGGAGGAAACCCAACCTGTTCATCCTGTCCCCATAAATATAACCTCACAGTTCTGGCACCATCCTTGTAAATCTTTTTTACACCCTCTCCAGTGCCTCTATTTCTTTTTTATCATATGGGAACCAGAACTATACATTGTATTCCAATATGGTCTAACCAAGGTTCTATACAAGTTAGGAAAATTTCTCTATTTTTTAATTCTATCCCTCTAGACATTACCCCCTAGTGTTTGGTTTCCTTTTTTAAACTACCTCATTAACCAGTGTAATTTCTTTCAGTGATTTTTGTATTTATGTATCTACCAGATCCCTTTGCTTCTCAATTCCATTTACTGATGAATGATTTCTCCAATTTTCTTCACATGTGAAAAGATCAGGCCATAGATTATTGCTCAAATGTATTTATCATTAAATTATATCCAGTTTAGCATTTATATTTATACTAGTGAACCTCCTGTGGGATTGCTCATGGAGGAAATGCTAGCCCCTAGTTTTAACCCAGGACCGGAATCAGGGGCTCAGGGCTGAAGTGGGCAGAAATCTGACAGGCTGCATGGAGAATGAAATCAGGCCAATTTTAATGCACAGGCCTGATCTGCATTGTTCTCCTACCTGAGGACAGTGGGAATGATGCAGAGGCCCAGGTGGGAGATGGAGCCAAGGAAATGATCCCCAGCAAGATGACCTGGGGTGGGGTTGAGGAGGAAGAATCAGAATCAGGGACTGAGGCGGGGGTGGGGGGAACAAGCTTGAGACAAGAGAGGCCCAAGGCTTCCCTTTAGAGCCAATTGGAACACTCATGCTCTTTCTGGCTTACAAAGAAAGACTTGCCAGGGCCACTTCAGATTCCTGCCAATCATCATCTTCCGCTGGTGGGTCCAGGACAGTGTGGCTCTAAGGCAACCTGGAGTTAAAATCACATGCACACGCCAATTAACCCAACCACCTGAGACTTTACTTTTCACATTTACAAAACTTAAAGGGGTTATTTTGGTCAAAGGGTGAAAACAGGCATGTTATGGATGCTGTGCCAATAAGAAACACCTGTTTGAAAGTCCAGATTTAGCATGCAATTTTCATACTAATTGAGGATTATCATGATCTGAAACTGACAACAGCAGGTTTAGCACACAAGTGCTGTTTAGATCAATTTTTCTGAAACTATATGTTGCCTCCATCATTGGCCAACTTCCACTGAAGGTGTGAAATATGCTGCTGGGAGTGAACAGGTGGAGCTAGAGAGCAGGTGCCCAGGTTTTCCCAGGTTTTCTGCTGGAGGTGGGTAGAGAGGAGGCAGGATGGAGGCCACAGAGGCAACTGAGTGCTGCATGTGGGAAGAGATCAACCAGGAAGTCAACAGCCAGGAACCCTGGCCCCAAGACATGGCTCCCATGTTTCACAAACAAAACTCCCAATAACTGCACCATCACCACCAGAATCACAACCTCAACACACTGCGTTCACTATCTAACTCTCCACTGACACTCACACATCCCACACTATAGCATCCTTCACAATTACTACTCACACCTTTTTGAAATGGTAGATGTCATGGGTTTGGAAAGCCTCTGGTGCTCCCCTCGGTCCTCCTCTTCCTCCTCTTCACCCTGCTTGTCCTCCTGTGCTGCCTCTTCTTGAGACTCCTGAGTTTGACTCTATGACGCAGATGCTGGTGGTAAGGGCTGGTCACTCAGGGTCACCAGATTGCAGAGGAAGCAGCAAAGAAATATCACCACCATACTGGACACCTTCTCAGCCAAGTACCCAAGGGCACCTGCTGACCAGCCAAGGCATCTAAACTTCGGCTTCAGCAGCCTAATAATCTGCTCAATGATATTCCTGGTGGTTGTATAGTTTTCATTATATGAGTGCTGAGCTGGTGTCGGAAGGTTGCGCAGGGAGTTATACACCCTGGCATCAGAGGGTATCCTTGTCACCAGCCAGGCACTTTATACTGGGACACAAGGTTCTATGAGATGGATAACTCATTATAAATGCACTGTGGCAGCTCCCTGGATATCAGACATTCACCTGCCAGTGGTTGTAGGCAAGTTGCACATTGAGGGAATTGAGTCCTTTCCTGTTTCTGAAAACCTCGGCGTTTAAAAGAGGGGTTCACATGCAAAGGCAATGATTCCTGGATCATGGAGAATCTCACAATCCTTCTGATTCCCAGTGCTTTCTGCCTCTGGTCTTCTCTGTCAATTGAGAGTGACATATAGCCATTAGACAGAGTATGTAGAACCAGGAAGACTCTGAAGTGCAGAAAAGATTGATACGAACATATGAACAAGGAGCAAGAGTAGACCATTCAGCCCCTTGAGCCGGCTCCGCCATTTAATAAGATCATGGCTGATCTGATAGTAACCTGAAATCTGCATCCCACCTACCACCGATAATCTATCACCCCATGGATATGTGAATTATATCATCTGTGGTAGCTTGGAATGTTCCAGTACTTTAAAAATCAAGTGCTACCATGACCTTGACAGTCACAGGCTGTACTGCAAGATCATGGACTTTATTTAATGAGATAGCAGAGCTCTGTAATGATCTCACTGGTAAGCACAGCCTCCTCATGCGCAAGTCTTGGGTCATGGGACTGTAGGAGTAATGCTGTTTGAAGGCCCTGCGTGAATAGCACCCCCAGCCGAGAGCACTCCTCACTCTCCTGTCACTCTCTCCTGCAGCAGCTGGTGTTGCTCTACCTGGGCTCAATTCCTCCTTGAATTTCTCATGAAGAGCTGCTGTAGCAAGATTCTGATGACAAAGTACTCCCTTTTCCTGGTGACTTCTATTATGTGTCCAGTAAGATGGACTAGTACAGCACTGACTCTTATCAGGTGAAATCCTGAGAGAATATCCAGGAAAAAAGTGTTGGTGAAGTCTTGATGAAGTTTCCCAGAAAACCTCCCAATGCACTTCAAAAGTCCTCTTCAAATGCAGTGTCACCAGTGAATCTCATTCAGCAAGTGAACAATGAAAGCTGAGCAAAAACAGAATTACCTGGAAAAACTCAGCAGGTCTGGCAGCATCGGCGGAGAAGAAAAGAGTTGACGTTTCGAGTCTTCATGACCCTTCGACAGAACTTGATTTCGAGTCCAGGAAAGAGTTGAAAGCTGAGCATGGTTTTACATAGCACTCAATGATCTCTGCAAGGACATGTTTACTCCGATTCAGCTGGTTACTGTTAGGAGAGGTCATTAAGTGAAGTGTTATTCACCAAAATGGCATCTTTAATGAGCACTGGCAAGCAATTTAATTTTCAATCATCCTCTCAATGATTCTCCTAGCAAATGTTCTGACCCAGCATTTCAACTCTTTTACCTAGATGACAGCTTGTGTTAAACACGGTCTAACTTGGCCACCTTGGGCTTCTCGAGTGACTATAGTATTTGGGTGAAATGGCCCCCTCATGCGTTACGTAAATGGACATTATACTATCAGTATAAGTGTTTCCTGCAATGGGTGCAGCCTGTTTCAGATTAGGGAAGGAAATAGTCCTTGAATTATGTTTGATTTATGGCCTCCTCCAAAGTCACCAATTGAGAAGCCATCACCAATCCTTTCCTTATTTCTATAGCGATTCACATCCTGTCGACAAGCTCTAGTTCAACCTCTCCTCCCAGCCCTGGAATATACCACTTTAGTCTCCCTCAGCAACATACTTTCACTGATTACTTTAAACCTGCCCCTCAATCTCCTCTATTGTCTCTCCTTCAATCCCATCCATTTCCTCTCCCTCAATCCCCTCAGTTCGCTCTCCCTCAGTGCCTTCCATTCCCTCTCCCTCAAACCCCCGTTCCCTCCCCTTCTACCCCCTCCATTCCCACTTCCTCAATCCCCTCCATTCCCTGGCACTGAATCCTCTCCAATTCCCTGGTTCTGTACCCTCACCATTAAAATAAATTTGTATGAAAGCCTTGCTGTGGGGAGCTGTGTTATTTAAGGCTGAGTATGTAATTAATAGATTGATAATTACAGAGCATTGTAGAGAATTATATGTTGATAAATGGGAGTGTGGTGCTGTAACTTTCAACATGGTCATCTGGGTAATAAAATGAATGCGAAAACAAGAAGCAGCAGACATTAATGCTGCTGTAGCCTCTCTTACAAATCTCAGATTGACAGTGTTTCAGACTAAAACCCCATCATTTAATGAAATATATAGAAGGATTTGGGATTTCAGTGTGAGGTTTGCATTAGTTCAGTAGCATATACTTGGTCACCCTGAGTTCCATCACTTTGTGTTATATTTGCACTACAGAATGGGATTGCAGGTCAAACTGTGGCTGTTCCCTCTCTTATGAATACCTTGTAGATTTTGCCCCTTGCTTGAAGTTGCTAACTCCTGGGTGGGTGGTGGGGGAGGTGGGGGGCGGGGTTCCATGGCTGTGTTTCTCACCAAGTGCCCCAGCCAGTGAGCAAGATATTCAACTGTGGAGGCATCACTCCAGGGCACAATCACGATCCTCACACCGGCACTTTCCAACAAGAGCCAGATATTGATCCAGAACAGGAACCCTGGCTTTCTTCTCCCTTCCCTAACACCAAGACCCCTGAGGTAAACTGTAGTTTCCCAACCTCATTGAGATCAGCCAACCTAGACCAGGGACTGAAGCAGGCCTGAGAAACAGCTCTAGTTTGGTCTGATGATATATGAATTAAGTACAATAAGAGAGAAGAGGAGCAGGAAGAGCTTTCTAACCTAATGGGCGGTGAGTATGTAGAACAGAGTTCTCCACAGTTGATGCCTTATTGAGCTTTAAGAATGAACTAGACCAGTTCTTGTCAACAAATGGGATACAAGGTTATTAGAAAAGTGCCCAAGAAATACTGGATAGGTAGGCTAGATGGGCTGAAAGTTCTCTCCTGCCTGAAATTGTTGCTATATTACAATGTTTACTTGCATTGTCAGTTTTCTACTATGTCCTATTTATTAAAAATCCATTCTGTAAACGCTGCTTTTGGGGTTATTGAAGATCGTCTTGTGCCTGACTACATCAGTGCAGAATTTATAGAATCTGCTGATTAGGCTGTACATCAGAGTAACTCCAGCAGCCTCCAGTACTGGAACAACAAACAGGGGCTGTTAATGTTTCAAGCAGTGTCTTCACTTTGCTTTCTCTGCTGGAAGCCTTTTATTTAAACATTGAAATTCACCACCACTGAACTCTGCACCAACCTCTTCACCCTTACCCCACTTAACGACCATCTACCAGTGAAGATTGGTGCATTCAGTTTCTATTAAAAGAGACAGTGTCCTTGGTCCCTCTGCAGAGTGTCAGTTGACACCATGGTGCCAGCCAGTTAGTGAGAGGCAGGGCTCAATGCATTTTACAGCAAACAAAGCCAATAGCAAAGCAAACAAAATTTATTTACTTGTTCTATTTAAAAAGAGTCTCTGCAAACTGCAGCAAACAGAATTCATGACCAAAACTGCAGCAAAGTCACCCAGTAAAACTACAAGTGATGTCTCCAGCAAAATGTAGTGAGTGGAGGATAGTTTCATTATTTAAGTCAAAAACAGAATTACCTGGAAAAACTCAGCAGGTCTGGCAGCATCGGCGGAGAAGAAAAGAGTTGACGTTTCGAGTCCTCATGAGGACTCGAAACGTCAACTCTTTCTTCTCCGCCGATGCTGCCAGACCTGCTGAGTTTTTCCAGGTAATTCTGTTTTTGTTTTGGATTTCCAGCATCTGCAGTTTTTTTGTTTTTATTTCATTATATAAGTAATGGGCAGAAAATCAAACATTCCATTTGCAGCATTACAGTCTCTAGGTATGATTGATGGGAGAAATGACCCAATCATCTCCATTGTGCTCTGGAATTCTGGTATCACAACAGTAAGTCCTCACTTAAAGTTGTGGTTGCGTTCATGAAAATCATGACTTTAAGTGAAACAACTTTAAGTGAATCATGGGTTCCCAAAGGAATCAATGTTAAAGAGGGAGTTAGGTTCCTTCAGACATTTCTTGCAAAATAAAATGTACAAGTTGAAATACTGTACCATACATATGCAGCACTGTGCATTCCTAGCTGAAATAACTTGCAAAATAAAATCCATCGCTAAATATAAAAGAAATACAAATTACAAATTAAATTATTTTAAAATAATTTCAGTACTCACCTCAGTACACAGTACTTTTAGATCGATGGGACCCCATCTAATGGCAGAAGTTAGTCAGTGCAATTAGCAGCGACTTGCACTGACCAACTTCTGCCATTGGAAGAAACCCAAGACTTAGTGTGAGTTCAGTAGTGGAACCAGAAGTGGGGAGCTACTGAAGAACAGTCCCTGAGGATTCAAGTAAGGAAAGAGGCTGGGGAGTAAGGGTGGGAATCGGCAAGGTAGGAGGGGGGCGATGGGTGCAGAGAGGAAAAGCAGAAAGAGGCAAGGATGGGTGTCGGCATGAGGGGGTATTGGCAAGTGGGGGGAGAGACACTGGGAGGAAGTCGACAAGGGGGTTTGTGAGCAAGGGGGAGAGAGCATGGAGGAGTGTCAGCAAGGCCAGGTGAGGCAAGAGGTGCAGTGGGAGGAAGAGGGACTGAGTACGAGGGTGGAAGCACTGCAGGAAAAGTCATGTGAGCAGACAGACCACAAGAGGAAGTCTGTGGCTAGCAACATTAAAGTGAAACTGGCAACGTTAAATGGTTCTCCTGGCACTACTTCATTAACAACATTAAAGTGAAACGTGCTTTCACACAGAGACGTGGTTGGGGGAGGGGCAGGATTGGCAGCTCAACATTCCAGGATATAGAATCTTTAGGCGAGACAGGGGAGGGGGTAAAAGAGGAGGAGGCACTGCACTATTAGTTAAGGAGTCAGCTACTGCAGTAAGGAGAGATAATATCTTGAAGGGGCATCAAATGAAGCTTTGTGGGTAGAGCTTCGGAATAAAAAAGGGGCAGCCACATTGTTATGTGTTTATTATAGACCCCCAGATAGTCAGCAGGAAATTGAGGAGCAAATATGTGCACAATTTGCAGAAGTGTGTAAAAACAATAACAGTAGGGTAATTATATTAGGTGATTTCAACTTTCCCAACATTAATTGGGATAGACATACTGTTAAGGGCTTGGATGGAGTGGATTTCTTGAAATGTGCACAAGAGAACCTTTTAAGTCAATATGTAGAGGGTCCAACAAGGGACGGTGCATTGCTGGACCTAATTCTGGGGAATGAAGCCGGACAGGTGGCTGAGGTGGTGGGGGAGCATTTTAGTGTTAGCGACCACAACATGGTACAGTGTAAGCTTGTAGTGGACAAAGAAATAGACAAGTTGCAAAAAAATGTTTTGGATTGGGGGAGAGTGGATTTTAGTAAAATAAGGCAGGATTTGGCCAAGGTAGACTGGGAACAGTTATTTGTGGGGAAATCTACAGAGGAGCAGTGGGGGGGTGTTCAAAAAGGAAATGGGGAGGTTACAGGCTCAACATGTTCCCTCTATGGTGACAGGAAGGAATAACAAGCCCAGAGAACCATGGATGACCAGAGATATTCAGGATACGATGAGAAGGAAAAGAGAGATTTTTAGCAGGTACAAGGGAAGCAAATCAGCAGAGGCATTAGTGGAGTACAGACAGTGCAGGGTGGAGCTTAAGAAAGCAATTAGGAGAGCAAAGAGGGGATATGAGAAAGCTCTGGCTGGTAAAAGTAGGGAAAATCCCAAGATATTCTATAAGTATATCAATGGGAAGAGGATAACCAGGGAAAGAGTAGGGACTATTAGGGACCAAGGGGGCAATCTATGGGTGAAGCCAGAGGACATTGGTAGAGTGTTGGACGATACTTCACATCTGTCTTCACCCAAGGGAATGAGGATGAAGGTATCAAACTTGGGGAGAGGGACTGCGAGGTTCTTGAGCAAATTGATATAGGGAGTGACAGGGTATTGGAGGTGTTGGCAGGCTAAAAAGTGGACAAATCTCCAGGTCCGGATGATTTGTGTCCCAGACTGCTGAGGGAGGCAAGGGGGGAGATCGCAGGGGCTCTGACCCAAATTTTTAATTCCTCTCTGGTCATGGGGGAAGTACCAAAGGACTGGTGAACAGCTAATGTGGTTCTGCTATTTAAGAAGGGTTGTAGAGATAAACCAGGGAACTACAGGCCAGTGAGTCTCACGTCAGTGGTAGGGAAACTATTGGAGAAAATTCTGAAGGAGAGAATCTATCTCCACTTGGAAAGGCAACGTTTGATTAGGGATAGCCAGCACGGCTTTGTCAGAGGGAGGTCATGCCAAACAAATTTGATTGAATTTTTTGAGGAGGTGATCAGGTATGTAGATGAGGGTAATGCAGTTGATGTAGTTTATATGGATTTCAGTAAAGCCTTTGACAAGGTCCCACATGGGAGACTTATAAAGAAGGTAAATGCACATGGGATACAGGATAATTTGATAAGGTAGTTTCAAAATTGGCTTAGTTGTGGGAGACAGAGGGTGATGACAGAAGGCTGCCTTAGTGACTGGAAGCCAGTGTCCAGTGGCTTCTGTGCTGGGTCCCCTATTATTCATCGTTTATATAAATGACAGAGATGACTATGTGGGGGGTAGAATTAGTAAGTTTGCGGATGACACAAAGATTGGCTGGGTGGTTAACAGTGAGGCTGAGTGTCTTGGGCTACAGGAAGATATAGACAGGATGGTCAAATGGGCAGATAAGTGACAGATAGAATTTAACCTTGAAAAGTGTGAGGTGATACACTTTGAAAGGAGTAATTTGACAAGGAAGTATTTAATGAACAGCATGACACTAGGAAGTTCTGAAGAACAAAGGGACCTTGGCGTGTGTGTCCATAGATCTCTGAAGGCAGAGGAGCATGTTAGTGGGGTGGTGAAAAAGGCATATGGGACACTTCTCTTTATCAATCAAAGCTTAGATTACAAAAGTAGGGAGCTCATGTTGGGGTTGTATAGAACCTTGGTGAGGCCACAGCTGGAGTACTGCATGCAGTTCTGGTCGCCACATTATAGGAAGGATGTGATTGCACTGGAGGAGGTGCAGAGGAGATTCACCAGGATGTTGCCTGGGATGAAACATTTAAGTTATGAAGAGAGGTTGGATAGACTTGGGTTGTTTCCGTTGGAGCAGAGAAAACAGAAGGATGACCTGATTGAGGTATACAAGATTATGAGGGGCATGGACAGGGTGGATAGGGAGTAGCTGTTCCCCTTAGTTGAAGGGTCAGTCACAAGGGGACATAAGTTCAAGGTGAGGGGCAGGAGGTTTAGGGGGGATGTGAGGAAAAACATTTTTACCCAGAGGGTGGTGACGATCTGGAATGTGCTGCCTGGGAGGATGGTGGAGATGGGTTGCCTCACATCCTTTAAAAAGTACCTGGATGAGCACTTGGCATGAATGGAACATAACATTCAAGGCTATGGGCCAAGTGCTGGTAAATGGGATTAGGTAGGTAGGTCAGGTGTTTCTCACGTGTCTATGCAGACTTGATGGGCTGAAGGGCCCCTTCTGCACTGTGATTGTGTGAATGTTAAGTGAATTGACTTTAAGTAAGGACTTACAATATTTGCAGCCATCCCTCTGAGGGCAATATGGCCACTGACTGCAGGAGGAATTCACAATGTAAAAGGACAGTTTGGTACAGTGCCAAAGGCGGGTCCTAACTGACCTTAAAACTGTCCTAAAACTGAACACATGAAACTTGGAGTATCTGCAGTAAATGAAAGCAAGCCAAGGGGAGTATTTTGTTATTATTCATTCGCAGGACATAGCTGTTGTTTGTGTGGCCATCCCTAATTGTCTTTGAGAAGGTGGTTGTGAGCTGTGTTAGTGAATGCAGTTGAGTGGCTGCAGTTAAGATTAGCCAGATTGCTGTAGATCTGGAGTCACATTAGTGAACCAGATTGATTTTTATGACAATCCAGTAATTTTGTTGTAACCATTTTTCATACTAGCTTTTTATTCCAGTTTTACTTAATTAACTGAATTTAAATTCTGCAGCTGCCTTAGGGGGATTTGAACTCATGTCTGAATCTTTACTCCAGTCACATGGCTACTATGCTGTACCCCACCAGCAATAGAAAATGACCCAGCCAAGGGGGTTGTGAGCAGTGAATGAGAGGAATGAGAGTTTCATGTAGAGTCACTCCATGATTTACAGTTAACTCCCACTCTGGCACATTGAAAGCAGGGAAGTGTGCAAAGATTATGCATTCATCACTCCATGTATAACCCATGAGACTGGTGTATCCCATTCTCAGGCATCTCTTATTTCATGTATACTCCATCTGAACCACTCGATTTGATCCCAGCCTATAACCTGCTCCAGGGTGAAATTAGGAAGTAAAGGGTGAGGAATGATAAAAGCAGATTGTTTCCAGTAATTGAGGGCTAACCCTAATCTAGGATTGCGAGATAAGAAATCTCGTTACAGCCTGTATTTTTAAATGTATTCTTTTAGGGATGTGGGGGCCACTGGCAAGGCCAGCATTTGCTGCCCATCCCTAATAATGTTTCAATGTTGTAATTTCTACATAATTCTATTACTCGCTAATAAACCTCCCTGACTACTTGATTAGATTCCAATCTTTATGATTCTTAGGCAGACATTAATCCATGTAAATTGAATCTGTTTAAATCAATCATCATCTTCAGTATTCTTTGTTTTCAATGCCAGCCACTCACAACCTCTCAGTTATCAGTCAGCCCTTCTTCCCCTGAGATGCAACGGAAGCAGTTCCTTCCAGCAATGGTTGCCAGCTTGGGTCTCCCAGTGACTGACGGATGACTAGAAGATTCTCCTGATAACAATAGCTCTATTACAGATGCTGGTGCTGCTGGGTGCTGGAGTTCGTCGCTCCCCACTGCTCTCACTCTGTTCATTCTTTCTGCATTGTGCCTTTTGTGCCACAGACTGTTACTGCTCAAAGAAAACAGCGGTTGTCTGTTGGGCTCCAGAATGAAACTGCATTTCCTTTCTGCCTCTGTGCAGCAGACACAGTTTTGCAGTGAAGTAGAGAATGGCACGATGGCTTGGAGTCAATGCTCTGAGCATTGTAACGTGACAAGCAGACCCGTCCCTCAGACCTGCCATATTTCCTTTATCTGTTTCCTTCTTCCATTTTAAGAGGATCAGGGCGTGATGGCTTTATATTCTTTCCTCTTTTTGTTGGAGAAAGAAAAATTGTGCATTTATATAGCACCTTTCACAGCATCAGGACATCCCAAAGTGTTTTACAGCCACATGGGTACTTTTTGCAATCTTGTCACAGTTGTAGAAAGCACAGCAGCTGCAAGCAGAGATATTGGCCAGGACACCAGGAAACTCTCCTGTACTTCACAGTATCACAGCATCTTTACAATGCAGAAGGAAGCCATTCAGCCCATCAAGTCTGCACTGGCTCTGTGAAAGAGCATTTCATCTAGTCCCACTCTCCTGCCTTATCCCCGTAACTTTGCACATTCTCTCTTTTCAGGCAACAATCCAATTCCCTTTTGAATACCTCAATCGAACCTGCCTCCAGCACCTTATAGGAAGTTTGTTTCAGGCTCCAACCACCCTCTGGGTGAAAGATTTTTTTGAATAGTGCCACGGGACATTTTAAATTTACGTGAGAGAGTAGACAGGGCCAGTCATCCGAAAATTGGCACCTTTGACAGGGCAGCACTCCCACAGTACTATACTGGAGAGTCAGTCTTGATTACGTGAACCATCTCTTCAAAGGTTTCAATTGCCTCCAGGATCCCAGAGGCCGACATAGCTGCCCCCAGAATCCCAAGCGCCATTTGCTCTCCAGTTTCCTGGCACCAATGCCCTCCCCAGGAACTGGATACCACCCCACACTCCAAGAACCAAGGAGGCACCTGGGCATAGTCACCCCCCACCTGCACTAACAGAATCTAGACACCATCTAGCCTCCGCTACTACAGGAGCTAGCTACCTTCTTGAATCCAGCAATAAAAGGACAACTCAATAGTTTGATGTATGGCACTATGGCCTGTAACTTCTGAGCTCTGGGGCACCATAACTGAAGGGGACCCCAAAGATGTGCTGGGGAACCCCCACCCCACTGAGGTCCCCAGGTAAGGATTGTGCGGCAAATGCACTGGGAACCATCTGAAAGTACAATATAAATTGCAAGTTTCAGATAGTTCTAACTGGCTTATAGTAATAGTTACTCAGAAAAAGTTAGAAGAATAAGTCCACTTCTAACTTCTGGGTAACTATAGTACTGACTCCGCCACCCTTATCCCCCACAGGCTTTCCCCCCCATGAGACCACCCGACTACCCTACACACACTGACCCCCCTCCACCCCTCCCTAACCCCCCAAACCCACCAGATAACCTGACTACTCTCAAAGCCCATTACTGGAACCCCCAACAGCCCTCCCCAACCCCCACGGGACTCCCTGCACACCTTGACCTCGCACGGGACTCCCCCACAACCCCAATCCACTATGGGACCCCTTACGCCCCATTGAACTCCCCGATTGACCTTCCTGCCCACTGACCACCTGAACCTCCGACTGACACCCACCCCCTGATCCCCCAACTTGCCCCCGACCACCTGATGCGACCCTCACTCCTGACCTCCCACCAATCCTACCCAATTACCTTACAAACTTATCTTCTCCCTGGCTTCTCAAAGTGGCTGGATCGTTAAACTCACCATGCTGTAAAAAAGGGGACGTGGCTTCCTGACCTCTGACTCTCCTGCCCTCAACACAAGGCCTCAGGAACCCACTGCACTGCACTTCCTGCCCTGCCTGAGTTGTTCACTCCAACCCTTAGAAATGAACATAATGAAGTTAACAAATCTCTTTGTATGTTACAGAACCAGCAATTTCTCTGCTCAGCAGGTCAGTGTGTTTAGGACCTTCTTCTACAAAATGTTGATGAGATAACAGTGGAGGACAGGAGAGCAATATTCAGGGATGAATTTCCAAAGTTATTTCAAGAACTGTGAAACCTCAAAACTGCAGCAGGGCAGCAGAAGTTGAAGTTGACTCATTATGCAGCGAGCTGGTCTTCATTGTAGAAGCACCATCCAGTGCACCACAGAGGAGACTCCAGATCTCTTGCTCCTCTTTGAAGACAGGCTAGGAAAGGCAGAAACAGGACACATTAAACAAGATGGTGACTGTTCACCAGAGGAACTTCTAGACCTTGTTTGGCTCTTTCAGGACAGAGTTCAAGCGAATGAAGCCGTTGCAGAAGCAGATGAACTTTTAGAAGCAAAGGTCCTAGATCTTACCACACTCTTTGAATCCATTGCCAACGTTTTTGAAGCCTTTGTTGTCTCTTTTGAGTAGAATCATCCTTTTGTTGAAGAAGGTAATAAAATATGTTAATTTGCCCTCTTATTCCACTGAACCCACCAATGACACGATTCAACAATTGCATGCAGCCGGCATAAAGCTTTCCAGGGTGAAGGAGATGTTTAACTCCAAATTGGATCAAACCTATAGTTCAGAGCTTATTAATATGTACAAATGTAAGCTGCAGCTCACACTTGGATCTCAGCAAGTCAGGATATACTCAAATCTTTCAGTAAAGAAGCAGACTCCAAACTACACAGCTTCTACAGCTGCTGAGCACAACGCAGGAACTTCCTATCAATCCTGGTCCGGAGGTTGATTCCATTGTTGCTGATGATGCAATCGTACTTTCTCATGCTAACCCCGCAGTCCCATTGTCTGCAGTGGAGCAGCCTCACACTGAAGCAAGCATGGAACTGATTCCACTACCTACAGAAATTGAAAATCCTACTCTAAGAGTATGGGGAAGTCTTACTTTCCTCATATCCAGTAGTGTCTTTAGGATATTCTTTGTTCTTCTTTTTGATTCATTCATGCCTCAGGTATTGGATACTTCTCTTACTATCACAGCAGCTGCAAAGTTCTTTATAAAAGATGAAAGTGCTTCAATTTCTCAAGCCAGGGCTTTCATCTTTCCCGAGTCTGCAACACAGAAGATTACAGAGAGAATGTCAGTTTGTTCTCTCTCTTTTCAAGGGGCTGTGATCATTCGAGACGTGAAGGCTTCTCCCTTGAACCAGTTTTTCCTTGATTAGTTTTCACTGCCTTTACATTAGGTCTTTGTAAAAGTCACAGCAGGGGGCAACAGTCATAAGAAGCCGCTATCCCACTCCACCAATGTGTTTGCCTTCCAAGGAGAAGATAAAGGAATACGTATGTCCTATATGTCCTCCAAGAGAGCCTGTTGAGAATTGACGCCTTTGGCGACAGTGGCTTAGGGTGGGGTGTTGGCGGGTGGGTTGGGCTTGGATGGAAAGTGCAAACAGTACAGGAGGTTTTCACATGCTGGGAATGTAATGTAGATTGTTTAACAAAATAATGTAATACTTTTGAGATTATATTTGTGGGGAGCTGTGAAGCGTTCATGTTTGTGTTAATGAGACACTGGTGTTAACTATGTAAGCATGACATCGGGGTCAGATGACCAAGAGGCTCCAAGTGAACAAGCAGGACAGTCTGCGTCCAGAAAACAATGTAATTACCATGAGGTCTTGGATGTAAATAGTTCGTAATAGTTTCAAGCAAACATATATACTGACTATCTTCAAATGACTCGGAGAGTAAATAAAAACTCAACCAAACGCTTAAGAACGTTCTGCTGATCATTCTGCTGTTTATCAATGGTGCATTGTGCTGTCAGTGTATTGACAGGGTGCATTATGTTGCCTGTTCAATGATGGTGCATTGTACTGCCTGTTCAATGATGGTGCATTGTACTGCCTGTTACTGACAGAGTACACCGTGCTGCCTGTTTATGATGGTGCATTGTGCTGCCTGTTTATCGATTGTGCATTGTGCTGCCTGTTTATCAAAGGTGCATTGTGCTGTCTGGTTATCGATGGTGCATTGTGCTGTCTGATTATCAATGGTGCATTGTGCTGTCTGGTTATCGATGGTGCATTGTGCTTTCTGGTTATCGATGGTGCATTGTGCTTTCTGGTTATCAATGGTGCATTGTGCTGTCTGGTTATCGATGGTGCATTGTGCTGTCTGTTTATCGATGGTGCATTGTGTTGTCTATTCATTGATGGTGCATTGTGTTGCCTGTTTACTGATTGTGCTTTTTGCTGATATTTACTGAAAGAGTACATCATGCTGCCTGTTCAGTGACAGAGTGCATTGTGCTGCCTGTTTATGGTGCATTGAGCTGTCTATCAACGGCGCATTGTGCAGCTCTTTTTGACAGAGTGAATTGTGCTGCCTGTTTATTGATGGTGCTGTGTGCTGTCTGTTTATCGATGACACATTGTGCTGCCTGTTTATTAATGTTGCATTCTGCTGACTCTTTATTGTTGAAGTGCATCGTGCTAACTGTTTATTGGCAGAAGGCATTGTGCATTGCTGAAAAAAGTGACATGTCGAATCTTTCTGTCTTGTACTCATCAGGAACACTCGCAAGAATACTGATATAATTAGTTAATTAGCTGACTAGTTGGCAAGTGGACTCTGATTGATAGAGGTATTGCCATGGAGAATACACAAGTGATGGTAACTGACAATTAACTGCCAAGTGTCTTTGCTTGTATTTCTTTTAATAAACACAGGTTTTCCTTAAAAAGTTCAATATGCCCATAAGCAATTTGTGGCTGTAATCAGCTTTTATGACACAGGCACAAAGTGTGTACATGTTCTTTCTCTCTGCAAAGAACAGGGCCGTGTATATTAATATATGTAGCTTCCAGTACACGTAAATACATCAGACTGTGAGCCTGACTGACAATCTAAATTGGTTGTCAGTGTAATTCTTAGCACATTGAGGATTATTTAGCAAATGTCAAATTGCGGAAGCACACCTGTTTCAAGTTTTGCAAGCATAGGCTGGTTGGGTACTCAGCCAGACTTTGGAACATTTGGCTTACATACCTAATATCACACAGGCAGTGAAATTCATACATCACATTACTCATTTGTGTGATAGGCAGAACGTCTTTTTGGCTTGACGGCAGCATCTTGTTAGTGGTGAATACCACTTGTGTTGCTACTGCATAGTAGCAGTGCGAAACAGCTAGCTTTGCCTGTTGCTCAAATTTTTGAGATGCCTTGCCATTCCAGGGTAATCTGAGGTAGACTGGGCACTTCTCAGGGCCAAAAGTGATGACCTTTGGCCCGTTCATGAGCTTATGCAATATACAGCGTGAAATGATCTGACCAGGGTAGCCTTTATCCAGCAGGCTGTCTTTGACGCACCCTATTTCAGCATCAAGCTTACAGGGTTAGCAAATGGCTCAGGCCCAATTTACAAAAGTTGCTGATAAGACCAATCTTATAGCGTATGGAGCCGTAAGAATCCCATCACGTATATTGACCAGTGAAGGTGGGCTTGTGATAGACCATGGGTTAGAATCCCCTGGCAGATTTCTCAACTAGTACGTCAAGGAAGGGGAGTTCATTTGACTGCTCCATTTCAAAGGTGAATTTGAGCACAGGATGGAGCTCGTTAAAACATGTAAGGAAATTATTACATGCAACTGCAGATTTAAATATAGCAAACGTCACATATCGGAAATATGCGAGCGGTAGGAGGTTAGGTGTCATTCCATCGAAGACACGTTTCTCATAGAACCTAACAAAGATGTTTGCTAGAGCTGGGCCTGAAGGGGATCCCATCGCAACACCATCTGTGTCGGCACACAAGGTGTCATTAAAACTCAACTCAGCTGCAAGTTCATAAGGTCAATGAATACTGATTCATGCAATGATGACAGCCATTCGCTGACGCATTCCTCAGGGCAATGCCTTGACCAATCAACATTGTGCTGTCTGTTTATTGATCGTGCATTGTGCTGCCTGTTCACTGATGGTGCTTTTTGACAATGTTTATTGACAGAGTTCATCATGCTGTCTGTTTATAGATGGTGCATTGTGCTGCCTGTTCATTGACAGAGTGCATTGCACTTTCTTTATTGTCAGAGTGCCTTGTGCTACCTGTTTATTGATGGTGCATTGCACAGTCAATTTTTGACAAAGCGCATTATGCTGTCTGTTTATTTATGGTGCACTGTGCAATCTGTTTATCAATGGTGTCTTTTGCTGTCAGTGTATCGATGGTGCATTGTGCTGTATGTTTATTGACAAGGTGCATTGTGCTGCCTGTTTATTGATGATGCATTGTGCAATCTGTTTCTCAATGATGCCTTTTGTTGTCTGTTTATTGACAAGGTACATTGTGCTGCCTGTTTATTGACAAGGTGTATTGTGCTGCCCATTTATTGACAAGATGTATTGTGCTGCCTGTTTATCGATGGTGCATTGTGCTGTTTGTTTATTGAGAATGTGCATTGTGCTGCCTGTTTATTGGTGGTGCATTGTGCTCTTTATTGACAAGGTGCATTGTGTTGTCTGTTTATCAATGGCGCATTGTACAGCCTCATTATTGGCGGATTGCACTGTGTGCCTATTTATCAATGGTGCAATGTGTTGCCTATTTATTGATGATGCATTGTCTGTTTATTGACAAGGTGCATTGTGCTGTCTGTTTATTAGTAGTGCTTTGTGCTCTTTATCGTCAAGGTGTATTGTGACATCTGTTTATCGACGGTGCATTGTATAGCCTTGTTATTGACAGATTGCACTGTGTGGCTCTTTATCGATGGTACAATGTGCTGCCTTTATATTGACAGTGTGCATTGTGCCACCTGTTTATTGGTGGTGCTTTGTGCTTTTTATTGACCAGGTGCATTATACTGTCTGTTTATCAATGGTGCGTTGAACAGCTTCATTGTTGTCAGGTTGCCTATTTATCGGTGATGCATTCTGCTACCTGTTTATCAATGATGCATTGTGCTGTCTGTTTATTGACAATGTGCATGTGCTGTCTGTTTATCCATGGTGCATTGTACAGCCAAGTTATTGACAGATTGCATTGTATGCTTCTTTATCGATGGTGCAATATGCTGCCTGTATATTGATAAGGTGCAGCGTGCTGTCTATTGACAAGGTCCATTGTGCTGTCTGTTTAATACTGCATTGTGTTGGAATGCTGTCTGTCCCATTAAGATACACATATGCTTGCATAATGATTCCCCTCACTCCCCAAGCCCTCATGCAAAGCCTTCTTTTCTTCAGATTAATTAATTTGGGGCTCTTCAATCCTTCGTGATAGCTCAGCTGCCTGAAACCTGATGAATATTTGTTTGATGTTTTATCGAATCTCCTCTAGTATCTGCAGAGGCTTCATATTGACCAACTGTACTGCTTCCTTGCTTGCACCTTCAATTCTTTCAAAATCATTCACAGGCAGTGGGGTCATACTCTCTGCTCAGTGTTTTCTGGGAGTAGGGCAGCTGTTTAATACCCAGAATCATTCTCATTCATGTCTGAGTCAGCACAGTGAACACTGGAAATCTATTCAACTATGGGACAGCTGGTGAGTGGGTGGGCGGTGGGGTGGAGGATTGTGGTGGGAATCGCAACTGCTCATCGTTCAACCTACAACCTGCACACAAATTCACGTCACTATTCCAGCGGGTACCACTGGATAGCAATTGGGAGTGGAAACCTTGGCTGATACTTTTCCCCTTCATCCCAGGTCCAGGAGGCACTTTGACCAACTGCAGGTGAACAGCCGTAACCAGGAGAGACCATGTGCTTCAGCAGAGTGGAGTTTCCTTTTAAGCTGAGCAGACACACACTGAGATCCCATCTGCTGCAGTAAGTTATTTGTTTCTGGATTTTGTTGCTAATCTTTTTCAATTGCAATGTTTCAGATTAAGAGAGCAAATCTCTGAGGTTTTCCAGAGCACCTGACTGCAACAGACACATGTACAAAAGCAACTGGTAACAGCTCATTCTGGCATCTTCACTCTACTCAAGCTGCAGGCTGAATATATCCACTGTCTCAGAGATAATTTGAGGTGTAGATTAAAAACAAACACCTTTACTGTCTGTACATAGGTTACAGTCAGCAGCTACTCCTAGCCAGCTGGCCAGTGTTAAGAGTCGACAGTATATTTAATAGCAGACATCTACCACTGTTCAATTATAAAGGAAGTGAAGCACTCCCAATGATCAAAAAACATTCTCAAATAGCAATTATCCTCCTTAACATTTTACCAGCAAACACACAACAGGATATGTTCCTAGGCATACACCATGCGAGTATGAATATTGAGATCTCACATTCAATAATGGTCTACTAGTCAATTTTAATTTGTGAATCAGAAATGAAATCCCCCACATTTGAATCCCAATTGGTCACAGGTGGCTAGTGTCTAATGTATTAGACAACACTGGTCTAGAATAAAACAACTAATAGCCCTGGTTAGTGAAGGATGTTGATGCTCAAGGGTTTAGCATTATAATTACTGAATCATCATTTCACCGCCCTTGAATTTCGCTGGCTGAATTTCCACAAACTGGTGGTAGAATTGAATTAGCCAGACTGTAGGAACAGTCAGTCAGCATAGTGACTACTTAAGGAAATGGCTTTAACATGAAATCCACAAGATACTTACGGATGAGGAAGGCCAGGCTGTTCCATTTTAATTCACCCAATAAGAAGGACCTTTCACCTTAGCCCATTAGTTGTTCTTTAAAAGATTTTAGAGTTTTCTCCTCTAATATTCAACATGGACTCTGTTCCCATTGTTGAAAACCCCTGATATCATTCTACCAGTTTGTACCAGTTTACTAGTGCCCATTTGTTCTACTCATGCAGTTTAAATGAAAGTAATATTCCAAATTAACATTTTATATTCTTCCGAAGCTCTATAACATCACTGAACTGAGCCCAAGTTTCTTCAGTCTTTCCTCATAAATCAAACTCCCGACACTAGGAATCAACCTCCTGGCTCTTCTCTGCACACTCCTGAAGAGCAGAGATAGTCAAGCCCTGCGCAGTTTAATGGCAATTCCCTCTGACTCATATTCTACTGTTTTGTAGAGTTGGGTCAACAAGCTGCTGGGTTTGCTGACTGTAAAATGCATGTTCAAAAGTTTCTGCTAAGTATTAAGATCCTTTCCCACACACCCTTTCGTGCAAATGCTGGAGGTGCAACACCTGCTCCATCCCCTTCTCCCTTCCCACCAACTAGGGCCCCAGAAGCTCCATCCAAGTGAAACAGTGATTTACATGTACTTCTTTCAATTTGTTGGACTGTATCCACCGCTCATGATGTGGTGGCCCCTACATTGGGGAAGGCAATCACAAATTGGGTGAACACTTTCTGGAACACCTCCATTCAGATTGCAAGCATGATCCTGAGCTCCCGGGTGTTTGCCATTTTAATTCAACAGCCGCACTCCCACTCCAACTTTTGTGTCCTTGGCCTCCTGCAACATTCAAATGAAGCTCAATATAAGCTTGAGGCATTTCTTCTTTCGATTAGATACTTTACAACCTTTTGGACTCAACATTAAGTTCAACAATTTCAGATCTTAACAATGGCTCCTATTTTTCCAGACTGCAGCTTCTATTAATGATTCTGCTATTCCCATTTACATCTCCTCGAGATGCATCTTTTGTCTCTTTATTTGTCTCGTTATCATTGCCTTTTGCCTTGCACCGTGATCCCTTTTGTCATTTAATCTTTCCTGCCCTCCATCCTAACACAGATCTTCCCTTTTGTTCTTGCCCCACCCTCTTTCCCTGCCTCTGCAGTTGCATAAAACCTGTTATATCTCTAATTTTTTTCCAGTTCTGATGAAAGGTCATTGACCTGAAACATTAACTCTTGTTTCTCTCTCCACAGATGCTGCTAAATCTGCTGAGTATTGCCAACATTTTCTCTTTTTATTTCAGATTTCCAGCACCTACAGTACTTATTTGCTTTTGAATATGATTCATTTAATTGGTTTGGAAACAATTTAATGTACTCGTGTAAGTCAAATACAACAATTGCATTTATATAGCCCTTTAACATAAAAAACATCGCAAGGGGATTTTCTATTGATTGTTCTACATTAATCATTTTTCGTCTGCCTATATAACTCCCTTCTGTGTGCATTGATTTCCTGTAATAAACAGTTAGTGGTTTTAGCCTAAAATATTCTGCCAGTGTAGTGGCTTTCTGCCCAGTTTCTGTCAGAAGGGCAGACTGTTCACTAGTCTATTCTCATAGTCTCTTTTTTCTTTCTTTATCAATCTCCTAGTGTGCCTTTGCTGAATTCTAAAGCCCTCCCAATCCTCAGGCTTACTACACTTTTTGCCAACATGATAAGCCCCTTCCTTTGCCCTAACACTACCTTGTTAGCCATGGTTGGATCTCTTTCTCAGTTGGTTATTTTTTTTGCCTTAAACAAATGTATATTTGTTGCAAATTATGTATTCATTCTCTAAATGCTAGCCATTGCCTGTCTTTTAATGTGGTTTCCCAATCTATCTCAGCCAGCTTGCCCATCATACTTGCGTAGTTCCTTTGGTTAGAATTTAAGACCCTTCCAGACTTAATCAAATTACTTTCAAACTCAACATAAAATTCTATCATATTACGGTCACTGTTCCCTGCATACACTTGACCCTATACCTCACATAGAAAGGCAGATTTTTGCTTTGTGAGGAATGTGGGATAATTGGTTAAAGCTAAAACGTTGTGGTGACCGACAAGTAGAATATTAAGAGGGTGGCCTGGCAAGTTCTTTGCCTTTCCAGCTACAAGGGCAGAGGTATATGTAGGGCAATTCATAGGGTGAAACCTCCAAGAATGTGTCCAACCAGAGTTGCTAGCCCTAGAAGGCAGAGGTTCATAGCTTGTCAGCAGCAAGGTGATATCTGCCTTCACAGGGGTAGATATTACAGATATAAAACAAACTCTAGTTCAGGACAAACATCCTGCACCACAAGAATACCTGAAAAATGTCTGACCCAGCATTCAATCAGGTCATTCTTAAGACATTCCAAGCATCTTCCTAAAACAGGCATTAGATTCTTTACATAAATATCAGTCTAACTCCTACTTTAGGTTCCCTCATTGAAATTAGACTGTGAAGAATGCCGAGAATGGTCTAAGTAGGGGCCGTCAATTTGAGGTGAAGTTATACATTTTTAAAAATATTCTAAAAGCTTCCTGTAGAACTTGGAACATGAGTGAAACTCCTAACTCATACCAAGTCCCTTTCACACATTACCCCTATGCTCGGTGACCTTGATTAACTCCCTGTCCATTAATACCTCAGTTCCAAAATTAAATATCCAGGATACTTAACTTGTAAAAATGATTAGCAAAATGGAAAAGGAGAAGGGTAGCCCTGATAATAATGGATGGAGTAAAGACAGTTGCGAGAAAGGATCTTAGCTCAGAAAATCAAAAAGTAGTATCAGTTTGGGTGAAGCCAGGAAGAGGTAGAAAATATTGGCAGTTGCTGTTTTTAGCCCCTATCAATATCTGTAGTGTCAGGCAGAGTACAAATTACGAAATTAAAGGTGCATGTAACAAGGGTAATACAGTAATCACAGGGAAACTTTAATCTTCATGTAGATTGGGAAAACCAAATTTGCAGCAATAGTTTAGAGATTGAGTTCATGGAATGTATACAGTGTAGTTTTCTAGGTCAGTTAGTCAAGGACCCAACTAGGAGGATAGACTATATTGGATCTAGTTGTGCAATGAGAAGGGGTTAATTAATAACCTTGTAATGAAGCAACCTTGAGGGAAGAGTGACCATAATATGATAGAATTTTATATTGAGTTTGAAAGTGATTTGATTAAGCCTGAAATAGTCTGAAACTCCAAACAAATGAACTATATAAGTATGCCAGGCAAGTTGGCTAAGATAGATTGGGAAACCATATTAAAAGACAGACAATGGCTAGCACTTAGAGAATTAATACATTGTTTGCAACAAATATACATTTGTTTAAGGCAAGATAACAACCAACAGAAAAAGAGTTCCAACCATAGCTAACAAGGCAGTGTTAGGGGAAAGGAAGGAGCTTATTATGTTGCTAAAAAGTGTAGTAAGCTTAAGGATTGGGAGGATTTTAAAATTCAGCAAAGGCAGACTAAGAAATTGATAATGAAAGAGAAAAGAGACTATGAGAGTAGACTGGTAACTACAGAAGAACAGATTGTAAATATTTTTATTGATATGTAAACAGAGATTAGTGAAAGTAAACATGGGCCCATTAGAGGCAGAGACAGGTGAAATTATAATAGGGAATAAGGAAATAGCAGTGACATTAAACAAATATTTTGTATCTGTCTTCACAGCAGAAGACACAAAAAACATTCTATAAATATTGGGGAACCAAGGGTCTAGCAGGAATGAGGAACCTAAAGAAATCAGTATAAGTAAAGAAATAGTACTGGAAAAATTAATGGGACTAAGTGGTGACAAATCCCTGGATCTGATACTTGCACCCTACGGTTTGAAAAGAGTTAACTGTGGAGATAGCAGATGCCTTGGTTTTGATCTTCCAAAATTCCTTAGATTCAAGAACAGTTCCCAAGGATTGGTGGATAGCAAAAATAACCCTGCTGTTTAAGAAAGGAGGAAGAGAGAAAATAGGGATCTTATGTCCGTTAGCCTAATATCAGTAGTAGACAAGATGCTAGAATCCATTATTAGTAATCTGGTAAAAAGGCATTTAGAAGATGATTATATAATTAAGCAGAATCAATATAGATGTATAAAAATATATGAAAGGGAAATCATGTTTGGTAAATCTGTTAGAGGCTATTGGGCATGTAATTAATAGGATAGATAAGGGGGAATCGGTGGATGTAATGTATTCGATTTTCAAAAGGCATTCAATATGGTGACATACAAGATGTTATGACAGAAAATTATGACTCGTGGTATTGGGACATTACATTAGCAAGGATTTTGCAGAGATGAATGGACAGAGAATCAAGTGTAGGAAGAACAGGACATTATCAGGTTTGCAGGTTGTAACTAGCAGGTTACCCCAAGGATCAGTACTTGGCCCTCAGCTATTTATATATTATATATTGATAAATTAATTGAGGAAGCTGAGTGTAAGGTATCCAAGTGTGTTAATGATACAAAGTTAGGTGGGAAAGTATGAGGTGAGGAGGATGCAAAGCAGCTGCTGAGGGATATAGACAGGATGGGTGAGTGGGCAAAATCATGGCAGATGGAATGCAATGTGGCAAATTGCGAAGTTATCTACTTGGGTAGGAAAGATAGAAAAAAACAGAATATGGTTTGAATGGTGAGAGTTTGGAAAATGTTTGTATTTAGAGGGATCTGGGTGTCCTTGTACATGAATCACAGAAGTTAAAATACAATTAAGAAAGCAAATAGTATATCAGTTTTTGTTAGAAAGGGATTGGAATGTTAGGGTCAATAAGTCTTACTACCATTACACAGGGCATTGGTGAGACCACAACTGGAGTACTGTGTGCAGTTTTGGACTCCTTACCTAAGGAAGGACATATTTGCTCGCGAGGGATTGCAACAAATGTTCACCAGACTGGTTCCTAGGATGAAGGAGTGTCCTATGAGGAAATATTGAATAGACAGGGCCTATAGTCCATGGAGTTTAGATGAATGAGAGGTGATCTAATTAAAATATATAAAATTCTGAAGTGGCTTGGCAGGATAGATGCAGAGAAAACACTTGCTTCGCCGGGAACGTAGAACAAAGGGTCACTGTCTTAGAATAAAGGATCAACCATTTAAGACTGACATGAGGAAAAATTTGTTCACTCAAAGGGTTATGATCTTTTGGAATTCTGTACCCCAGAGAGCTGTGGCTGCTCAGTGGTTGAGCATATTCAAGACATAGGTCCATAAGATTCGTAGGTGCTAAGGAAATTAAGGGTTATGGGGATCATCAGGAAAGTGGAGTTGAATGGTGGAGCAGGTCTACTCCTATTCTTATTTCTTAGGTTGTTAAATCCTTCCATGGTCTCGCCCCGTCCTCAACTCTGTAACATCCTCCAGCCCTACAACCCTCCAAGCTCTCTGCACTCCTCCAATTCTGGCCTCTTGCGAATCCCAGATTTTCTGTACTCTGTCTTTGGCAGCCATGCCGTCAGCTGCTAAGGTTTTAAGCTCTGGAATTCCCTCTCTAGATTTCTCCACCTCTGTCTCTCTTTTAAGACATTCCTTAAAATCTACTTTTCTAATTAAATTTTGGTCATGTGTCTTAATATCTGTAAGTAATATAACACTACTTTGAAATGGCTTGGGGTGCTTTTACTTTGTTAAAGGTGCTATATAAATGCAAGTTGTTGCCGCAGTGGAGGGCCAGCTCCTGGGGCAAACATGTTTCATACAATAAAAAAAATGGCCCTTTCCCCAAACGGCCGGTGCTGTTAGGCATCTTAGCATTTCATGCGGGCTGGCGTTGGTTAACTGACTTTGCAACAATTTGATGGCTCCCACTTCCACCATGTTAACCTGGGAAAAACACAGGCAGGATTTCTGTCAGGGGACACCGTCACTTCAGTCCCGTCTGATATTATCCTGAAAGGAGAAGGATGGAACAAGTATCCGTCTCCAGAATGTGTAAACCCTGCGTAAATACCGAGGGCAGAATTTAACACCATCCCCTGTGAAGAGTTTGGTGCTGGGCGAACATTTAATCAGGCGGAGGATGGCGGGACCCGGCTGCCTCCCCGCCTCTGACTTTATTAAGTCCGTGGCTGAAGGCCAGGGTTTGGCCCACTTAAGGGCCTCATACCGCCTTCCCTGGTATTAGCTCAGCGGAGAATGGAGAACTCGCCATGCAGGAAGCCCGAAAAGCAAACCCTGTTGGGGTTTCTTGTGGGCTTCCAGAGGTTGTCCCACATTGTCAAGCATTCAGTGCCTGATCGAGAGAGCCAGGGTTGTGGGGGGGGGAACATCTCAGAGAGCCATCCTCTGTCCTTGCTGCTGACCCCCTTTTGCAACACCCCCACCCACCATCATTCACCTGTGCCTGGGTCCATGGCAATCTAAGATCTCAGGGAGGTAGGGGGTTGGTGTAGTACTGGCTGCAGCCACCTCCTCCCCAGTGGCGCTGCTGACCAATGAATTGGCTGGCAATTCTTGGCGGCGGGATTTCCGCCCCTGGGTTCTTGACCCCGGGGAAGGTCTGACTGGCACTTAATATGGTGGGCCTTCCTGTAAGTAGGTGGCATGAGATTCTTGCCAGCCCTCCTGTTGGCAGGCACGGCCCCTGCTGCCTTGCGTAACCACCATCCTAAGTGTAACCGGATACCCACCAACCCTAACAAAAACTCCAACCCAGCATTGACTGGTTGGGCCAAATGGCCTGTTTCTGTGCCGTATATCCTCTGCAATTTTATGTAAGTCAAATAAACCCTCCCATCCTTCCAAACATCTCCCTGCAACCAACTATAACTACAAACCCTCTATAACTCAATACACACCAACTCCAACAAACCATCCTTAACCCCAACCGTCCCATTCCCAACAAACCCGCCAATTCCCCAATGCAAACAAACTTCCCTAATGCCAATAAAACCCCAACCCCAAACCTTAACAAAGCCCACAAATCCTCCTAAACCCTAACCAAAAGCCCCGACCCTAATAAACCCCCAACTCACCAACCCTAGCCCTGATTGTGCTTTGGATCTGATGTGAAGATAGTTGCCTTTATCCATTATCTTTACTAAAGTCTCACATCAACATGTTTGAATTCACTATGTCTGTGGATTGCCTTCCAACTCCTATTGGTGAGGCATGTGATCCTGGAGCAAAAGAGCCAGGATTGGTTATAATGTCAGGTGCTAGAAATAAAACATTGATGAGGTTCAAATGGAAAGTCAAAGATAATTAAAGCCAAACAACATATTGATGCCCATCCCTCTAGTACCTTGACTCTCCTGTTGAAGCCCATCATTGTAATTCCCTAATGCTCTGACCAAACCAATTCCTCTCATAACCTAACTCTTCCACTGAAGTCTACCCCTCTGGTACATTATCTCCCATTGAACCTTATTCCTCCAGGACATTAACCCTCCAATGAAGCCCATCTCTCAAGCACTCTAACTCACAGCTCATATCTCCCATTAAAGCCAACCTCTCTAGTATGCTCAGTCTCCTATCAAGTTTTGTTCCTCTCGTATAGAAACTCACTCATCAAAGTCCACCCCTCTAGTGCTTTAAATCTCTCTATGAAACTTAGCCTTTAGTACCATAATACAGGTGTAAACATGTCTGAAAAGAGTATGTCTATTTATCTGACTGGTTCCAGCATACTCTCCCATCATTGTGACACAATTATAGCAACACACTGTACTGTTTCAAACACATTCAAAGCAATTATTAAAATTGGGACCCTTTAAGAGGGAAGCGAACGACAATCCGGGAACTGTAAGGCACAGCCTATGACTTACAAAGACAGATCTTCTCTTCACCTGGAGGGGATGACTCTCTTGTGAATCCAAGGTGCGTTCCTAATTTGAATGGTATCCGGTCAGAGATCTCCCTCCTTTGAAAAGGGGTTCTCCTGATTTGAATAGAGGAGTGGCTCCTGGCAGCAGGCACAACAACAGCAGCAGAAAAACTCACACAGACGTTAGTTTTCTTTCAGCTTTTATTGCCCGACCTATTGCTTGATGTCCAAGTCTCTGGTGCGCAATTAAACAATCTATCCTTACCCAACATGCAGATGAGGCATACACACATTAAATGGAGGTTTGTTCAAGTACCGCTCGGTTTATCATCTACTGTACAAGGCCTAGTATTTATCAGGCAATTGCAGACAAACATCCAGGTGAGGGTCACTTCAAACGCCAGCATTCCGTTTCTCCAAGGTTTGTTTTGCATAGTTTGTTGTGGTGGATTTAAAGCAGCTGCCTTTAGTCTGGGACTACTTCAGCAGTGGGACCAGCTCCTTCGAAGAGGAGGCTGTGACTGGGTTTATATGTTCAGCACACGGGAACGACTCTGGAACACCGCTGACGAATTCGATGATGGTGATAACTTTGTCTTCACCACCGGCTCCTTAGCATAAATCAGAAAGAGTTAAAGAATATGAGGCAAGTATTTTCTTGCAGCAGTTCCACAATATTTTCACATCCTCAGGAAATCCCAAAGACCTTCAGAGCCAATAAGTCACTTTGGAAGCGTTGGCATTATTGTTTAATAACCAGCAATTCCCACAAAACAACAGTGAGAAAAATTACCAAGATGATCTGCTTCATTGAAAAATTGCCAAGGGATCTTTTACATCCACCTGGACAAGCAGATGAGGCCTTGATTTAACTCACTTGCGGCTGAAGAAGTGAGGCCCGGGATACTTAGAATCCTGGACCTCATTAACATGTCATTGTTTTACTTCCCACTGGGGTGACACACGCAGAGGGAGAGGCACACGGAGGAGGTGACACAGGTAGAATTTTGAAATAGCGTAAAACAGGTGACAGCAAATCTGCAGCCTTTTTTATGTCTTTCCTGGTTTTTATTTCCATTGACTTCCACTTCCCGGGACATACTGCCTTTGCCTTCTAAATGTGGGCCTTGTGGTAAGTGGGGTAGACTGGAGGCCAGAACTCTGCGACCTAAGACCTGGCCCTAAACGACTATTTGAATGTGGACTGGGATGGAATGGCCAGTGCTTAGTCCTGGTGGGCCGGAACGTCCTGACCAGGCCAATGGAGCCTAGTCTCTCATTCTCCACTGTAATCCCACCCTTGTGAGGAATAGCCATTTAGATTAGTAAGAGAGGGAGGTGAGGGAGAAACCTATAAAACAAAAGCCCTGAAATTAATATCAATCAAACCTTGTGCTCAGGTATTCTGTATAACTAAATGTTGTGCTGCTAGCTGTCTGCCTGCTATCGCAGTGAGTGGTTGCTTTTTATAGGACCTTAAAATGATGTCTATTGATTGAAAATGCACAATTTTAGCATTTCAGCCTTTGAAAAGATTAAGTGTCAGCAGTGTAATCCACATCCCGTTGTCAGGATGGCTCATTAGTTGCATCATGAAATGCTGAGATATCCAAACCTGCTGCCTGAGTCAATTTGTATGAGTGCTTTTTGCCAAGGCTTTTTCTCTGACAGGCCTCACTGACAGTTGCTATGGCTGAATGTGCCTGCTGATGCCAATCTAACTCCTGGAATATATTTCCTTTGAAAGATTAAATCTGTTTAAATGTTGGAATTTCACATTAACTACCCATTAAACTTGTCACAGGAAGTTACATCTGGTAATTAACAGCGTAAGTACCTTGTTAATACAAAACCAATCAAAATCTCTGGTCTAGAAACTGAACAATCTGAACAGTGATGGATCATTTTCTTCAAGTGGTAAATTGCTCATAGGGGTTGTAAAGATGTCAAATTTTAAATTATAAAATGCTTTCTTATCTTTTATTCTTCTCTTTTCTGCCTCAATCTTTCTTTCTCTTTATTCCTCTTTTTGTACCTGATTTGGCTTGAATTCACCTCCTTCTCTGTCCTTTCTCTGTTTCTTGCTCAATCCTTAAATCTCATTGGTTAAGGAGATAGATTGCGCTTAGCACAATTCTATCAGCTTGCACTTCCAGAAGCTGCTGCGCAAAACGTTTTTAAGCTGAAGGATGCAGGACAAGGTAAATAAAGCGGCAGGTGGTGAGATGCTCTATTCGAGCAACATCCAGCCTCTATCACAGCACTGTGTAACAAGAGTTTTATCATATGAGGTGATGACAGTATCTGGAGCTACTCTCCCTTCATTCATTACTCCTGCAAATCCCCTGCAGCTCAGGGTATTAGAGCGACAATGCTGCACTTAACAGTGCAGTACTGATTAAGGCAATGGATCCATTTGAGTATAGCTCGCAGCAGTGAGTTTGCAGCCTGTCAGTGAATTACTGCAGGTCTGACAGTTCAGTGAACACAGGTATGGCACAAGCCATAATATTGCCTGTCTCTATCTCAGCTTATCTGCTACTGAAAGTCTCACTCATGCCTTTGTTACCTCTTGACTGGACTATTCCACTGTTCTTCTAACTGGCCACTCATCTTCCACCTTGGTAAACTGGAGCTCATTCAAACCTCTGCTGCTTGTATCTTAACTCATTCCATTCAACTATTATCCCTGCCCTCGCTGACCTACACTGACTCCCAATCCAGCAATGCCTCAATTTTAAAATTCTCATTCTTGTTTTCAAATTCTTCCATGGTCTTGCCCCTCCCTATGTCTGTAATCTCCTCCATCCTTATAACCGTTCAAATACCTGAGCTCCTCCAATTCTGGCCTCTTGCACATTCTTGATTTTCATCACTCTACCACTGGTGCCTATGCCTTCAGCTGCATTGATCCTAAGCTCTGGAATATCCTCCCTACATATCTCCACCTCTCTACCATGCTTTTCTCCTTTAAGATGCTCCATAAAACCTACTTCTTTGATCAAGCTTTTGGCCATCTGCTCTAATATCTCTGGTATTAATTTATTTTTCTGGATAGGCTCTATGAAGCCTATTTTACTATGGACATTTTACTATGTGTTAAAGACACCATACAAGCCCAACATTGTTGTTCCATTCATTGCAAGTCCAGTGGTCCTGTTCAACTGAACTATGCTTTGATCCTGTTCAAACATATAAATAGGGATTCAACCCATGTATAGCTTGCAAGTTGACTAGGCTGTATACAAGTCCAGTACTGCCATTAGGTTTTAAAAAGGCCTAGCATTCACAATACTCTGGGCTTGCAGCAAAAAGTTCATGGGTTCTGAATGATTAAAGACACAGAAAAGCCACAAATCATTGTACCAAAGTTAAGTATTACTGTCCAGTCAAGTGCTACCTAATCCACGTCAAATGGTAATGCTGCATCTTTGACAATGCAGTACTCCCCCCAGTAATAGCACTGGAGGCTATGGCAACACAAGTGAATATCTAAATACTTCTGAAATGTTATGAGAGTTTCTGACTCAACCACCCTTTCAGGCAGTGAGTTCCAGACTCCCATCACCCTCTGTGTGAAACAATTTCTCAACTCCCCTCTTAGCCTTCTATCTCTTACCTTAAATCTATGCCCAATGGTTATTGACTCCTCCATTAATGGAAAAATGGCCTTCTTATCCACCCTATTGATGCCTCTTATAATCTTATACACCTATATCAGGTCCCCTCTCAGCCTTCGCTGCTCCAAGGTAAATAACCCCAGCCTATCCAATCTTTCCTCATAGCTCAGATCCTCCAGCCCAGGCAGCATTCTGGTAAATCTCCTCTGCACCCTCTCCAGTGCAGTCACACCTTCCTATAATGTGGTGACCAGAACTGTACTCAGTGCTTCAGTTGTAGCCTAAACAGCGTTTTATACAGTTCCAGCATAACCTCCCTGCTCTTGTGTTCTATTCCTCGGCTAATAAAGGCAAAGTATCCCACATGCCTTCTTAACCATCTTATCTGCCCTGCAACCTCAGGGATCTGTGGATATGCATACCAAGGTCCCTCTGATCTTCAGTACTTTCCAGCGTCCGGCCTTGCCATGTTGGCCCTCCCCAAGTGCATTACCTCACACTTTTCTGGGTTGAATTCCATTTGCCACTTCTCTGCCCACCTGACCAGTCCATTGATTTCCTCCTGCAGTTTAAGGTTAATTTCCTCATTATTTACCACCCTATTTTTGTGTCATCCGCGAACTTCTTGATCATATCCCCTACAATTAAATCCAAATCATTTATGTACAGCACAAACAGCAAGGGCCCCAACACCGAGCCCTGCAGAACCCCATTAGAAACAGATTTCCAGTCACAGAAACATCCCTCTACCATCACCCTCTGCTTCCTGCCTCTCAGCCAATTTTGGATCCAACGTGCCACTTTGCCTTGGATCCCATGGGCTCTTACTTTCTTGACCAGTCTGCCATGATGGACCTGATCAAAAGCCTTGCTAAAGTCCATGTAGACCACATCAAATGCATTACCCTCATCAACAATTTTGATTATATTATATTATAATTATAAAAAATATTATATTACAATCAATATTTGATTATATTCCATTTTCTACCCTGTGCTAAAAGTTTTGATTAGCCTCAATGAGTAAGTAAACAGAGCTAGAATCCACTCACAAAGAATGATGTAAAATTGAGCTTAAGCCAACCGGAAATCTATGGTGTGTTTGCTACTAAAGTATATCAAAGGCCATATACGTTAGAATGGATTAACATGTACTTACTGGGCTCTCGGTCTTTGTTGCATTGTCCGTCTCTGTTACTGAAGCTATTTGGTTCTGAGACTTGCTGGATGCAACCTGCAGTGGTTCTATACGTCGGAAGGCATCCTCTGTGAAGGCAGCCCTGTAACTGCTCTCAAGGACAATCTTATCCCCTGGGGGGGTGTACACTTGCTTTATCCTCACAGGTTTGACCACTTTAACTCCAGCCCAGGGTTGGAATTCCTGTCTGGAACAAACAATGGGGGCTTAGTACAAGTGTTAGTTACAAAAGGAGTTTCTGCGAATTGCATGTTACTGCCATAAACATTTCACTCCAGTGTCCAATATGCTCCACTCCCTCTCTCCCTCCTTGCAATGGATGTACTATTACAGTACATCAATGTACACCCCATCTTTCTTTAAACGAATGAGTCCAAACAACCTCAAATTTCTATGACTGTCCCTGATTATCATATAGCACAAACTACTCCAATATTTGCCCCTGATTAAAGGTGATTGCTTTCCCCTCTCTCAAAAGTAAACAAGGGGCTCAGACCAAAAACCGTGTTCCTAGCTACAGGTTCCATCCTGCTCCCTGGTCACAGGCTCAATCAGACTGTTCTTAAACTCTGCTTCCTAATTGACCTCAAGCTGAGCTTCTGACTCCTAGCCTCTCCATCACCAAGACCATCTACTTCCACCTCTGTTCAGCTCACCCGCTGCTGAAAACCTGATCCATCCTTTATATCTCTAGATGTCCAATGCTTCCTGGCTGGCCTCAGCAGCAACACTTTAATTTTAAAATTCTCATCATCGTATTCAAATCCCTCCATGGCCTCACCCCTTCCTATCTCTGTATCTTCCTCTACCCTTACAACCCTCCAAGAATTTGATGTTCCTCCAATTCTGGCCTCTGGAGCAACCCCATTTTAATATATCCTCCATGGGTGCTGTGCTTTCAACTGTCTAGGCCCTAACCCCTGGAATTCCCTCACTAAACATCACCAGCTCTCCACCTCTTTCCTCCTTTAAGACCCTCCCTAAAACCTACTTTCTTGACCAAGCTTTTGGCCATTTGCCCTAATATTTCTTCCTTCAGCTCAGCATCAATTTCTTCACTGATTACACTTTGGTAAAACAACTCATGATGTTTTGATACATTAAAGATGCTATATAAATGCAAGTTGTTCTTCCGAGTGTTGTTCTTCTGAGTGCAGATGCAGCAGTCGACCAGATTCAGAAGACCAGCAGCTGACCAATAAAACACATAGTACTGATCAGACGTTGTCATATTTTGGGTTTTAAAAATCTGAAGGGAAAATGTACAGCCCCTTGAGTTTTAAAAAAATGACTGAATCTCTCCAAATGAAAATTAGGAAGGAGCTGCTTCTCTCTCAAATGAGTGTTAACACAATTACAAGAGTTTCAAAGGTGCTGTTTCTGAGAATATGATTTCAAAAGCAGCATTAATCGCAGAAAGAATAAAAAAACAGATATCCATAGATTGCCACTGAAAGAATCTGAGTTTTACAATCCTCTCTTAATTCAGGCCATCCTAGGCAGGCACAGATCTACGATTTATATGGTTCTAAATATACACTGCATTGGAAAGTGCAGGGGACGATTCTACCATATGAAAACTCTGAAATGGGCCTTAGAAAGTTCAGGGATCTGAGGAATTTGAAATACAAACAATTCTTCACACCAGGGAACAGCACAGATCTAGCATGGCAGCTGGGGGCATATTCCTTGACAAGCTCTAAACATTAATCAAGATGATATTTTGATTTTGGTAAGTAGCAAGATGTTAATTAAATTTAGTTTTGTATTTTGAAAGTCGACTTCACTAAAGCATATTAACACTAGAATCTCTGTAGCCTTGTAGGTACATCTAAATTATGGGGTTTCCATCTGTATTATTCATACATCCTTTTGTTTTGTGATTTCCATTGCATCTTGCATATAACAGGTAGCCCTGTTAAGCTACACACTTCAAAGTGGCTCAATAAAGACTTACTCATCTGCTCTGCTTAATGATTCATGTTCATCTTCTTTGAAACTTCTTAATCAAAACAGTTTAAACCTATTCGGGTGGGAGTTTTTCAGGTGGGACATGAGTAAGGCAGGCATTGCGTGTGCTGAGCCTGTCTGTTTGGGCTTAGTTTGAGTTCACTTCAATGAGCGACCAGTGTGAAATATGCTCCCTATTGACAATCTGGAGGCAGGGGGGCTGAATGTGAAGGAGGTGCTGCTGTACCTTAAAGGGGAGGGCTGGGTGCATCAGAATTAAACAAAGAAACAATTCGAGCAACAGGGAAACTTAGCAGCAGCAACGTCATATGAAGCTTTTAAGGCTTAAAACCCACAAGTCACTGGTATCAAAATGTGTGCCAAACCTGCTTCCAGTTTCTCCTGACTGAATCCAAGGATCCCTTAAATGGGCACACAAAATGACCGCCTCACAACTTCTACCGCCGAGGTATGGTAGGCGGGTGCAGGAGCTACCAATATCTGACAGGCATAACAAAATTGTTATCTAACCCCAATTAGCATATATCCATGAGATTGTCAGCTATTTCCAGCAGAACATCTGGCCACCAGGAAAATCAAACGGGTGGAACCTTGCTTGTACGTCATTGGTTCTAATGTGTGTGTTATCCTGGCACATCCTTTATTTTTTGACAGCGCCTCCCAAATCCACAAACTCTACCATCCAGAAGAATAAGAGTAGCAGGTACATGGGAAAACCACCACCTGCAAGTTTCCTTCCAAGTAACACACCATCCCGACTTGGAAGTATATTGCCGTTCCTTCATTACTGCTGGGTGGGCCAAAAATTTCGAACCATCTCTACCTACACACATTGATTGCAGTGGTTCAAGAAGGCAGCTGACCATCGCTGTCTCAAGGGATGGGCAATAAATGTTGGCCTTAGTGATGCCCACATCCTATCAGTGAATAAAAAAGCAAGGAAGCATAAATTACCCTAAAGTCCTGCTATTGCAGCACAGAACAGGCCCATCAATAATTCTAGGGGTTTTGCATCTGCTACTCCATGTGGAGTGTATTGAATCACTGTGGTAAAGTGGAATGCTATGTATCTTTAAGAGAATGTAGTTAATTGACCATGTGACTATTGCCTAATCGCCACACAGCACGGACTTCTTGCATAATTGTAAGTCTAGAGCCAGAGGTGATTGAAGAAGCTCACATGAGGCAGAATCTTCAGCATGGCGAGCAGGGGCAGCGCATGCCTGCACCCGCTCCCGCACAACGCCACCACACCCCGGGCAGGGAGAAAATTCTCGCCCTGGTGTTAGTGCTCTGTTCTTAGTTCCAATAAACCACCAGTGTTTGTTCAGTTAATCGATCTCTCTGCCTGTATTGTTTCAAGCACCGACTAATGTGTTAATATCAAGGACACAGCTAGTGTCTGCCAGACAAAGCGAACCTGATAATCAAAAACATAAAACTGGTGACGAGGATAAACCGGATCAATTGACAGCAATCAAAAAAGCTGCGGTTGGCCAGCTACGTTACTTTGGCCACTACCCTGAAAGCTGTTTGAAACTGTATGTAGCGGTTTGGGCATCTTGAACCATTTGACCCATTCCTGAAAACTGCTCTCATTATGTTGAACGCCTAGGGTTCTTCTTTACCACTAATGACATAGCAGGGGAGGACAAGAAGAGGGTGATACTTTTGTCCACAAGTGGGAGCAAAACGTTTGGTTCAGCCTCATGTCACCTAACACCCCTGATACGAAGACTCTCGACGATTAATAAACATTGTAAAAAACCATCTGAAGCCAAAGCCCTCAGTCGCTATGCAGTGTTTTAAATTCAATTCGAGGAATAGGATCCCAGGAGTGACAATCGCTGGCCATGTAGCCGCTTTAAAGGAATTTATGGAGTATTGTGAGTTCGGAACTTCAATTAATGACACGTTGATAGATCAATTGATCTGCGGAATCGGGGATGATGCTATTTAAAAGCGATTGCTATCTGAAACTAATCTGGACTTCAGAAAGGCATTAGAATTGGCAACAGCCATGGAGAAGCTGTTAAAGACTTGGAGGCAATAAAAGATACACAAAATGGCGCCGTCCATCTTTTAGGGCAGGAAGGGCCGGTAACAAAAGGCGCAAAAACGTTAGACTCCGCAGAAAGGCAGGGAACACCCACTATGTACAGACCATTGAAGAACAACAGTACCACAGTGAAAACCCACAACATTAATGAGAGAAATGTATCCAGGCAGCCTGCAGGTGATCGACAGTTCAGAAATATCGAATGTCTTTTCTGCCACTGCAATGGTCACATAATGCGGCACTGTCAAATGAACCTAAGAAATAGGAGCAGGAGTAGACCATTCAGTCCCTCAGGCCCCGCCCCACCATTCAATAAGATAATGGCTGATCCGTCCCAGGCCTCAACTCCTCTTTCGTACCAGCTCCTCATAGCCCTCAACTCCCCGATCCTTCAAAAATCTATCTACCTCCTCTTTAAATACTTCCAGTGATCTAGCCTCCACAACTCTTTGAGGTAGAGAATTCCAGGTCTTGAATGGATGGTCAGGCAAGCCAAAGTCTGGTGATATGAAGCCCTATTTCAACTGCAGATATGAGCTCACCTGCCAGGACGGCATATAGCTTTGGGGGAGCAAGAGTTATCGTGCCCCCGAGAGGGCGAAGACCATTACTGGCTGAATTATATAGCACTGACCATGGCATTAGTAGGATGAGGATGCTTATGCGCAGCTACTTGTGGTGGCCAGGGATGGACACGGACATTGAAACTCTAGTCAAAAGTTGTCTTCACTGCCAGGAGACACAAAAGCTACCGTCCCTTAGCTCCATCGCACCCCTGGGAATGGCTGGGGTGGCCATGGGTGTCCCTTCATGTCGATTTCGTGATGCTCCTTTTACTGATAGACCCCATTCCAAGTGGATGGATGTCTACCAAGTCCAGTCACCCACGTCTGCTGCCACCATAGACCGTTTGCGACATAGTTTTGCAGTGCACGGCTTGCCGGAGGTTCTCGTGTCAGATAATGGGACTGTGGACAGTTTCACGGGTTTACAACCCTCAATGGAATAACTCATATCAAAACCTCACCTTACCACCCCGCCTCTAATGGCTTGGCTGAGCGGGTGGTCCAAACTTTTAAGTCCGGGATGAAAAAGCTGGACGTGGATTCCATCAGCACCAGATTGTCACGATTCCTGTTCATATTCCAGACAATGCCACACACGATCACTGGTATTGCCCCCCCAACCCCCAAATTACTAATGAAGAGACATCTCTGCGCCCATCTAACTCTTATCAGGCTGAATTTAGGGGTGAGAGTGGAGAGAAGCCTAGAGATCCAGAAGGCCAGACATGATGGCCATAATCATGAAAGAAATTTCACGGTGGGAAACACAGCTCTCGTGAAGAACTTTGGAGATGGGCCCAATTGGCTATTAGGCAAAGTGAGTGCCGTGACAGAACCTCTCTCCTATAATGTGTTGGCAAACAGCCGAATAATTAGAAGACACATGGATCATCTCTGCAGAAGGGAGACAGTCCCACAAGAAGGAATACTGTCATCATTTGCGTTTGAGTCTGCATCACATGTGGAAGAAATGTCACATGATTTGGAAGTACCAGTGAGGCCTGTAGGGCCCGAGAGGGTTGAAGACACAAACTTGCCCCTTTCACCTAAGAGCCTGGCGGACAGTTGACCACGGACAAGGGGGTCTCAGAAAAACCAGCCAAGGCCGTTCAGCTATGGCGCTCAACACGTCCAAGGAAGGCTCCTGAGAGTCTTGACTTGTAAATAGTTATTCATGTAAATAATTGGGATGTTGTGATGCTTGTCATTTGTACTTTCAATTAAAGCGATGTGGTAAAATGGAGTGCTATGTACCATTAAGAGAATGTAGTAACTGACCATGTGACTGTGCTGACCAATTACATGGGCTTCTTGGGTAACTGTAAGTCTAGAGCTGGAGGTGATTGAAGAAGCACACATGGTATTAGTGCTCTGTTCTTAGTTCCAATAAACTATCAGTGTTTTTTTTACCAGTTTTTTGCTTTTATCTTAGTGCTTAATTGACTGCCACTTCTCTTCAAAGAATGCCTATCTTGAAGAAGTTTTGCTCTTCTCTCCGTTAGGATTTTCGTGTCTCTGTTTTGCCTTGTTCACATTCATTGCTTTCCATTTCTCTCCTGGTGTTTGACAAGGTGTTTACTAAAACTCGCTTTCACAGCCATATTTCTTTCCTCAGTGACTGTCTCCGTCTCCGGCTTACCCCACGCTGATTTCAACTGAAGTTCCATCCCTCATATTTCGAACCCACCCAGGATTACAGGTATCTCTGGGACATACAACGCTCCTCAGACTGCTGTTCTCGTCGCATTCTGAGATCCACACTCAGTGCCATGCGCCGCCATATGAACACACTCGACCTCTCCCTCCAGCAGCACCGCCGTACCCTTTTTCAAAGCTGCGTGTGCCCCCAGTTTCATTTTATTCTTCGTCTCATCCGACGCCTCAACAAGAAACTTTGTCTCTTTCTTTCAGGTGCAAAGGAACGCAAGCTCCAACAACTCATCGACACCAACACCCATCCAGGACCCTCCACCCCTGCCTGTCCCTCTGTCCCCATCCCGTCTTCCAATCCCAGCCCCAGCCGTGTATTCACCATAGCCCCTGACCTTCCCCTCTCCGATGCTGAATGTTCAGTGCTCAGCAAAGGACTTAGTTTCATACCCTTACGCCCTCATCTCAAAGAATTTCGGGCTCGGCACGATGCTGAACCCTTCTTCCGCCGCCTACGTTTCCGTGCTCACTTCTTTGGGCAGGAGTCCTCTCCCAGTTCAACGGATACTTTTACCCACCTCCAATATTCTCCCTCCACCTGGACCCTCCCTCTGGATTCTTACCTTCTCTTGATCTTTTCATTGAGAACTGTCAGTACGACATTAGTCGTCTCAATTTCTCTGTTCCTCTCACCCATTCTAATCTCTCTCTCTCTGAACTTACTGCACTCCGTTCTCTCAGGTCCAACCCTGACATTGTCATCAAACCCGCTGACAAGGGTGGTGCTGTTGTTGTCTGGCGCACTGACCTCTACCTCGCGGAGGCTGAGCGTCAACTCGCAGACACTTCCTCCTACCTCCTCCTGGACCATGACCCCACCACTGAACATCAAGCCATTGTTTCCAGGACTGTTACTGACCTCATCTCCTCTGGAGATCTTCCTCCCACAGCTTCCAACCTGATAGTCTCCCAACCTCGGATGGCCCGCTTCTACCTCCTACCCAAAATCCACAAACAGGACTGTCCCGGCAGACCGATCGTGTCAGCCTGTTCCTGCCCCATGGAACTCATTTCTTGCTATCTTGACTGCATTCTCTCTCCCCTTGTCCAGTCCCTTCCCACCTACATTCATGATTCCTCTGACACCCTACACCATATCAACAATTTCCAGTTCCCTGGCCCCAACTGCCTCCTCTTCACCATGGACATCCAATCCCTCTACACCTCCATTCCCCACAGGGATGGTCTGATGGCCCTTAGCTTCTTCCTCGAACAGAGGCCCGAACAATTCCCATCCACCACTACTCTCCTCCGTCTGGCTGAACTTGTTCTCACACTGAACAATTTCTCCTTAAACACCTCTCACTTCCTCCAAATAAAAGGTGTGGCTATGGATATCTGCATGGGCCCCAGCTATGCCTGTCTCTTTATGGGGTATGTGGAACATTCTTTATTTCAGTCCTACTCCGGCCCCCTCCCATAACTCTTTCTCTGGTACATCGATGATTACTTCAGTGCTGCTTCATGCTCTCGTCTGGACCTGGAAAAATTCATTAATTTTGCTTCCAATTTCCACCCCTCCATCATTTTCACATGGAACATCTCTGACCTTTCCCTTCCCTTCCTTGACCTCTCTGTCTCAATTTCTGGTGATAGACTGTCCACCAACATCCGTTACAAGCTTACCGACTCCCACAGCTACCTCGTCTATAGCTCCTCACACCCCGCTTCCTGTAAGGACTCCATCCCATTCTCTCAGTTCCTTCGCTTCCGTCGCATCTGTTCTGATGATGCCACTTTCAAAAACAGTTCCTCTGACACATCCTCCTTCTTCCTTAACCAAGGTTTTCCGCCCACGGTGGTTGACAGGGCCCTCAACCGTGTCCGGCCCATCTCCCACGCATCCACCCTCACACCTTCTTCTCCCTCCCAGAAACATGATGGGGTCCCCCTTGTCCTCACTTATCACCCCACCAGCCTCCGCATTCAAGGGATCATCCTCTGCCATTTCCACCAACTCCAACATGATGCCAGCACCAAACACATCTTCCCTTCACCCCCCCGGCGGCATTCTGGTGGTACTTAATTGAGGTGCATGCCTTTCAGGGTGCTGGTTTCCCATCAATCAGTCTGTATGTTTTGTGGTGGTTTCTGTAGGATGCAGTGTGCCAAAACCTCATAAGGCCTGCACAAGTGTTTTTTCTAACATAATCCGACTCTGCGGCTGATTAGTTTTGAGTCAAGGGGGTTTTCCACTTACACGATTTCTGACCAGAGCCTGCTTGATAGAATGATTTTCTTCAGTGAGATCGAAGCTCTTAATAGAAGGATTTCTTGCAGAGCATCAACCAGGAAAAAAAAAGCCTCAAGGAAGTACTGCATAATTGTAATGATGTTAAGTTAACACAGCGCGGTGGAAGCGTGCCCTCTTCGCTTGTGTACATATGTATCTGGAGGGGGTAAGGCCATGAGTCACATTACCTTACGACAATTCTAACACGGAACTTAACACACAATGTCTCTTCGTATGTTCCTTTGTTACTTATCAAATCCTAGAATTGTCCTAATTACATTTCCTGAACCCTCTCTAATGCATCAATGTCCTTTAAAAGGTCAGGTATCCAAAGCAGTACACAATATTCAAAAAACTGCCTCAATAGCAATGCACACAAACTATAATCACCTAGTTTCACTAATAGTCCATTTCCTTTCAGCATCATTAGTTGCAGCTTTACGATGGATGGACATTTTAATGAGCGGCCAATGATTACACTTACATTCTTTTCCATAATTTCACCACTTCTGTTAATAATTGCTTTTTTTCTCCTGCACACATTTGTTCTTTTTACTTTCAACAAATATCACCAAACTAAAACCTACTGGCTATTCCTTAGTCAACAATTTCATTTATCTAGATGCTTCGAGTGCTGTTGGTCTCCATTATCACAGTCAGCTGGCAGTATCTTGGTGTCAGCAACATATTTTATAAAATGGTATATAATAATACCTGCATAGTGTTGACAGGAGGGGACTCATCCCTCAGTTATACTTCCAAGTAACCACTCCAAAGGGTCTATTATTCTTTAGAGCATCACTCTCAAGTATTCATCATTCACTAAAGTGTTCACTTCCAATTGCCCATTCTATTTATATAACCATTCATGGATATTTATTGTGAGCTTAAGCTTCTACCCTCTCCACAAACTGGTGTTCAGTTGCTGCTATGTGTACGATCTACAGGAAGCACTGTAGTAATTTTCCAAGGCTTCTTCTGATAACCACTCAGCTATCAACATCCTGGAGGTTACCATTGACCAGAAACTGAACTGGACTAGCTGTATAAATACTGTGGCTACAAGAGCAGGTCAGAGGCTAAGAATCCTGCAGCGAGTAACTCACCTTCTGACTCCCAAAAACCTGTCCACCATCTACACGGCACAAGTCAGGAATGTGATAGAATACTCTCCAGTTGCCTGAATGAGTGCAGCTCCAACAACACTCAAGAAGCTTGACACTGTCCAGGACAAAGCAGCCCGCTTGTTTGGCATCCCATTCACAGACATTCACTCCCTCCACCACCAATGCACAGTAGCAACAGTGTGTACCATCTACAAGATGCATTGCAGGAATTCACCAAGGCTCCTTAGACAGCACCTTCCAAACCCATGACCAATACCATAAGAAGGATAAGGGCAGCAGATAGATGGGAACATCACCTCCTGGAGTTCTCCATCAAGTCACTCACCATCCTGGCTTGGAAATATATCGCAGTTCCTTCACTGTCACTGGGTCAAAATCCTTAAACTTCCTACCTAATAGGACTGTGGGTGTACCTACACCATATGGACTGCAGTGGTTCAAGAAGGCAGCTCACCAGTACCTTCTCAAGGGCAATTAGGGATGGGCATTAAATGCTGGCCTAGCCATTGATGACCTCATCCTGTGAATAAATTTTAAAAAAAGCTCCTCCTCTTCACCAACCCAGTTCAATTCTTCTACTGCCCCTGTGTTGTGGGATTGCTTGTCCAACAGTCAGCCTTGGATAAACCACAATTATCCTCAGTTAAGCATTAAAAAATTTTAAGTTATAATCTTTGGACCCACCATAAACTCGCCAATGATTTAATTCCACATCCCAGCCAATGTTTCATGCTGCACCAGGTTGTTTGCAGCCTTGGTGTCCTAGTCCTAGAGCTTCTGAGCCATAGCACAAGCACTATATAAATGCAAGTTACAGTTATTATAAAGATTGAAACATTACATAAACATATTATCCCACTAAAAAAGTAGAAGCATGTCCCTTTAAGACTACAATGTACAATTGTTTAGTGAAGACTGAGTCATTTTGTTCAAGGGTCAATGCACAATGTGCTGAGATTGTAGTGCTCACATGTTTTGTTCCTGCAGAGTATTTCTGTTGATTCCAAATAACTGTTATTTACTTCTTCGTTGCATTTTTCCTCAACATTATTTGCATCATTTGGCAAATTGGAATAGACTCAGGACTATAACTAGAAGTATGGGAAAGTTAGACGGAACAGAATGTATTCCCACATGGAAAGTTTGTCACAAGTGAAAACTGAGGATGAGACAATAACAGCATTTAAAGAGAACTGGGTGAGTATTTGGAAGAATATCAGAAAATATGATGGAAGAACAGAGAAATAGGATCTCAGCTCCAGTTGAAAAGGAGATGCAGATGAAGCAGAATAACTCCTGATGGAGATGGGACAGAGTAATTCTGGATGGAGATGGCAGAGTAACTCCTGATGGAGATAGGACATAGTGATACCTAATGGAGATGGGACAGAGTAACACCATAAGATGGGAGAGAGTAACTCCTGATGCAGATGGGACAGAGTAACTCCTAATGGAGGTGAGGTAGAGTTACGCATGTTGGTGATGGGACAGAGTAACACCCAATGGAGATGGGACAGGGTAATCCCTGATGGAGATGGAGCAGAGTAACTCCTGATGGAGATGAGGCAGAGTAATCCTGATGAAGATGAAACAGAGAATCTCCTGAAAATAGGACAGAGTTAGTCCTGATGGAGATGGGGCAGAGTAACTCCTGACGAAGAGCGAACAGAGAAACTCCTCATGGACAAGAGGCAGAATAACTCCTGATGGAGATGGGTCAGAGTAACACCTGATCAAGATGGAACAGAGGAGCTCCTGATAAAGATGGCACAGAGTAACTCCTCATGGAGAATACTTGGAAGTGCATGGTAAAATCGGGCAAAGTCAGCATGGTTTCATCAAGGGGAGGTCATGCCTGACAAATCTGTTAGAATTCTTTGAGGAGGTAACGAGTAGGTTAGACAAAGGAGAGCCAATAGATGTTATCTACTTGGACTTCCAAAAGGCCTTTGACAAGGTGCCGCACAGGTGGCTGCTCAGTAAGATAAGAGCCCATGGTGTTAGAGGCAAGGTACTAGCATAGATAGAAGATTGGCTGTCTGGCAGGAGGCAGAGAGTGGGGATAAGGGGGTCCTTCTCAGAATGGCGGCCGGTGACTAGTGGAGTTCCGCAGGGGTCAGTGTTGGGACCACAACTTTTCACTTTATACATTAATGATCTAGATGAAGGAACTGAGGGCATCCTGGCTTAGTTTGCAAATGATATAAAAGATAGGTGCAGGGACAGGTAGTATTGAGGAGGCGGGGAGGCTGCAGAAGGATTTGGACAGGTTAGAAAAATGGGCAAAGAAGTGGCAGAAGGAACACAACGTGGGGAAGTGTGAGGTCATGCACTTTGGTAGGAAGAATAGAGGCATAGACTATTTTCTAAATGGGGAGAGAATTCTGAAATCTGGAGTGCAAAGGGACTTGGGAGTTCTAATCCAGGATTCTCTTAAGGTTAGCTTGCAGGTTGAGTCAGTAGTTAGGAAGGCAAATGCAATGTTGGCATTTATTTCGAGAGGACTAGAATATAAAAGCAGGGATGTGCTGCTGAGGCTTTATAAGGCTCTGGTCAGACCACATTTAGAATATTGTGAGCAATTTTGGGCCCCGTATCTCAGGAAGGATGTGCTGGCCCCAGAGAGGGTCCAGAGGAGGTTCACGAGAATGATCCCAGGAATGAAAGGCTTAACATATGAGGAATGTTTGAGGACTCTGGGTCTATACTCGATGGAGTTTAGAAGGATGAGGGGGGATCTGATTGAAACTTACAGAATACTGAAAGGCCTGGATAGAGTGGACGTGGGGAAGATGTTTCCATTAGTGGGACAGACTAGGACCTGAGGGCACAGCCTCAGAGTAAAGGGAAGACCTTTTAGAACAGAGATGAGGAGAAACTTCTTTAGCCAGAGAGTGGTGAATCTATGGAATTCATTGCCACAGGAGGCTGTGGAGGCCAGGTCATTGAGTGTATTTAAGACCGAGATAGATAGGTTCTTGATTGGTAAGGGGATCAAAGGTTACGGGGAGAAGGCGGGAGAATGGGGTTGAGAAACTTATCAGCCATGATTGAATGGCAGAGCAGACTTGATGGGCCAAATGGTTTAATTTCTGCTCCTATGTCTTATGGTCTTATGAGACAGAGTAACCCGAGATGGAGGTGGGAAGAGTAACTCCTGATGGAGATGGAATAGAGTAACTCCTAATGGAGATGGGACAGAGTAACTCCTGAAGATGGGCAGTGTAACTCCTAAAGATGGGACACAGTAACTCCTAAAGGAGATGGGACAGAATAACTCCTGATGGAGATGGGAGTGTAACTCCTGATTGGGAAGGGACAGAGTAACCTCTGAGGGAATGAGGCAGTGTAACTCCTGAAGATGGGATATCGTAAATCCAGATTGAGATGGGCAATGCAGCTGCTGATGGAGATGCAACCAAGTATATCCTGAAGATAGGACAGAGTAAATCCTGATGGAAATGGGACAGAGTAACGCCAAAAGATGGGACAGAATAAGTCCTGATAGAGAGGGACAGAGTAAATGCTGATGGAGACAGGACAGATTAACTCCGGCTTGTGCTGGGACAGACTAACCTCTGAAGGAATGGGACAAAGTAACTCCAGAATATGGAACAGAGTTACTCCTGATGGAAATGGGACAGAGTAATGTCTGATGGAGATGGGACAGAGTAACTCCTGATGAAGATCAGACAGAGAAAAACACCCTATGGAGGTCAGGCAGAGTAGCTGCTGATGGAGATGAGACAAAGTAATTCCTGATGGAGATGAAACAGAGTAACTCAGGGAATCAAGGGTTATGGGGAAAAGGCAGAAAAGTGGAGTTGAGGATTATCAGATCAGCCATGATGTCATTGAACGGTGGAGTAGACTCGATGGGCTGAATGGCTTCCTTCTCCTCCTAAGTTTTATGGTCCTGAAGATGGGACAGAGTAACTCTGGATGGAGATGGGACAGTGTAATTCCTGGTGGAAATGGGGCAAAGTAACTCCTGGTTCGAATGAGACAGGGTAACGGCTGGTGGGAATGAGGCAGAGTGACTCCTGAAGATGGGCAGGGTAACTTCTGATGGAGATGGGAGAGTAACTCCGAATTAGGATGGCACAGAGAATCTCCTGTTGGTGATGGGACAGAGTAACTCCTGGTGGGAATGAGGCAGAGAAACTCATGAAGTTGGGGCAGAGTAACTCCTGATGGAGATGGGACATAGTGACACCTGAGGAAATGGGACTGAGTAACTCCTGATGGAGATGTAACAGAGTAACACCATAAGGTGGGAGAGAGTAACTCCTGATGCAGATGGAAGAGAGTAATTTCTGATTGAGATAGGTCTGAGTAGCTCCTGATCCAGATGGAACAGAGGAACTCCTGATGGAGATGGGAGAGAGTAATGCCTCATGGACATTGGGCAGAGTAACTTGTAATGCACATGGGTCAGAGTAACTCCTGCTGGGAATGAAGCTGAGTAACTCCTGATGATGGGACTCAGTACCTCCTGATGATGGGACTGAGTAACTCCTGATGGAGATGGGACAGAGTAGCTCCTGATGAAGATGGCACAGAGTAACTCTTGATCGAGGAGAGGCAGGGTAACTCCTGATTAGAATGGGACAGAGTAACTCCTGATGGGAATGAGGCAGAGTAGCTCCTGAAAATGCAGCACAATAACTCCTTATGGAGACGGGAGAGTAACTCCTGAGTAGGATGGCAATGAGTAACTCCTGTTGGTCATGGGACAGGGAAAGTCCTGATGGCAACAGGCAGAGTATCTCCTGAAATTGGGGCAGAGTAACCCCTAACTGAAATGGGACAGAGTAACTGCTGATGGAGATGGGACAGAGTAACTCCCGAAGATGGGACAGAGAAAGTCCTAATGGCAATGAATCCAGATTGAGATGGGGTGAAGTATTTGCTGACAGAAATGCAGCAGAGTACATCCTGAAAATGGGACAGAGTAAATCCTGATGGAGATGGGACAGAGTAAGTACAGAAGATGGGACAGAGTAACCCCTGATGGATTTGGGGACACAGTAACTCCTGATGGAGAATGGGCAGAGTAACCCCTGATGGGAATGAGACAGAGTCACTCCTAAAGATGGGACAGACTATCTCCTCTTGAGACATGGCAGAATAACTCCTGATGGGAATGAGGCTGAGTAACAACTGATGGAGATGGGCAGAGTAACTCATGTTGCACATGGATCGGCGTAACTCCTGATGGGTATGAGGCAGAGTAACCCCTGATGAAGATGGGACAGAGTTACTCCTGTTGGAAATGAGGCTAGTAACTCCTTATAGAGATGGGAAAGACTAACTTCTGATGGAGATGGGACACAGTAACACCTGAAGATGGGGCAGAGTAATTCCTGATGGAGATGGGACAGAATAACTCAGAGGGAGATGGAATAGAGTAACTCTTGATGTAGATGGGTGACTAACTCCATGGGAATGAGGCAGAATAACTCCTGAGGCTGGGCAGAGTAACTCCTGATGGTGATGGGACAGAGTAAATCCTGATGGAGATGGAGCAGAGTATCTCCAGAAGAGGGGACAGAGTGACTGCTGATGGAGATGGAATAGAGTACCTCCTGAGGGTGAAGGAAGAGAGTAACTCCTGATCCAGACAGACAGAGTACGTCTGGATGGTGATGGGACAGAGTAACTCATGATCAAGACAGGACAGAAGAAATCCTGATGGAGATGGAATAGAGTAACTCCTGATGGAGGAGGGGCAGAGTGACTCTTGATGGAGATGGAATAGAGTAACTCCTGATATAGATGAGACAGAGTAGCACCCAATGGTGATGGGTTAGAGTAACTCCAGAAGACGGGACAGAGTGACTGCTGATGGAGATTGCATAGTGTAACTCCATATGCACATGGGACAGAGTAACCCCTGATTGTGGTGGGGCAAAGTAACTGTTGATGGACATGGGATGGAGGAACTCCTGATGGAGATGGGACAGAGTATATCCTGATGGAGACGGTACAGAGTAACTCTTGAAGATGGGATGAAGTAACTCCTGTTGGAGATGGGAGAGCATAACTCCTGATGGAGAAGGGGCAGAGTAAATCCTGATGGAGATGGGAGGGAGTATGTGCTGATGGAGGTGGGACAGATTAACTCCTGTTGGTAATGGGACAGAATAACACCAGATGGAGATGGGGCAGAATAGCTCTTGATGGAGATGGGACAGATTAATTCTTGTTGGCAATGGGACAGAGTAACTCCGGATGGAGGCGGGAAGCGTAATATCTAATGGAGATGGAAAGATTAAATCCTGATGGAGATGTGACAGAGTAACTCCTGAAGATGGGACAGAAACTCCTGATGAAGATGGGACAGCGTAACTCCTGAAGGAGATGGGACAGATTAGCACCCGATCAAGACAAGACAGAGTAACTTCTGATGGAGATGGAATAGAGGAACTCATGTTGCAGATGAGACAGAGGAACAGCTGATGGAGATGGGACAGAGAAACTCCTGATGGAGATGGGACAGAGTAACTCCTGATGGAGATGGGACAGAGAAACTCCTAATGGAGATGGGACAGAGTAACTCCTGATGGAGATGGGACAGAGAAACTAATGATGGAGATGGGACATAGTAACTCCTGATGAGGCTGGGACAGAATAACTCCCGTTGGAGATCGGAAACATAAAACCTGATTGAGATAGAATATAGTAACTCCTGATGGTGATGGGACAGAGTAACTCCTGATCGAAGTATGACAGAGTGACTCCTGAAGATGGGATAGAGACTCCTGATGGAGATGGGGTGAGTAACTCCTGAAGATGGGACACAGTAACTCTTGATGAAGATGGGATAGAGTAACTCCTGATGGAGATGGGACAGAGTAGCTCCTGATCGAGACAAGACAGAGTAACTTCTGATGGAGATGGAATAGAGGAACTAATGTTGCAGATAAGACAGAGGAACAGCTGATGGAGATGGGACAGAGTAACTCCTGATGAGGCTGGGAGAGAATAACTCCCGTTGGAGATCAGAAACATAAATCCTGATGGAGATAGAATAGAGTAACTCCTGATGGTGATGGGGCAGAGTAACTCCTGATCTAGAAGGGACAGAGTAACTCATGATCGAGGTATGACAGAGTGACTCCTGAAGATGGGACAGAGACTCCTGATGGAGATGGGGTGAGTAACTCCTGAAGATGGGACACAGTAACTCTTGATGAAGATGGGATAGAGTAACTCCTAATGGAGATGGGACAGAGTAGCTCCTGATCGAGACAAGACAGAGTAACTTCTGATGGAGATGGAATAGAGGAACTAATGTTGCAGATAAGACAGAGGAACAGCTGATGGAGCTGGGACAGAGTAACTCCTGATGAGGCTGGGAGAGAATAACTCCTGTTGGAGATCAGAAACATAAATCCTGATGGAGATAGAATAGAGTAACTCCTGATCTAGAAGGGACAGATTAACCCATGATGTTGATGGGACAGAGTAACTCCTGATCGAGGTATGACAGAGTGACTCCTGAAGATGGGACAGAGACTCCTGATGGAGATGGGGTGAGTAACTCCTGAAGATGGGACACAGTAACTCCTGATGAAGATGGGATAGAGTAGCTCCTGATCGAGACAAGACAGAATAACTTCTGATGGAGATGGAATAAAGGAACTAATGTTGCAGATAAGACGGAGGAACAGCTGATGGAGATGGGGCAGAGTAACTCCTGATGAGGCTGGGAGAGAATAACTCCCGTTGGAGATCGGAAACATAAATCCTGATGGAGATAGAATAGAGTAACTCCTGATCTAGAAGGGACAGAGTAACTCATGATGTTGATGGGACAGAGTAACTCCTGATCGAGGTATGACAGAGTGACTCCTGAAGATGGGACAGAGATTCCTGATGGAGATGGGGTGAGTAACTCCTGAAGATGGGACACAGTAACTCCTGATGAAGATGGGATAGAGTAGTTCCTGATGGAGATGGGACAGAGTAGCTCCTGATCGAGACAAGACAGAGTAACTTCTGATGGAGATGGAATAGAGGAACCAATGTTGCAGATAAGACAGAGGAACAACTGATGGAGATGGGACAGAGTAACTCTACAAGATGGGACAGGGTGACTCCTGATGGAGACAGGATAGAGTAATTCCTGATGGAGGTGGGACAGATTAGCTCCTGATGAAGATGGGAGAGAGTAACTCCGGATGGAGATGTGAAGAGTAACTCCTGATTATGATGAAAGAGAGTTAGCCTTGGTGGAGCTGGGACAGAGAAACTGCTGATGGAGATGAGACAGAATAAATCCTGATGGAGATGGGGGAGGAACACTTGATGGAAATGAGGCAGAGTAACTCCTGAGAATGGGACAGAGCAACTGCTGATGGTGATGAGACAGAGTAACTCCTGAAGATGGGACAGAGAAACTCCTGGTGGCAATGAATCCATATTGAGATGAGGCAGAGTAACTGCTGATGAGGATGCAACAGAGTATATCCTGAAGATGGGGCAGAGTAAATCCTGATGGAGATGGGACAGAGTAATTCCAGAAGTTGGGACACATTAACCCCTGATGGAGATGGGACACAGTAACTCCTTATAGAGATGGGACAGAGTAACTGTTGATTAGGATTCGACAGCGTGACTCTTGATGGGAACGAGGCTAATAACTCCTTATAGAGATAGGAAAGAGTAACTCCTGATGTAGATGGGACAAAGTAACTCCTGATGGAGATGGGATAGAGTAACTCCTGATGGAGATGGGGCAGAATAAATACTGATTGAGAACGGGCAGAGTCACTCCTGAGGATGGGACAGACTATCTCTTCATAGAGACATGGCACAGTAACTTCTGATGGAGAAGGGGGAGAGTGACTACTGATGGAGATGGAATAGAGTAACTCCTGATGGTGATGAGACAGAGTAACTCCTGATGGTGATGAGACAGGGTAACTCCTGATGGAGATGAAACAGAGTAGCTCCTGATCGAGACAAGACAGAGTAACTTCTGATGGAGATGGAATAGAGTAACTCCTGATGGCGATGGGAAAGAGTAACTCCTGATCAAGACTGGACAGAAGAAATCCTGATGGAGATGGAATAGGGTAACTCCTGATATTGGTGAGAGAGAGTAACACCCGATGGTGATGGGTTAGAGTAATTTCAGAAGGCGGGACAGAGTGACTGCTGATGGAGATTGCATAGTGTAACTCCGGATGCACATGGGACAGATTAACCCCTGTTTGTGATGGGGCAAAGTAACTGCTTTGGAGGAACTCCTGAAGATGGGATAATTAACTCCTGATGTAGATGGGACAGAGTAAATCCTGATGGAGAAGGTACAGAGTAACGCCACAAGATGGGACAGAGTAACTCCTGAAGATGGGATGGAGTAACTCCTGATGGGGATAGGAGAGTATAACACCTGAAGATCGACAGGATATCTCCTGATGGAGATGGAATATACAACCACTGATGGAGATGGTACAGAGTAACTCCTGATGGAGATGGGACAGGGTTACATCTGATGGAGATGGGACAGAATAAATCCTGATGGAGATGGGACAGAATTGCTCCTGTTGGTAATGGGACAGAGTAACTCTGGATGGAGATGGGAAGCGTTACTCCTAATGGAGATGGTAAAGAGTAACTCCTGGTGGAGATGGGACAGAATAACATCTGATGGGCATGAGGCAGGGTAACTCCTGATGGAGATGGGACAAGGTAACTCCAGAACATGGGACAGAGCAACTCCTAATGGAGATGAGGCAGAGTAACTCCTGACAGAGATGGGACAGAGTAACTCCCAATGGAGATCGATTAGAGTAACTCCTGATGGAGATGGATTAGAGTAACTCCTGATGCAGATGGGACAGAGTGATTCCTGATTGAGATGAGGCAGAGTAACTGCTGATGGAGATGAGATAGAGTAACTCCTGATGGAGATGGGATAGGGTAACTCCAGATGCAGCTGGGACAGAATAACTCCTGATTGAGATGAAGCAGAGTAAGTGCTGATGGAGATGGGATATATTAACTCCTGGTGGAGGTGGAATAGAGTAATTCCAAGGTCGAGATGGGATAGAATAACTCCTGATGGTGATGGGACAGAGTAACTCCAGAAGATGGGACAGAGTGACTCCTATTGCAGATGTGACAGAGAAACTCCTGATGGACATGAGGCAGAGTAACACCTGTTGGAGATGGGACAGAGTAACTCCAGAAGTTGGGGCAGAGTGACTCCTGATGGGGATGGAATAGAGTACGTCCTGACGGAGACGGGACAGAATAACTCCTGATGGACATGGGACAGATTAATTCCTGACGAAGATGGGAGAGAGTAACTCCTGATCGAGATGGGACAGAGTAATTCCTGATGCTGATGGAATAGAGTAACTCCTGAGGTAGACGAGGCAGAGTAACACCTGATGGAGATGGGACAGAGTGATTCCAGAAGATGGAGCAGGGTAAATCCAGATGGGAATGGAACAGAATAACTCCTGAAGTGGATGAGGCAGAGTAGCACGTGATAGAGATAGGGCAGGGTAACTCCAGAAAATGGGACAGAGTAACTCCTGATGAAGATGGGACAGAGTAAGTCCTGATGGAGATGGGAAGCTAACTCCTAATGGAGACGGGAAAGAATAACTCCTGATGGAGATGTGACAGAGGAACTCCTGATGGGCATGAGGCAGATTAATTCCTGACGGAGATGGGACAAAGTAACTCCAGAATATGGGACAGAATGACTCCTTATGCAGATGAGGAAGAGTAACCCCTGAGGAAGATATGACAGAGTAACTCCTGATGGTGATGGGACAGATTAACTCCAGAAGAAGGGACAGAGAGACTGCTGATGGAGATGAGGCAGATGGGAGAGAGTAACTCCTGACGGAGATGGAATAGAGTTACACCTGATATAGATGAAGCAGATTAATACCTGATGGAGATGGGACAGAAACTCCAGAAACTGGGACAGAGTAACTGCTGATGGTGATGGGAAGAGTAACTTGTGAAGATCGACAGAGTATCTCCTGATGGAGATGGGGCAGAGTAACACCTGATGGAGATGAAACAGACTGAATCCTGATGGAGATGGAATAGAGTAACTTCGATGGTGATGGGGCAGAGTAACTCCTGATGGAGAAGGGGCAGAGTAACTCCTAATGGTGATGAGACAGAATAAATTCTGATGGAGATTGAATAGAGAAACTCCTGATGATAATGGTAAAGTGGAACTCATGATTGAGAAGGGATAGAGTAACGCCTGATGGAGGTAGTACAGAATAATTCCAGAAGATTGGACTGAGTAGTACCTGAAGATCGACCGAGTATCTCCTTATGGAGAAGGGGCAGAGTAACTCCTGATGCAGCTGGGACAGAGTAACTCCTGATGGAGATGGGACAAAGTAACTCCAGAAGATGGGACAGAGTGACTGCTGATGGAAATGAGGCACAGTAACTCCCGAGGAAGATGGGAGAGAGTAACTCCTGATTGTGAAGCGAAAGAGTAACTCCTGATGGAGATGGGACACAGTAGCCTCTGACGGAGAGGGACTGAATAACCCCTGATGGATATGGGACACAGTAAATCCTGATGGAGATGGGAAGAGTAACTCCTGTTGAGACGGGACAGAGTAAATAGTGATGAAGATGGGACAGAGTAACTCTTGATGGAGATGGGAAAGAGTAACTCCAGAAAATGGCATAGAGTAACTCCTGATTGGGTTGGGACAGAGGAATCCCTGATGGGAATGAGGCAGAGTAACTCCTGAAGATGGGGCAGATTAACTCTTGTTGGTGATGAGCAGAGTAGCTCATGATGGCGATGAGAAATGTAACTCCTGTTGGAGACGGGACACTCTAGCAATCACTGAAAAACTGTGGTGAGCTTTTGATACAGTACAAAGCAAGTGTGAAGTGAATTGAGAAAGTCAGTTATTCTCACTGTCGGCCTAGTCAGTGACCAGTGATGATCCCAGTCTAGGTCACCCTGCCTTATTCCCAGCTAAACAATTGTGCAAATTCGCCTTAGTAAGGATGTATGACGAATAAAACAATTTAAACATAAGGTCTAATTTGAACAAAGCAGACCATAATCCAATTCACAAATATCACACAATCAGATCATTGTTTTATGATTAATGCAGGGTAGAAAACTTATTTCACCATGTTCACAGTGCTAAGCTGTGATTCAGACAGGACCAGATAAACTACATTAGGGAGATTTTGGATAGTTTCAAAAGAACAAAACCCAAAGGATTGGCGAGAAGAGGCTGTTTCACTGTATGTACATGGTCAAAACAAATTGTCCCGAGTGGAATCCAGTGCACAGCTCTAAACACTGACCTGTAGGAGGTGGTTTTCACTGCGGGTCTGATCTGCTCCTCCCTGATGTGTCTCGGGATGGGTTCCCTGGGGTTTTGCTGCTTCTCTCTCTGCTTGTCGGCAACTGGCCCGGGATGGAGTGTGTGGGCGCTGGAGCTATTGGGGACGGAGCGCTGCTCCTGCCCTCCCTTTACCCAGGGATAACTCTCCTTTTTGGGGATTGGCCAGGCTCTGAAGTCGAGTTTGTATTGAGTGTCGCTGGAGAACGGGACCTCGGACGGATGGTACTCCCGCTTGGGTTTACAGCTCGCCTCCCTGCGCACCTTCCAAGACCTGAAGTCGTGTTTGGAGACGGACTCCTGGACGGCGTCTTCTGCTCCTCGGGGCTCGGACACCAGGGGCGGGTTGCTCTTTAGGGACGAGTCTGGGGGCACCTGCTGGGCCACCGATCTCACCTCCTGCTCTATGACCTCGGAATAATTCTGGACAGTCAATGGCACCGAGAGATCCGACTTGTCCAACTGGCTCCAGAAGCGAGAGAGGCAGCAGACCCTACTGATGCATGGCCAAGCCATGGCAGCAGCTCCCCATGCAACGAGAAATACCAAGGAGCAAATCTGGAGCCTCCCCCGGACTTCACTGGTCAGCTTCACCCTGCAAGAGCTTCCTTTGCGGGCTCCTCCATAGCCGCGTCCAAATCCGCAATATTAGCGGAGAGATTAGCGGGGCTGGCGCATGTCTGCTCCCTCCCTCCCTCTCTCTTTTTGCGCTGTCACTGAGATGCTGCATTAGAAATTCAGCTCACGTGTACCCAGCACTGCCACCACCATCCCCCCTCCCCACCCCCAAACTCCAAAGAGTACCCAAACCCCCAAATCCTGACCAACAGCAAGCCCGGGCACTGAAGGTCAATGTTAAACCCACATCAACACCCATCTGCAGCGCATTTACACCGAACCGTCTTCATATTACACTGGTTTATCTGCAATCGGATTGTCCGACAGCACCCTCTGCTGAGCACTCACTGCAGGTTATATATAAAACACTAGACATAGAAAACACAGCATAGAAAATCATCATATAACATATTATATATAATAGACATACATATCTGCCGTATCCCATATACAATAAACAGATATTTCCAAAATAACCGCACTATATATGTAAAAAAAAACATTTATGTAGCGCCTTTCAAGGCCTCAGGCCATCCCTAAGCGCTTTACAGCCAATGAGGTACTACTTCTTACAAGTGTTGATATTTGTGCACAGCAAGATCCCATAAATAACAATGTGATAATGACCAGAAATTCTGTTTCTGTGATGTTGCTCAAGGAGTTGGTCAGGAGGTCTGGGAGACCAATCCTGCCTATCTTCAAGATAGTGTTGGTGGGATCTTTCACACTCACCTTGGAGGCAGAAACTCTCATCTCATTAAAGAAGTACTTGCATACGTATTAGTGCCATAACTTACAGGGCTACAGACCAAGAGTGGGAATGTGGGATTAAATTACCTTGCTCTTTTTCAGCCTGCCTAGACAGGATGAACTGAATGGCCTCCTTTGTGCTGTAAATTTTCTATGTTTCTATATACTTATACATTTATTTAATATGGAATTAACATACATTTTATGCCTTATATTGATTGCACAATTTCCTCAAATTTCACCAGAATCTATGGTGATGGGTCTGTGCAGACACTAGCATGTGTGCAACTGGAGAATGGCCTCAGGGCTGTATAATTCGAGCAATTACACAAGGCCCCCAGGCAGATCCAGCCATAAAAATTGAGATGAATTGATCGCTCCTCCAACTGAGTCAATTCACTCCACGTGATATCAAGAAATGGCTGAAGGCACTGGATACTGCAAAGGCTATGGGCCCTGACAATATTCCAGCAATAGTACTGAAGACTTAGTGCCAGGCAATGACCACCTCCAACAAATGAGAATCTAACCATCACCCTTTGACATTCAGTGGCATTACCATCACTGAATCCCCCATTATCAACATCCTGGGAGTTACCATTGACCAGAGACTGAACTGGACTTGCCATATAAATACTGTGGCTACAAGTGCAGGTCAGAGGCTAGGAATCTTGCAACGAGTAACTCACCTCCTGACTCCCCAAAACCATCTACAAGGCACAAGTCAGGAGTGTGTTGTAATACTCTCCACTTGCCTGGATGAGTGCAGCTCCCACAACACTCAAGAAGCTTGACACCGTCCGGGACAAAGCAGACCGCTTAATTGGCACCACATCCACAAACAATCACTCCCTCCACCACCGATGTACAGTGGCAGCAGTGTGTACCATCTACAGGATGCCTGCGGGAATTCACCGAGGCTCACAAGAAGTGCAATCATATTCAACTTTTCCACATAGATCATGAGGTGCTTCAATACAATCAACGAACATAACAGACATTTCGATATGGTCATTACAGACAGTCAGACAGAGCAAAGGTATTTAAGTTGTCTACTTAGACAGCACCTTCCAAACCCATGACCTCTACCATCTAGAAGGACAAGGACAGCAGATGCGTGGGAACACCATCGCCTGGAAGTTCCCCTCCAAGTTACTCACCATCCTGACTTCGAAATATATCACCATGCTTTAACTGTTGTTGGATCAAAATCCTGGAACTCCCTCCCTAACAGCACTGTGGGTGCACCTACACCACATGGACTGCAGTGGTTCAAGAAGGCAGCTCACCACCACCTTCTCAAGGGCAATTAGTGAAGAGCAATAAATGCTGGCCTAGCCAGCGAAGCCCACATTCTATGAATGAATAACTCCACTTGGCAAACGTTGTTCCAGCCTTTCATTGCCTGGGGGTTGTCCTCAGGCAAAAGAGCCTTACACTGCAAGCTCTTTATACTTTATTCATAAAGTATACTTTATTCATAAAGAATCTGAGAGAGCACTACAAAACATTTCAAAATGGTCATCACAAAAAGTGAAATCATATTCAACTTTTCCATATAGATCATGAGGTGCTTCAATACAATCAATGAACATAACAGACATTTCGATATGGTCATTACAGACAGTCAGACAGTGCAATGGTATTTAAGTTGTCTATATAGATCATGTGGCACTGTGAAGTGCTTCAATACAATTGTGATACATGTAGTATTCATTGCATACGTTCAATGTGAGTCACACAGCCTGAGGGTCTATATAATTCCCAGCCCCTTGGTGCACTATGGCGGAAAGGTCTTAGACTGCAACCTTTCCCCATTGTGCCTTTGCAGCAGTTGCCCCAAGCTTTAGTACATCCCTCAGCACGTAGTCTTGGACCTTGGAACATGTCAGTCTGCAACACTCGGTCGGGGACAAATCTTTGCACTGGAAGTCAAACAAGTTTCGGGCAGACCAAAGACCGTCTTTCACTGAGTTGGTGATCCTCCAGCTGCAGTTGATATTTGTCTTGGTATGTGTCCCTGGGAACAACCTGTGGAGCATAGAACTGCTCGGGATGAACATTGACAAAAACCACTGCATCTCTCTCCAGACCTTCTTTACAAAGGCACATTCCACAAAGAGATGAACAACGGTCGCAACGTGCAGAGAGGGTGAGACTCCTGGCATGTAGGAAGGATCTGACGGTGAGGGCCTTGCTCACCACCAGCCAAGCTACATCTTGGTGCTTGTTGGAAAGTTCTGGCAATGAGGTATTCTGCCAAATGACTTTGATAGTCAGCTCGGGGAACCATCCGACAGGATCCACCCTCTCCTTTTCCCTCAGGACCTCTAGGACGTTATGTGCTACCACTGCCTGATGGACTTGTAGTCAAAGGTGTTTCTTTGCATACAGTTTTCCATGAGGGACAGGTGGTACGGCACGGTCCAACTACTTGGAGTGTTCCACAGCAGCGTGGCCAGACCCATCCTTCGCAACACCAGGGACAGGTGGAACCTCAGCACATACCGAGAGTCTCCACACACAAAGGTGGCCATCAGTATGAGGGCGATGTTGGGCATGTTTTTCCCCCTATATGTAGAGGCTTGTACATCATGTCCCTGCAAACACGATCCATTTTCAACCTCCAGACAAAGTGAAAGATGGCTGGGGTGATCACCACAGCGCAGGAGTGAGGAATAGACCAGACCTGGACCACATTCAGCAACAGCGAGAGTGCCTCACAGTTCTTACCTGCATTGGAGAGAGAGTGTCACTTCCACATGCCCAGGTTCCTTTTCACCATAGCCACTTGCTCCTTCCAGTTTCTAACGCATGCCCTGATCCCTCCGAACCATATTCCCAACACCTTCAGGCAGTCTGACCTGATGGTGAAGGAGATAAAGGATTGGTCAGCCCAGTTCCCAAAGAACATGACCTCGCTCTTGCCACGATTTACCTTGGCTCCCGAGGCCAGTTCGAACTGGTCGCAGATGTGGATCAGTCTGCGCACCGACAGTGGATCCGAGCAGAAGATGGTGACATCGTCCATGTACAGGGATGCTTTGACCTGAGTGCCTCCACTGTCTGGGATCATCACTCCTCTTATGCCCGGATCCTTCCTGATGGAGTCAGCAAAGGGTTCTATGCAACACACAAATGGGACAGGGGAGAGAGGGCAGCCCTGCCTGACTCCAGATTTAATTGGAAAGCTTTCTGATTCCCACCCATTGATTGAGACTGCACTATTGATGTTAGTGTAGAGCAGTTGGATCCAGTTGCGGATTCCCTCCCCAAACCCCATATTGGATAGCATATCCACCCTGTAGGTGTGCGATATTCTGTCAAAGGCCTCCTCCTAGACCAGGCTGACGAGGCAGGTGTCCACCCACTTGTCCCGTAAATAGGCAATCATATCCCTGAGTAGCACCAGGCTGTCAGAGGTCTTCCTGCTGGGCACAGTGTAGGTCTGGTCAGGGTGGATCACCAATTCCAGAGCAGACGACCTGATTGGCGATGACCTTGGAGAATCTTATAGTCCACATTCAACAGTGAAATGGGTCGCCAATTTCCAATTTCCTCCCTTTCCCCTTTCTGCTTATAGATGAGGGTGATATTGTCTTTCCTCATGGATTCTGACATGCTGCTGGCCAGGAGCATACTCTCGTACACTTCTAGCAGATCTGGGCCGATCCAATTCCACAGAGCTGAATACAACTCAGCTGGCAAGCCGTTGCTTCCGGGAGTTTTACTCTTCTTGAAGGACTCAAAGGCCTTAGTCAGTTCATCAGGAATTAACAATTTTTCCAGACTCTCCCATGTACTGTGGTCTAAGACCCCTGTGATAGAGGACAGGTAGGACTGGGAAGCCAAGCTGTCTGTGGGCTTCACATCATACAATCGGCATAAAAGGATTTGCTGATCCTCAAAATGTCAGACTGCAATAACTTTACTGAGCCGTCTTCCTCCTTCAGGCTGCTGATCACAAAGCTCTCTCTGTGTACCTTTTGGAAGAAGAAACGTGAACATGGTTCATCCTGTTCCACGGAGTGGCCTCTGGACAGGAAGATGACCTTGGAGACCTCCGAGGCAAGAGCGAGGCTTGCTGGCTCTTCACCTCTTGACTGCAGCCAGAGCAGGTTCTCCATGTTTTTTTGAAGTCGGGACATTTCCCTCTGTTCCTTTCTAGCCTTCTGGACACCTTTGAGGATGAAAAACTTCTTGATGTTTTCCTTGATCGCTTCCCACCAGTGTGTCAGGGACTCAAAGAGGGGTTCCACGGTTCTCCAGCCTTTGTAATCCCTCTTGAATTCCTCAATGTTCTCTGGGGTCAGCAGCTGCACATTCAGCTTCCATGTCCCCCTACCAACCCTCTGGTCTTCCTGTAAGTGACAATTGGCTAGTAGGAGGCAGTAGTCAGAGAAGAACACTGGCTTGACGTCGGTGGATCAGTCTGTGAACGCGCGGGACAGAAACAGTAAGTCTCTCCTGGAATGGATGGACCCGTCTGGCCGCAGCCAGTTATATCTATACTGCGCTCCATTTGCAGGGTTGCTGAAGACGATGTGCAGCTTGGCATCCTTTACTGTTTCCATCAGGAGTCTGGGCATGGCGTCCAGTCTGCTGTCAGCCCTGCCGGATCGTCCAGCTGCATCAATGGTGCAGTTGAAGTCACCACCCAGAATGACCGGCCTGGAAGTTGCCAGCAGCAGTGGGAACTGCAGAAGGACCGCCAGCCACTCACTGTTTTGAACAGGGGTATACTTGTTAATTAACTAGAGGGAAGCATCCTTGTACGTTACGTCTGCTATGAGGAGGCACCTGCCCAACACCTCCTTAACCTCGGAGATGGTTGCCTCTCCGCAGCAGAATCTCCAGGCCAGAGGAACGTGAGTTGTTTCCTCCCAACCAGATCAATGGCCCGTGGGACCACCATTGTGACCATTGCCTGTAGGAGATGAGGTGCAGTATCGCACACTCCTGCAGAAACAACAGGTCAGCTTTGACCTTGGCAAGGTAATCCATGGTCGCAACACACCACATGGTAGATTTAACACTACTTTTTTTTTTGCAAAAATATACTTTATTAATAAATCTTCAAAAACATTTCGAACCATTTCAAATCACCATTACAAAAATACAAACAGGTTCAACTTTTACAACATGAAACACAAGGTGTATCGGAAAAAACAATGAATATTTCAATCATTGGCAGACATACATTTTAAGCTGTACAGCCTGAGGGGCTCTTTACAGTTCCCAGCCCCTCAGTGCACTGTGGCAGAAAAGTCTTAGGCAGCAACCCTTCCCCATTGTGCCTTTGCAGCGGCTGCCCCAAGCTTAACTGTGTCCCTCAGCACGTAGTCCTGGACCTTGGAAAGTGCCAGTCTGCAACACTCGGTCGGGGACAACACTTTGTGCTGGAAAACCAACAAGTTTCGGGCAGACCAAAGAGCGTCTTTCACCGAGTTGATGATCCTCCAGCTGCAGTTGATGTTTGTCTCGGTGTGTGTCCCTGGGAACAGCCCGTAGAGCACAGAGTCCTCTGTCACAGAACTGCTCGGGATGAACCTCGACAGCAACCACTGCATCTCTCTCCAGACCTTCTTTGCAAAGACACAATCTACAAGGAGGTGAACAATGGTCTCTTCCCCACCACAACCACCTCGAGAGCAACGTGCAGAGGGGGTGAGACTCCTGGCGTGTAGGAAGGATCTTACAGGGAGGGCCTTTCTCACCACCAGCCAAGCTATATCTTGGTGTTTGTTGGAAAGTTCTGGTGATGAGGCATTCTGCCAAATGACTTTGTCAGTCTGCTCAGGGAACCATCCCACAGGATCCACCCTCTCCTTTACCCTCAGGGCCTTTAAGACGTTACGTGCCGACCACTGCCTGACGGACTTGCGGTCGAAGGTGTTTCTCTGCATGAATTTTTCCACGAGGGACAGGTGGTACAGCACGGTCCAACTACTTGGAGCGTTCCACGGCATCGTGGCCAGACCCATCCTTCGCAACACCGGGGACAGGTAGAACCTCAGCATGTAGTGACACTTAGTGTTTGCATACTGAGGGTCTACGCACCGCTTGATACAGCCGCACACAAAGGTGGCCATCAGTATGAGGGCGATGTTGGGCAGGTTTTTTCCCCTTTTATCTTGAGGCTTGTACATCGTGTCCCTGCGGACACGATCCATTTTCGACCTCCAGATAAAGTGGAAGATGGCTCGGGTGATCGCCACCACACAGGAGTGTGGAATGGGCCAGACCTGCGCCACGTACAGCAACAGCGAGAGTGCCTCACACCTGATGAACAGGTTCTTACCCGCAATGGAGAGGGAGCGTCGCTCCTACAAGCCCAGTTTCCTTTTCACCATAGACACTCGCTCCTTCCAGTTTCTAATGCGTGCCCTGGTCCCTCCGAACCATATCCCCAGCACCTTCATGCCATCAGCCCTGACAGTGAAGGGGACAAAGGATCGGTCAGCCCAGTTCCCAAAGAACATGGCCTCGCTCTTCCCACGATTTACCTTGGCTCCCGAGGCCAGTTCGAACTGGTCGCAGATGTGGATAAGTCTGCGCACCGACAGCGGATCCGAGCAGAAGACGGCAACATCGTCCATGTACAGGGAGACTTTGATCTGGGTGCCTCCACTACCTGGGATCGTCACTCCTCTTATGCCTGGATCCTTCCTGATGGACTCAGCAAAGGGTTCTATGCAACACACGAAAAGAACAGGCGAGAGAGGGCAGCCCTGCCTGACTCCAGATTTAATAGGAAAGCAATCTGATTCCCACCCATTGATTGAGACTGCGCTAATGATGTTAGTGTAGAGCAGTTGAATCCAATTGCGAATTCCCTCCCCAAATCCCATTTTGGAGAGCACATCCACCATATAGGTGTGCGATATTCTGTCAAAGGCCTTCTCCTGATCCAGGCTGATGAGGCAGGTATCCACACCCCTGTCCTGTACATAGGCAATCGTATCCCTGAGCAGCACGAGGCTGTCAGAGATCTTCCTGCCCGGCACAGTGCAGGTCTGGTCAGGGTGGATCACTAATTCCAGAGTGGATTTGACCCGATTGGCGATGACATTGGACAGAATTTTATAGTCCACATTCAACAGTGAAATGGGTCGCCAATTTCTAATTTCCTCCCTTTCCCTCTTGTGCTTGTAGATGAGGGTGATGATGCCTTTCCTCATGGATTCTGACGTACTGCTGGCCAGGAGCATACTCTCGTACACTTCTAGCAGGTCCGGGCCGATCCAGTCCCACAGAGCCGAATACAACTCAGCCGGCAAACCGTCGCTTCCGGGAGTTTTACTCTTCTCGAAGGACTCAAGGGCCTCAGTCAGTTCGTCAGGAGTTAGCGCTTTGTCCAGACTCTCCCGTGTACTGTCATCTAAGACCTCCGTGATAGAGGACAGGAAGGACTGGGAGGCCGTGCTGTCTGTGGGCTTCACGTCATATAATCCGGCATAGAAGGATTTGCTGATCCTCAAAATGTCAGATTGCAATGACTTTACTGAGCCGTCTTCTTCCTTCAGGCTGCTGATCACAGAGCTCTCTGTGTGTACCTTTTGGAAGAAGAAATGTGAGCACGTCTCATCCTGCTCCATGGAGCGGACTCTGGAACGAAAGATGATCTTGGAGGCCTCCGAGGCAAAGAGCGAGGCTTGCTGGCTCTTCACCTCTTGGAGTTCCTCCTTGATATCGACCCCCATCGACTGCAGCCAGAGCAGATTCTGCATGTTTTCCTGGAGTCGGGACATTTCCCTCTGTTCCTTTCTAGCTTTCTGGGTGCCTTTGAGGACGAAAAACCTCTTGATGTTTCCCTTGATCGCTTCCCACCAGTGTGTCAGTGACTCAAAGTGGGGTTTCATGGTTCTCCAACCTTTGTAATCCCTCTTGAGCTCCTCAATGTTCTCTGGGGTCAGCAGTTGCACGTTTAGCTTCCATACCCCCCTGCCAACCTGGTCCTTCTCTAAGTGACAGTCAGCCAGTAGGAGGCAGTGGTCAGAGAAGAACACCAGCTTGACGTCGGTGGATCTGACTGTGAATGCACGGGACACAAACAGGAAATCTATCCTGGAACAGACAGACCCGTCAGGCCGTGACAAGGTGTATCTCCTCTGCGGTCCATCTGCAGGGTTGCTGAAGACGTCGTGCAGCTTAGCATCCTTTACTGTTTCCATCAGGGATCTGGATGTAGCGTCCAATCTATTGTCGGCCCTGCCGGATCGTCCAGCCGCATCGATGATGCAGTTGAAGTCACCGCCCAGAATGACTGGTCTGGAGGTCGCCAGCAGCAGTGGGAGCTGCTGAAAAACCTCCGGCCGCTCAGCCCCTTGTGACGGGGCGTAGACGTTAATTAAACGGAGTGGAGCATTCTTGTACATTACGTCTGCTACGAGGAGGCGCCCGCCCACCACCTCCTTAACCTGGGAGACGGTGAAGCTGCCTCCCCGCAGCAGAATACCCAGGCCGGAGGAACGAAAGTCGTTTCCTCCTGACCAAATCGATGGCCCATGGGACCACCATCGTGACCATTGCCTGTAGGAGCTGAGGTGCGGTATCGCACACTCCTGCAGAAACAACAGGTCAGCTTTGACCTTGGCAAGGTAGTCCAAGGTCGCAACACATCGCATAGTATATTTAATGCTACGCACATTTATGAATACAATCTTTACACCCATTTTAAAGCAGTTAGTCGCTTACCAAACCTGTTGTCTCTGAGAGATCCTTCATGCCCGTGGTGTGCTCAAAGTGCTTCACTTGGGATGGGCTGAGGAAAGCGTCCTGAACCTCCCCATTGGAGATGTTCTGCTCGGGTGGCATCTGGGGGTCCGTGCAGAGAGCAGGGTTTGAAATGTCCTCTGTTGGAGAAGCTTCTCCAATCCTCTCCCCCTCTGGGGCGTTGCTGCTCCCGGGTTCCCAGAGCTAGGGTGCGCTGAGCGCCTCACTGCTCCCAGATTCCTGGGGTTGTGGTGCACTGGCCTCTTCGGGTTGTGGGCCAAGTTGGGGTGGGCTGGTCTCCTCATTGTCTCCAATGTTCTGGAGCTTGGGTGTCTCATCCTCCAACTCACTAGCGTTTTGCTGCTTCTTCTGTTGGCGCCGCCCTAGCACTTCTTCGTCCGAAGAGCTGCTGCTCTTGTTATCTGTGTCGGATAGGAGACGCCTCTTGACTCTTATCTGGGAAGTGGCTTGGTTTCTTTTTAGCCCCTTCTTCCTTTTGGCTCTCTTCACCAGCTGCCACTCCCCCTGCTGCTTTCCCACTGCTGCCTCCTCCTCCGTTGATTTGCTCTCCTGAGGAGTGGGAGGATCAGGGGGCAGTGCTGTCGTTTGGCTGTCTGTTGCCCCAATCTTTTCCTCCACCTTGTCTCTCTCTGTGTCCTCCTTTTTCCCGTTGTTCTCCCTGGGGGCCTTGGTGGTTGGAGTGACACGAGGCATTTCTTCTGCTTCCCCCTCGTTGGCTTTAGCTGCCTGTGCATAAGTACGGCAACGTTTGGGGCAGGTCTTGTAGAGGTGACTTGCCTCGCCACACAGGTTGCAGCACTTAGCCTGTTTACAATCTTTTGTCTGGTGCCCTTCCTTTTTGCAGTTCTTGCAGAGGACAGCACTGCAGTTGGCCGCCACATGACCAGACTTGCTGCATGAGCGACAAAGTTTGGGTTGCCCAGCATAGACAAGGTACCCACGGCTTCCCCCGATAGCGAATCTGGAAGGGGGGTGGAAAACGGCTCCCTTACCGTCGGTCTTGAGCGTTACCTTAACCTGGCGTTTACATGTCCAGATCCCCAAATTATCTTTAACTTCAATGCAGCTCCCAACCTTATCGAAGTACCTGGTAAGGAAGGTGAGCATGTCATCGACAGGGACGTAGGGGTTGTACAGTCACAACCCGTTCATGATGCAACGGTAGAACAAAGAGCGGCTCCGCCGTCAGGATCTTCATTTCTGGCAGGTCTTTCTTTTCCTCAAAAACCTTCAGGAGTTTGACACAAGCTGCCACGTGTTTGAAGGTCACATCAAAGAAACCAGCGCTGGGGAAATCCTGAAGGCAGTAGATTTCCGCAGCCTCGAAACCACACAGCTTGAATAGGATCCTCTTGGTAAAGAAGGTCCTATCCATTCCTGTTCCTTGCTCGCTGCCCTTCACCGTGACTTGGATGGTGTTAGGTACCCCATGGTAAGGGGTTTGACTGGTTATAGCCATTGCTCTTTCCCTGGCAGAAACACGATGAAAGTCTCTCCCCTGCCAGGTAAGTAGATTTAACACTACACAGAACCTAAAAACATTTAACCAGGGCATTCAGCCCAGTAGGGTTCATGCTGCTGTTTTTGCTCCACATGAACCTTCTCCCATTTTACTTAATTGAACCTTTTCAACATAACCTTCTATTCCTCTTTCCCCATGTATTTATCTAGCTTCCCTTAAAGGTAAAGAAGTCGTTCCTGAATCCCTTGTTGGATTCATAATCATCATGTTGTATTTATGGCCCCTAGTTTTGCGTTCTTCCATAAATGGAAAAATTTTCTCCGCATCTAATCTATCAAACCTCTTCCTAAGTTTAAAGATGTCAGCCACATTATCCTTCAGCTTTCTATTTTCTAGAGGGAAGTGTCCCAGCCTGTTCAGTCTTGATTGTTAGTTCTAACCTCTAAGTCTTGGTTTTGCCCTTGTAAATCTTTTTACACTTTCTCTAGTGCTTCTATATCTATTTTGTAATATGGAGACCAGGTGTGTGTCTAGTGCTCGAAGGGGGGCGGTGTCAAACCATACACAAATTGGTCATACCTTCTAAACAAATTTATCATAACTTCTCCGCTTTTCAATTATAGTCCTCCAGAAATGAACCCCAGTGCCTCATTTGCATTTTTACAACTTTTTAACCTGTATCGCTACCTTTAATGATTTGAAGATGTATACCCCCAGATCCCTTTGCTCCTTTACCCGCCACCCTGCCCTGTTTTGCACTTGACCTGGGGGTGTGCAATGCTCCCTGGTACCTTGTCCCCAGTGCAGACATTGCTCATATTGGCCAGCAGATGGGGCTAGATTCAGGTCAGGCCCTAAAGGTGAAAGGCCAATGCCTAAACCACACTTGGTCTGTTGGCTTGTTTTGTCCCACCTATTTCTGGTGGGATTGAATAAAACAGAATAACCAGAAAAACCACAAATCTGAAATACACACTAACTGAAGTTGAATTATTAAAGCATTTCACAGGTTATTATTCAAAAATATACTTCATTCATAAAATTTGTACAAGTGGATTACATAACAGTTCAAATTTGCATAAAGTGAAATGCGGTTCAATTTCTTTCATTATAGATGTGGCACTCTGAGGTGCCTCACCACACTTACAAGTACAGGCTATACTTACAATATACATTCCATGTCAAACATATGTACAAAAGCAAAATACTGATGGAATGCTGGAAATCCAAAAATAGAACAGAAAATGCTGGACATACTGAGCAGGTGAGTCAGCATCTGTGGAGGGAAACAGAGTTAACCTTTCCGGTCGTGATGATGCTTCACCGAAACTCTGCGTCTTTCACCGAGTTGATGGGGCTCCATCAGCAGTTAATGTTTATCATGTTGTGGGTCCCTGGAAACTGCCTGTAGAGCAGACACTCCCGTGTTACTGAGCTACTCGGGATGAACTTTGACAAAACCGCTCTGTCTCTTTCTGGACCTCCTTTGCAAAGGGACAATCCAGAAAGAGGTGGATATTAGCAAAATACTGCGGATGCAGGAAATCTAGAGCAAAAACAAAAATACCTGGAAAAACTCAGCAGGTCTGACAGCATCTGCGGAGAGGGATACAGTTAACGTTTCGAGTCCATATGACCCTTCATCAGAGGTGGATATTTGTCTCTTCGCCACCATAGCCGCCTTGAGGGCAGCCTACAGTGGTGTGCTGAGACTCCAGTTGTGCATGAAGGATCTGATAGCGGTGGGGGGCGGGGGGGGGGGGGGGGCTTTCACACCATCAGCCAGTCTTGGTGCTTGTTTGAAAGTTCCAGTGATGAGGCATTCTGCCAAAGGACTTTGACAGTCCACTCAGGAAACCATCTGGCAGGATACAGCATCTCCTTTACCCATGGGGCCTCGAGGACGTTATCTGCAGACCACTGCCTGATGGTTTTGTGGTCAAAGATGCTTCTCTGTACAAACTCTTCTGTGAGGGCCAGGTGGTATGGCACAGTGCAACTGAATGGAGCATTCCGCAGCAGAATCATCCTTTGCAACACCGGGGAAAGATAGAAACTCTGCAGGCAGTGACACTTGGTGTCTGTGTAATGAGGGTCTAAGCACACCTTGGTGCTGCCACAGTCAAAAGTGGACATCAGGATGTGAGTACAACTTTGGGTATATTTTCCCCCTTTATCTATGCATCATTGCCCTATGGACATGGTCTATTTCCAATCTCCAGATAACGTGGAGGATGGCTTGGGTGACACCATAGCTCAGGAGCTGGGTATGAGCCAAACCTGTGCCATACAGAACAATGCCAAGAGTTCCTCACATCTGATGATCAGGTTCTTGCCAGCAATGGTAAGAATACAGCACACAAATAAGGCATGGGAGAGAGGATAGCTCTGACTGGCTCCAGATTTAATTGGAAAGCTTTCTGAATCCCACCATTGTTTGAAACTGTGCTACTGCCGTTTGTGCAGATAAGTTTGATCCAATTGTAGATTGTCTCCCCAAACCCCATTGTATGGAGCACATTCTTCATGTAGGCGTTTGATAGAGTGTCAAAGGCCTTCTCCTGGTCCAAACTGACGAGGCAGGCTCCTGTCCGACTTATAGGTGATCATATCCCTCAGAAGCAAGTGGCTATCAGAGATCTTCCTGCTGGGTTAAGTACAGGTCTGATCAGGGTGGAATACCAACTCTAGAGCTGTCTTCTTCCCTCAGGCTGCTGATCACAAAGCTCCCTGTGTGTACCATTTCGAAGAATGGAGTGGACTCTGGAATGGAAGGTGATCTTGGAGGACTGCTGGCTCTTCATCTCTTGGAGATCCTCCCTGACATCGAACCCCATCGACTACAACAGGAGCAGATTCTGCATGCTGTTCTGGAGTTGGGATATTTCCCTTTGTCTCTCTTGCCTTGTGAACATCTTTGAGGATCTGGGGTAGAGAATTCCAAAGATTCACAACCCGTTGAGTGAAGTAATTTCTCCTGATCTCAGTTCTAAATGATTGGCTCGTTATCCTTAGACTGTGCCCCTGTGTTTTAAACTCCTCGACCAATGGAAACAATCTCTCAGCATCCACTCTATCGAGCCTCTTCAGAATCTTGTAGGCATCAACGAAATCACCTCTCATTCTTCTAAACTCCAGAGAATATAAGCCCAATTTAATTAGCCTCTCATTATAGGACAACTTCCCCAGTCCAGGGAACAATTTAGTGAACTTTCTCTGTATTGCCTCCAATGCAAGTATATCCTTTCTTAAATATGGAGACCAATCTGCGCACAGCACTCCAAATTTGGTCTCCACAAAACTCTGTACAATTGGAGCAAGGCTTACTTATTCCTGTATTCCAAAACCCTTGCAATAAAGGCCAGCATGCTATTTGCCTTCCTAATTGTTTGCTGCACTTGCATTCCTGCGATCTTTCTGTGTTCCTTGTACAAGCACGCCCAAGTCTCATTGACCATCAACACAAGTTTCACACCTTTTAAAAATATTCTGCTTTTCTACTCTTACAGCCAAAGTAAATAACTTCATGCTTCTCTATATTGTACTCCATCTTGTTGCCCACTCACTTGACCTGTATATGGGCGGAATCGTCCGTGCCCGCTGGTGTCGGGTGTGTTCGGTGGCGTGAGCGGACAATATGGCGAGAAGGCCAAAAATTGTTTTCACGATGTCGTGTTTGCGATCTTCTGCTCAGCCTGTTGATGATGGGTTGAATCTCCAACCATCGGACGTGGGAAACCTCATTGCAATACATCTGCATAATATAATAAGGCCAGACCGCCGGTCTCATTCCCCACACTGGATGGTCTGCCCACGTCAACGCACTTTCACAACAGGACATAAGCGACGTGCAACTGGCGAGCTGCACTTCGCTTGGAACTTTGAAGCTTGTTTGCCTGCCTTGCTTTGGAGGCACTCGCAGTCACCAGCGCCAGGCTTTGCAGGCAGCACCGCATCATCTGACCATCTTCTTCACTCTGGAGATGATGAAGTTGCCTCCCCGCAGCAGAATACCAAGGCCAGAGGAGCAGGATTTGTTTCTTCTTCATCAGATCGATGGCACGTGGGGCCACCATCGTGGCCCACCATATGGGTGCTGAGGTAATGTATTGCACACTCCTGCAGAAATAGCAGGTCAGCTTTGAAACACATCAGGCAGTGGCCTTAATGCTGCGCTTGTTAATGGAGGTAACCTTAAAACCCATTTAAACTGTGTAATTTACATTGGTACTTTATGTTCCTGCATACAGTTAGCGCTGAGAAACTGATGCACGGTCGCCAGCCTGGTCTCCCACCGGAGCATCGTTCCACCTGGTTGATCTCGGGGGTGTTGTGTAACTGGGGAAGGTTTGGCCTGTCACCAGATGGCACTGTCCTCCCCCTTTGCTCCTCAGGGAGTACTTTGCTGCTCCTGGCTTCCCAGAGCTGGGGTGCACTGGTCTCTTTACTGCTTCCAGTGTTGGGAGCATTTTACAAGTTTGCCGCACAGGATTCTGATAAAGGTGGAACTCCAAGTCTCCTCTTTGAACTGGCACTACAGCTCCATGTTAACAGCAGAATAGGTCAGACATGTTGGCTAAAGGTTCTCTTGGCAGAAGGTACCACAAAAGAAAAACAGGAACCACAGCTCAGGCTAGCAGAACTGCAGTGGGACTGTAATGAAAGACATCAAACCACATTACAGTCCGACAGAAACCAATTTAACAGGGTAACATTTGTAAACAAGTCAGCCAGCTGGATGGTACAGTGAATTAGTTAGTCACTAGCCCTTCCCCATAAGGACTTGGGTTTGTATCGAGCCAACGCTGATGGGCTGAAAATCTCCTGTATCTGCTAGTTTAAAGGACCCTCATTGAAATGTACGATAGGTCAGAGAATCACTGAGCTCTTTTGAATAGAGTGAGGCAAGCTTGTCCACATTCAACCACTCCATTTGATGTCTATATCAATGGTGTGCTGGGTAATCTATGAGTGTTTGTTCCGAAATTTATTAAAGAATGGTGAAAGATGATAATGTATTCTTGTTGGCAGACTTACTTGAAGATCTACCACCCCCTTTATTCACCACTTTGAGTAATAGTTGTAATTCTCCACCGCATCTCTCTGAACGCCTTCACTGCCTCTGTGTCGTCAGACTTTTAAAAATATATGTTCATGGAATGTGGGCATCGCTGGCTGGGCCAGCATTTATTGCCCATCCCTAATTGCCCTTGAGAAGGTGGTGGTGAGCTGCCTTCTTGAACCGCTGCAGTCCTTGTAGGTACATCCACTGTGCTGTTAGTGGGGGAGAGTTCCAGGATTTTTGACCCAGCGACAGTGAAGGAATGGCGATAAACTTCCAAGTCACGGTGAGCAGCTTAGAGGGGAACTTGCAGGTGGTGTTACCATGAATCTAAGAACACAAGAACACAAGGAATAGGAGCAGGAGTAGACCATTTGGCCCCTCAAGCCTGCCCCACCATTTGATAAGATCATGGCTGATCTGCCCCAGGCCTCAACTCCTCTTTCATGCCAGCTCCTCATAGCCCTCAACACCCCAACATTTTTAAACCTATCTATCTCCTCTTTAAAAGCTTTCAGTGATCTAGCCTCCACAACTTTCTGGGGTAGAGGGTTCCAGGCATTCTGAAAGAAGAAATTCCTTTGCATCCAAGTTTTAAATGAGTGCCCCTTTATTCTGTAACTATGTCCCCTAGTTCGAGATTCCCCCACTAGAGGAAACATCTTCACAACATTTACCCTGTCAAGCCCCCTCATAATATTATATGTTTCAGTAAGATCACCCCTCATTTTTCTAAACTCTAATGAATAAAGACCTAACCTGTTTAGCCGTCCTTGATAAGTCAACCCCTTCATCCCAGGAATCAGCCTAGTGAATCTCTTTTGAACTGCCTCCAATGCCAGGATATCCTTTCTTAAATACGGAGACCAAAACTATGCACAGTACTCCAGGTGCTGCCTCACCTACACCCTGTACAGTTGTAACAAGACTTCCCTATTTTTCAACTTAAACCCTCTAGCAATACAGACAAAATTCCCTTTGCCTTCTTAATTACTTGCTGCACCTGCAAGCTAACTTTTTGTGTTTCATGCACAAAGCACCCAGATCCCTTTGTGCTGCACTCTTTTGGAGTCTCTCTCCATTTAAATAATAGCCTGCTTTATGATTCTTCCCACCAAAGTTCATGACCTCACACTTTCCTACATTAAACCCACTCACTCAATCTATCTATATACCCCTGCAGATTCCTTATGTCCTCATTGCAACATGCCCTCCCACCTATTTTTGTATCGTCAGCAAATTTAGATACATTACACCCTGCCCCTTCCTCTAAGTCATTAATATAGATAGTAAATAATTGAGCTCTAGGACTGACCCTTATGGAACTCCACTGGTTACATCTTTCCAATCTGAAAAAGACCCATTAATCCCGACTCTCTGTCTTCTGTGTGCTAACCAATCCTCAATACATGCTAATGGATTACCCCCCAATACCATGATCTCCTATCTTGTGCAATAACCTTTTATGTGGCACTTTATCGAATGCCTTCTGGAAATCCAAATACATTACATCTACCGGTTCCCCTTTATCAACTCTGCTTGTTATATTCTCAAAGAACTCTAGCAAATTTGTCAAACATGATTTCCCTTTCACAAAACCATGTTGACTCTGTTTGATTGCGTTAAGTTTTTCTAAATTTCCTGCTATTTCTTCCTTAGTAATGGACTCTAGCATTTTCCCAATGACAGATATTAGGCCTATAGTTTCCTGCTTTTTGTCTTCCTTCCTTCTTGAACAGGGACGTCACATTAGCAGTTTTCCAATCTGTTGGGACCTGTCTCAGATCCAGTCAATTCTGGAATATTTTGACCAATGCCTCTACTATCTCTGTAGCCACTTCATTTAAAACCCTTCGATGCAGGCCATCAGGTCCTGGTGACTTGCCTGCCTTTAGTCCCATTAGTTTGTCAAATACATTGTCCCTTGTGGTAGAGACTGCTACAAGATCTTTCCTCCCATTAGCTCCTTGCTTATCTGATATCTTTGGGATGTTTATAGTGTCCTCCACCATGAAAATCGATGCAAAATATTGGTTTAAATTATCTGCCATTTCCCTGTTCCCCGTTATCAATTCTCCAGTCGCATCCTCCAAGGGCCCCATGCTCACTTTAGCTACTCTTTCTTTTTACATACCTATAGAAGTTCTCGCTGCTTGTTTTTATATTTATTGCCAATTTACTTTCATAATTAATTTTCTCCCTCTTTATTAGGTTTTTAGTAATCTGCTGCTGGTTCCTAAAAAATTCCCAATCCTCTGGCCTACCATTAGTTTTTGCCGCTTTGTATGCTTTAGTTTTAAATTGGATACTCTCCTTGACCACCTTTGTGAACCACAGGTGGTTCATCCTTCTCATTGAGTACATTTTTTGACCAGAATAAATTTTTACTGAGCATTTTGAAATATCTTCTTAAATGTCTGCCACTGCTGATCCACTGACCTTCCCCTTAGCGTATTTTCCCAGCCTGCTTTAGACAACTCTTTCTTCATACCTCTGTAATTGCCCTTATTTAAGCTGAGGACACTGGTTTGAGACCCAATTGCTCGCCCTCAAACTGAATTTGAAATTCTACCATGTTGTGATTGCTATCCACTACATGATCCCTAACTATGAGATCTCTTATTAATCCCACCTCATTACACATTACTGGATCTAAAATAGCCTGTTCCCGGGTAGGTTCTGCAATGTATTGCTTTAAAAAACAATCCCTGATGCACTCTACAAATTTGTCTTCCATGTTACCCCTGCCAATGTAATTTGCCCAGTCAATGTACAGATTAAAATCACCCATGACAATTGTAGTGCCCTTCTTACATGCCTCCATTACTTCCCAATTTATACTTTGACCTACTGAGGCAACTCTTCTGGGGCCTTTAGACCTGTGATTATTCCCCTTGCTATTCCTTATTTCCACCCAAACTGATTCCACATCATGATCTATTGCACTATATCACTACCTACCACCACACTGATACCTTCCTTTATTAACAAAGCTACCCCACCTCCTTTTCCTTTTTGTCTATTTTTCTGGAACATTGAATACCTTGAAAGTTCCCAGTCTTGGTCACCCTGCAACCACATCTCTGTAATAGCTATCAAGTTGCATTTATTTATTTATATTTGTGCTGTCAACTCATTTATCTTGTTACAAATGCTGTGTGCATTCAGATAAAGAGCCTTAAGCTTTGACTTTTTACCATTATTGCTCATTCTGGTTCTGATTTCTGCTGCACTCTTCTGCTTATATTTTCTGCCCCTTCCTGTCACACTTTGATTATTGTATGCCTCTTCACTACCTTGTACCTCTGCTCTCTCTCATTTCTTTTTGATTTTTGAAACTTCCCTTCAATTGAACCCCCCCCTACCTATCTGTTGTTCTTCTAGGTGATGGGAGTTACAGACTTAAAAGATGCTGTCGAAGGAGCATTGGTAAGTTGCTGCAGTGCATCTTACAGATTGCACACACTGCTGCATTGTGTGTTGGTGGTGGAGGGAGTGAATTTCTAAGTTGGTGGATGGGATGCCAATCAAGCAGGCTGCTTTGTCCTGGATGATGTCAAGCTTCTTGAGTGTTGTTGTATTGTTGGAACTACATTCATCCAGGCAAGTGGAGAGTACTCCATCATACCCCTGACTTGTGCTTTGTAGATGATGAACAGGCTTTGGGGAGTCGGGAGGTGAATTATTCACTGCAGAATTCCCAGCTTCTGATCTGGTCTTGTAGTCACAGTATATGTGTATATATATATATTTTATATATATATATATATATATATATATATAATATATATATTATATATATATATATATATAATATATATACACACATATATGGCTGACCAAGTTAATTTTCTGGTTAATGGTAACCCGCAGGATGTCAAAAGTGGGGGTTACAGCAATGGTAATTGAAAATTGAGGGGGAATATTTAGATTCTCTCTTAGGGATGGTCATTGCCTGGAAATGTGTGGTACAAATGTTACTTGCTACTTATTAACCCAAACCTGGCATTATCCAGGTCTTGCTGCATGTGGGCATGGATTGTTTCTGTATCTGAGGAGTTGCAAATGTTACTGAATGCTGTACAATCATCATTGAGCATCACAACTTCTGACCTTATGGTGAAGAGAAGGTCATTGATGAAGTAATTGAAGGTGGTTGGGCCTAGGACACTAACCTGAGGAACTCCTGCAGCGATGTCCTGGGCTGAGATGATTGGCCTCCAACAACCTCGATCACCTTTCTTGGTTGTAGGTATGACTCCAACCAGTGGAGAGTTTTCTCCATGATTCCCATTGACTTCAGTTTTGCTAGGGCTCCTTGATGCCTCACTTGGTCAAATGTTGCCTTGATGTCAAGAACAGTTGGTCTCACCTCACCTATGGAATTCAACTCTTTTGTCCATGTTTGAACTAAGGTATAATGAAGTCTGGAGCTGAGTGCCCCTGGCAGAATCCAAACTGAGCATCAGTGAGTAGGTTATTGCTGAGTAATAGCACTGTCAACAACACACTTCTATTACTTTACCGATGATGGAGAGTAGGTTGATGGGGCAGTAATTGGCTGGATTGGATTTGTCGTACTTTTTGTAGATAGGACATACCAGGAAAAATTTCCACACTATTTTAGCTGTACTGGAACAGCATAGCTTGGGCCACAACTAGTTTTGGAGCACAAGCCTTCAGCACCATAGCCAGGATGCTGTCAGGGCCCATAGCTTTTGCAGTATCCAGTTTACTCAGTCACTTCTTGATATCATGTGGAATGAATCGAATTTGCTGTAGACTGGCATCTATAATGCTGGGATCTTAGGAGGAGCCAAGGTGGATCATTCACTAGGCACTTCTGGCTGAAGATGTTTGCAAATGCTTCAGCCTTATCTTTCTGCACTGACTGCTGGTTCCCCCATCATTGAGGGTGGGAATATTTGTTTAACCTCCCCCTCAGGAAGAGACAGAGTGGAGAAATATAAGAGTTCATCAGCAGTTGAGGCTAGAGATTACAAAAATAATAATACAGAATTAAAGGCACCCTAACTGAATGCACACTGCATTCACAATAAGGTAGATGAATTGACAGCACAAATAGAAGTAAACAGGTATGATCTAATTGCCATACGGAGACATGGCTGCATCGTGACCAAGGCTGGGAACTGAAAGTTCAAGGCTATTTAGCATTTAGGAAGGACAGGCAAAAAGAAAAAGGAGTGGGATCACACTAAAGGATGGGATCAATGAGAGAGGATCTTAGACTCGTAGAGTGATGTAGAATCAGTTTTGGTGAGCTAAGAATTAATAAGGGGCAGAAAACTTTGGTAGGTGTTGTTTATAGGCACGGTATAAATTAGAAAATTATGGATGCATGTAACAAGGGTAATACAGTAATCATGGGGGACTTCATTCTACATATAGACTGGGTAAAGCTAATTAGCACTAATGTTGAGGAGGCGGGATTCCTGGAATATATACACGATAGTTTTCCAGAACATTATGTTGAGGAATCAACTACAGAAAGGCTATTTTAGATCTAATATTGTGCAATGAGAAAGGGCTAATTAATAATCTTGTTGTAAAGGAGCCTTTAGGGAAGAGAGACCATAATATGATAAAATTTTACATGAAGTTTGAAAGCGATGTAGTTCAATTTGATACTAGAGTCTTTAATCTAAACAAAGGAAACTATAAAGGTATGAGGGGCAAATTGGATGAGGTAGATTGGGGAACTACTTTAAAAGGCATGATGATAGAGAGGTAATGGCTATCATTTAAAGAATTAATACATGGTTGCAACAAATTTATATTCCTTTAATGCACAAAAAGCCAGCAGGAAAAGTGATACAGTCATGATTAACAAGAGAAGTTAAGGATTCTATTAGATCAGATGAGGAGACGTATAATGTTGCCAAAAATGTAGTAAGCCTGAGGCTTGGGAGCATTTTAAAATTCAGCAAAGAAGAACCAAGAAATTGATAAAGAAAGAGAAAATAGAATATGAAAGTAAACTAGTGAGGAACATCAAAAACGGACTGGAAAAGCTTCTACATGTTTTTTAAAAATTCATTCATGGGATGGAGGGTGTCGCTGACTACCCCTGCAGTCCTTGTGGTGTAGATACACCCACAGTGCTGTCGACAGGGCAGAGTTTGTTGTTGTCGTTTCCGGTGCCTAGGTCAATGCCAGGTGATCTGTCCGGTTTCATTCCTTTTAGGCCTTTTAATGGTTTGATACAACTGAGTGGCTTGCTGGAACATTTCAGAGGTCATTTAAGAGTCAGCCAAAGTGCTGTCGATCTGAAGTCACATGTAGGACAGAACAGGTAAGGGCGACAGATTTCCTCCCCTAAAGTACATTAGTGAATCAGATGGGTTTTTAACAACAATCCACAGTGGCTTCATGGTCATCAATTAGACTTTTAATTCCAGATATTTATTGAATTCAAATTTCACCGTCTGCCATAGTGAGATTCAAACCTGGTCCCCAGAGCATTACCCTGGGTCTCTGGATTACTAGTCCAGTGACACCACCTTGCCGCTACCACCCCTATGTAAAAAGGAAAAGGTTATTAAAGACAAAGATAAAAACAAAGAAAACTGCGGATGCTGGAAATCCAAAACAAAAACAGAATTACCTGAAAAAACTCAGCAGGTCCGGCAGCATCGGCGGAGAAGAAAAGAGTTGACGTTTCGAGTCCTCATGACCCTTCGACAGAACTTGATTTCAAGTCCAAGAAAGAGTTGAAATATAAGCTGGTTTAAGGTGTGTGTGTGGGGGGGCGGAGAGATAGAGAGAGAGAGAGGTGCTTGTGTAGACAAACAAGCAGTGATAGAAGCAGATCATCAAAAGATGTCAGTGACAATGGTACAAAAGAACACATAGGTGTTAAAGTTAAAGTTGGTGATATTATCTAAACAAATGTGCTAATTAAGAATGGATGGTAGGGCACTCAAGGTACAGCTCTAGTGGGGGTGGGGGGAGCATAAAAGATTTTAAGATATTTAAAAATAATAGAAATAGGTGGGAAAAGAAAAATCTATAAAATTTATAGGGAAAAAAAAAGGAAAAAGGGGGAAACAGAAAGGGGGTGGGGATGGGGGAGGGAGCTCAGGACCTAAAGTTGTTGAATTCAATATTCAGACCAGAAGGCTGTAAGGTGCCTAGTCGGAAGATGAGGTGTTGTTCCTCCAGTTTGCGTTGGGCTTCACTGGAACAATGCAGTAAGCCAAGGACAGACATGTGGGCAAGAGAGCAGGGTGGAGTGTTAAAATGGCAAGCGACAGGGAGGTTTGGGTCATTCTTGCGGACAGATCGCAGGTGTTCTGCAAAGCGGTCGCCCAGTTTACGTTTGGTCTCTCCAATGTAGAGGAGACCACATTGGGAGCAACGAATGCAGTAGACTAAGTTGGGGGAAATGCAAGTGAAATGCTGCTTCACTTGAAAGGAGTGTTTGGGCCCTTGGACGGTGAGGAGAGAGGAAGTGAAGGGGGAGGTGTTACATCTTTTGCGTGGGCATGGGGTGGTGCCATAGGAGGGAGTTGAGGAGTAGGGGGTGATGGAGGAGTGGACCAGGGTGCCCCGGAGGGAGCGATTCCTACGGAATGCCGATAAGGGGGGTGAAGGGAAGATATGTTTGGTGGCGGCATCATGCTGGAGTTGGCAGAAATGGCGGAGGATGATCCTTTGAATGCGGAGGCTGGTGGGGTGATAAGTGAGGACAAGGGGGACCCTATCATGTTTCTGGGAGGGAGGAGAAGGCGTGAGGGCGGATGCGCGGGAGATGGGCCGGACACGGTTGAGGGCCCTGTCAACGACCGTGGGTGGAAATCCTCGGTTAAGGAAGAAGGAGGACATGTCAGAGGAACCGTTTTTGAAGGTAGCATCATCGGAACAGATGCGACGAAGGCGAAGGAACTGGGAGAATGGGATGGAGTCCTTACAGGAAGCGGGGTGTGAGGAGCTATAGTCGAGGTAGCTGTGGGAGTCGGTGGGTTTGTAATGGATATTGGTGGACAGTCTATCACCAGAGATTGAGACAGAGAGGTCAAGGAAGGGAAGGGAAGTGTCAGAGATGGACCATGTGAAAATGATGGAGGGTGGAGATTGGAAGCAAAATTAAAAAATTTTTCCAAATCCCGACGAGAGCATGAAGCAGCACCGAATTAATCATCGATGTACCGGAGAAAAAGTTGTGGAAGGGGGCCGGAGTAGGACTGCAACAAGGAATGTTCCACATACCCCATAAAGAGACAGGCATAGCTGGGGCCCATGCGGGTACCCATAGCCACACCTTTTATTTGGAGAAAGTGAGAGGAGTTGAAGGAGAAATTGTTCAACGTGAGAACAAGTTCAGCCAGACGGAGGAGAGTAGTGGTGGATGGGGATTGTTCGGGCCTCTGTTCGAGGAAGAAGCTAAGGTCCCTCAGACCATCCTGGTGGGGGATGGAGGTGTAGAGGGATTGGACGTCCATGGTGAAGAGGAAGCGGTTGGAGCCAGGGAACTGGAAATTGTTGATGTGACGTAAGGTGTCAGAGGAATCACGGATGTAGGTGGGAAGGGACTGGACAAGGGGAGAGAGAAGGGAGTCAAGATAACGAGAAATGAGTTCTGTGGGGCAGGAGCAAGCTGAGACGATCGGTCTACCGGGGCAGTTCTGTTTGTGGATTTTGGGTAGGAGATAGAAGCGGGCCGTTCGAGGTTGGGCGACTATCAGGTTGGAAGCTGTGGGAGGGAGATCCCCAGAGGAGATGAGGTCAGTGACAGTCCTGGAAACAATGGCTTGATGTTCAGTGGTGGGGTCATGGTCCAGGGAGAGGTAGGAGGAAATGTCTGCGAGTTGACGCTCAGCCTCCGCGAGGTAGAGGTCAGTGCGCCAGACAACAACAGCACCACCCTTGTCAGCGGGTTTGATGACAATGTCAGGGTTGGACCTGAGAGAATGGAGTGCAGTAAGTTCAGAGAGAGACAGGTTAGAATGGGTGAGAGGAGCAGAGAAATTGAGAGGACTAATGTCGCGCCAACAGTTCTCAATGAAAAGATCAAGAGAAGGTAAGAATCCAGAGGGAGGGGTCCAGGTGGAGGGAGAATATTGGAGATGGGTAAAAGGATCTGTTGAACTGGGAGAGGATTCCTGCCCAAAGAAGTGAGCCCGGAGACGAAGACGGCGAAAGAAGAGTTCAGTATCATGCCGAGCCTGAAATTCATTGAGGTGAGGGCGTAAGGGTATGAAACTAAGTCCTTTGCTGAGCACTGAACGTTCAGCATCGGAGAGGGGAAGGTCAGGGGGTATAGTGAATACATGGCTAGGGCTGGGATTGGAAGATGGGGTGGGGACGGAGGGACAGGCTGGGGAGGAGGGTCCTAGATGGGTGTTGGTGTCGATGAGTTGTTGGAGCTTGCGTTCCTTAGCAGTTGAGAGAAAGAGAAAAAGGAAGCTAAGGACGGCCCGCTTCTATCTCCTACCCAAAATCCACAAACAGAACTGCCCCGGTAGACCGATCGTCTCAGCTTGCTCCTGCCCCACAGAACTCATTTCTCGTTATCTTGACTCCCTTCTCTCTCACCTTGTCCAGTCCCTTCCCACCTACATCCGTGATTCCTCTGACGCCTTACGTCACATCAACAATTTCCAGTTCCCTGGCTCCAACCGCTTCCTCTTCACCATGGACGTCCAATCCCTCTACACATCCATCCCCCACCAGGATGGTCTGAGGGCCCTTAGCTTCTTCCTCGAACAGAGGCCCGAACAATCCCCATCCACCACTACTCTCCTCCGTCTGGCTGAACTTGTTCTCACGTTGAACAATTTCTCCTTCAACTCCTCTCACTTTCTCCAGATAAAAGGTGTGGCTATGGGTACCCGCATGGGCCCCAGCTATGCCTGTCTCTTTATGGGGTATGTGGAACATTCCTTGTTGCAGTCCTACTCCGGCCCCCTTCCACAACTTTTTCTCCGGTACATCGATGATTACTTCGGTGCCGCTTCATGCTCTCGTCGGGACTTGGAAAAATTTTTTAATTTTGCTTCCAATCTCCACCCCTCCATCATTTTCACGTGGTCCATCTCTGACACTTCCCTTCCCTTCCTTGACCTCTCTGTCTCAATCTCTGGTGATAGACTGTCCACCAATATCCATTACAAACCCACCGACTCCCACAGCTACCTCGACTATAGCTCCTCACACCCTGCTTCCTGTAAGGACTCCATCCCATTCTCCCAGTTCCTTCACCTTCGTCGCATCTGTTCCGATGATGCTACCTTCAAAAACGGTTCCTCTGACATGTCCTCCTTCTTCCTTAACCGAGGTTTTCCACCGACGGTCGTTGACAGGGCCCTCAACCGTGTCCGGCCCATCTCCCGTGCATCCGCCCTCACGCCTTCTCCTCCCTCCCAGAAACATGATAGGGTCCCCCTTGTCCTCACTTATCACCCCACCAGCCTCCGCATTCAAAGGATCATCCTCCGCCATTTCCGCCAACTCCAACATGATGCCGCCACCAAACACATCTTCCCTTCACCCCCCCTTATCGGCATTCCGTAGGGATCGCTCCCTCCGGGACACCCTGGTCCACTCCTCCATCACCCCCTACTCCTCAACTCCCTCCTATGGCACCACCCCATGCCCACGCAAAAGATGTAACACCTGCCCCTTCACTTCCTCTCTCCTCACCGTCCAAGGGCCCAAACACTCCTTTCAAGTGAAGCAGCATTTCACTTGCATTTCCCCCAACTTAGTCTACTGCATTCGTTGCTCCCAATGTGGTCTCCTCTACGTTGGAGAGACCAAACGTAAACTGGGCGACAGCTTTGCAGAACACCTGCGGTCTGTCCGCAAGAATGACCCAAACCTCCCTGTCGCTTGCCATTTTAACACTCCACCCTGCTCTCTTGCCCACATGTCTGTCCTTGGCTTACTGCATTGTTCCAGTGAAGCCCAACGCAAACTGGAGGAACAACACCTCATCTTCCGACTAGGCACCTTACAGCCTTCTGGTCTGAATATTGAATTCAACAACTTAGGTCGTGAGCTCCCTCCCCCATCCCCACCCCCTTTCTGTTTCCCCCTTTTTCCTTTTTTTTTCCCTATAAATTTTATAGATTTTTCTTTTCCCACCTATTTCCATTATTTTTAAATATCTTAAAATCTTTTATGCTCCCCCCACCCCCACTAGAGCTGTACCTTGAGTGCCCTACCATCCATTCTTAATTAGCACATTTGTTTAGATAATATCACCAACTTTAACTTTAACACCTATGTGTTCTATTGTACCATTGTCGCTGACATCTTTTGATGATCTGCTTCTATCACTGCTTGTTTGTCTACACAACCACCTCTCTCTCTCTCTATCTCTCCGCCCCCCCCACACACACACCTGAAACCAGCTTATATTTCAACTCTTTCTTGGACTCGAAATCAAGTTCTGTCGCAGGGTCATGAGGACTCGAAACGTCAACTCTTTTCTTCTCCGCCGATGCTGCCGGACCTGCTGAGTTTTTCCAGGTAATTCTGTTTTTGTTTTGGATTTCCAGCATCCGCAGTTTTCTTTGTTTTTATCTTTGTGTTTAATTGACTGCCACTGCTCTTCAAGAAATGCCTACCTCCTTGAAGAAGTTCTGTTCCTCTCTGCGACAAGATTTCCGTATCTCTCTGTTGCCTTGTTCACCTTCTTTGCTTTCCATTTCCCTCCTGGTGTTTGACAAGGTGTTTACTAAAACCCGCTTTCAAAGCCATATCTCCTTTCTCAGTGACTGTCTCCGTCTCCGACTTATCCCACGTGGATTTCAACTGAAATTCCACCCCTCATCTTTCGAACCCACCCAGGATTACCGGTATCTCCGGGACATAAAACTTTTCTCAGACTGCTGTTCCCGTCACATTCTGAAATCCACACTCAGTGCCATGCGCTGCCATTTAAACACACTCGACCTCTCCCTCCAGCAGCACTGCCGTACCCTTTTTCAAAGCTGCGCGTGCCCCCAGTTTCATTTTATCCTTCGGCTCATCCGACGCCTCAACAAGAAACTTTTTCTCTTTCTCTCAACTGCTAAGGAACGCAAGCTCCAACAACTCATCGACACCAACACCCATCTTGGACCCTCCACCCCAGCCTGTCCCTCCGTCCCCACCCCATCTTCCAATCCCAGCCCTAGCCGTGTATTCACTATACCCCCTGACCTTCCCCTCTCTGATGCTGAACGTTCAGTGCTCAGCAAAGGACTTAGTTTCATACCCTTACGCCCTCACCTCAATGAATTTCGGGCTCGGCATGATACTGAACTCTTCTTTCGCCGTCTTCGTCACCGGGCTCACTTCTTTGGGCAGGAGTCCTCTCCCAGTTCAACGGATCCTTTTACCCATCTCCAATATTCTCCCTCCACATGGACCCCTCCCTCTGGATTCTTACCTTCTCTTGATCTTTTCATTGAGAACTGTCGGCGCGACATTAGTCGTCTCAATTTCTCTGCTCCTCTCACCCATTCTAACCTGTCTCTCTCTGAACTTACTGCACTCCATTCTCTCAGGTCCAATCCTGACATTGTCATCAAACCCGCTGACAAGGGTGGTGCTGTTGTTGTCTGGCGCACTGACCTCTACCTCGCGGAGGCTGAGCGTCAACTCGCAGACACTTCCTCCTACCTCTCCCTGGACCATGACCCCACCACTGATCATCAAGCCATTGTTTCCAGGACTGTCACTGACCTCATCTCCTCTGGGGATCTCCCTCCCACAGCTTCCAACCTGATAGTCGCCCAACCTCGGACGGCCCGCTTCTATCTCCTACCCAAAATCCACAAACAGAACAGCCCCGGTAGACCGATCGTCTCAGCTTGCTCCTGCCCCACAGAACTCATTTCTCGTTATCTTGACTCCCTTCTCTCTCCCCTTGTCCAGTCCCTTCCCACCTACATCCGTGATTCCTCTGACACCTTATGTCACATCAACAATTTCCAGTTCCCTGGCTCCAACCACTTCCTCTTCACCATGGACGTCCAATCCCTCCACACCTCCATCCCCCACCAGGATGGTCTGAGGGCCCTTAGCTTCTTCCTCGAACAGAGGCCCGAACAATCCCCATCCACCACTACTCTCCTCCGTCTGGCTGAACTTGTTCTCACGTTGAACAATTTCTCCTTCAACTCCTCTCACTTTTTCCAGATAAAAGGTGTGGCTATGGGTACCCGCATGGGCCCCAGCTATGCCTGTCTCTTTATGGGGTATGTGGAACATTCCTTGTTGCAGTCCTACTCCGGCCCCCTTCCACAACTTTTTCTCCGGTACATCGATGATTACTTCGGTGCCGCTTCATGCTCTCGTCGGGACTTGGAAAAATTTTTTAATTTTGCTTCCAATCTCCACCCCTCCATCATTTTCACGTGGTCCATCTCTGACACTTCCCTTCCCTTCCTTGACCTCTCTGTCTCAATCTCTGGTGATAGACTGTCCACCAATATCCATTACAAACCCACCGACACCCACAGCTACCTCGACTACAGCTCCTCACACCCTGCTTCCTGTAAGGACTCCATCCCATTCTCCCAGTTCCTTCGCCTTCGTCACATCTGTTCCGATGATGCTACCTTCAAAAACGGTTCCTCTGACATGTCCTCCTTCTTCCTTAACCGAGGTTTTCCACCGACGGTCGTTGACAGGGCCCTCAACCGTGTCCGGCCCATCTCCCGCGCATCCGCCCTCACGCCTTCTCCTCCCTCCCAGAAACATGATAGGGTCCCCCTTGTCCTCACTTATCACCCCACCAGCCTCCGCATTCAAAGGATCATCCTCCGCCATTTCCGCCAACTCCAGCATGATGCCACCACCAAACATATCTTCCCTTCACCCCCCTTATCGGCATTCCGTAGGGATCGCTCCCTCCGGGGCACCCTGGTCCACTCCTCCATCACCCCCTACTCCTCAACCCCCTCCTATGGCACCACCCCATGCCCACGCAAAAGATGTAACACCTGCCCCTTCACTTCCTCTCTCCTCACCGTCCAAGGGCCCAAACACTCCTTTCAAGTGAAGCAGCATTTCACTTGCATTTCCCCCAACTTAGTCTACTGCATTCGTTGCTCCCAATGTGGTCTCCTCTACGTTGGAGAGACCAAACGTAAACTGGGCGACAGCTTTGCAGAACACCTGCGGTCTGTCCGCAAGAATGACCCAAACCTCCCTGTCGCTTGCCATTTTAACACTCCACCCTGCTCTCTTGCCCACATGTCTGTCCTTGGCTTACTGCATTGTTCCAGTGAAGCCCAACGCAAACTGGAGGAACAACACCTCATCTTCCGACTAGGCACCTTACAGCCTTCTGGTCTGAATATTGAATTCAACAACTTAGGTCGTGAGCTCCCTCCCCCATCCCCACCCCCTTTCTGTTTCCCCCTTTTTCCTTTTTTTTTCCCTATAAATTTTATAGATTTTTCTTTTCCCACCTATTTCCATTATTTTTAAATATCTTAAAATCTTTTATGCTCCCCCCACCCCCACTAGAGCTGTACCTTGAGTGCCCTACCATCCATTCTTAATTAGCACATTTGTTTAGATAATATCACCAACTTTAACTTTAACACCTATGTGTTCTATTGTACCATTGTCGCTGACATCTTTTGATGATCTGCTTCTATCACTGCTTGTTTGTCTACACAACCACCTCTCTCTCTCTCTATCTCTCCGCCCCCCCCACACACACACCTGAAACCAGCTTATATTTCAACTCTTTCTTGGACTCGAAATCAAGTTCTGTCGCAGGGTCATGAGGACTCGAAACGTCAACTCTTTTCTTCTCCGCCGATGCTGCCGGACCTGCTGAGTTTTTCCAGGTAATTCTGTTTTTGTTTTGGATTTCCAGCATCCGCAGTTTTCTTTGTTTTTATCTTTGTGTTTAATTGACTGCCACTGCTCTTCAAGAAATGCCTACCTCCTTGAAGAAGTTCTGTTCCTCTCTGCGACAAGATTTCCGTATCTCTCTGTTGCCTTGTTCACCTTCTTTGCTTTCCATTTCCCTCCTGGTGTTTGACAAGGTGTTTACTAAAACCCGCTTTCAAAGCCATATCTCCTTTCTCAGTGACTGTCTCCGTCTCCGACTTATCCCACGTGGATTTCAACTGAAATTCCACCCCTCATCTTTCGAACCCACCCAGGATTACCGGTATCTCCGGGACATAAAACTTTTCTCAGACTGCTGTTCCCGTCACATTCTGAAATCCACACTCAGTGCCATGCGCTGCCATTTAAACACACTCGACCTCTCCCTCCAGCAGCACTGCCGTACCCTTTTTCAAAGCTGCGCGTGCCCCCAGTTTCATTTTATCCTTCGGCTCATCCGACGCCTCAACAAGAAACTTTTTCTCTTTCTCTCAACTGCTAAGGAACGCAAGCTCCAACAACTCATCGACACCAACACCCATCTTGGACCCTCCACCCCAGCCTGTCCCTCCGTCCCCACCCCATCTTCCAATCCCAGCCCTAGCCGTGTATTCACTATACCCCCTGACCTTCCCCTCTCTGATGCTGAACGTTCAGTGCTCAGCAAAGGACTTAGTTTCATACCCTTACGCCCTCACCTCAATGAATTTCGGGCTCGGCATGATACTGAACTCTTCTTTCGCCGTCTTCGTCACCGGGCTCACTTCTTTGGGCAGGAGTCCTCTCCCAGTTCAACGGATCCTTTTACCCATCTCCAATATTCTCCCTCCACATGGACCCCTCCCTCTGGATTCTTACCTTCTCTTGATCTTTTCATTGAGAACTGTCGGCGCGACATTAGTCGTCTCAATTTCTCTGCTCCTCTCACCCATTCTAACCTGTCTCTCTCTGAACTTACTGCACTCCATTCTCTCAGGTCCAATCCTGACATTGTCATCAAACCCGCTGACAAGGGTGGTGCTGTTGTTGTCTGGCGCACTGACCTCTACCTCGCGGAGGCTGAGCGTCAACTCGCAGACACTTCCTCCTACCTCTCCCTGGACCATGACCCCACCACTGATCATCAAGCCATTGTTTCCAGGACTGTCACTGACCTCATCTCCTCTGGGGATCTCCCTCCCACAGCTTCCAACCTGATAGTCGCCCAACCTCGGACGGCCCGCTTCTATCTCCTACCCAAAATCCACAAACAGAACAGCCCCGGTAGACCGATCGTCTCAGCTTGCTCCTGCCCCACAGAACTCATTTCTCGTTATCTTGACTCCCTTCTCTCTCCCCTTGTCCAGTCCCTTCCCACCTACATCCGTGATTCCTCTGACACCTTATGTCACATCAACAATTTCCAGTTCCCTGGCTCCAACCACTTCCTCTTCACCATGGACGTCCAATCCCTCCACACCTCCATCCCCCACCAGGATGGTCTGAGGGCCCTTAGCTTCTTCCTCGAACAGAGGCCCGAACAATCCCCATCCACCACTACTCTCCTCCGTCTGGCTGAACTTGTTCTCACGTTGAACAATTTCTCCTTCAACTCCTCTCACTTTTTCCAGATAAAAGGTGTGGCTATGGGTACCCGCATGGGCCCCAGCTATGCCTGTCTCTTTATGGGGTATGTGGAACATTCCTTGTTGCAGTCCTACTCCGGCCCCCTTCCACAACTTTTTCTCCGGTACATCGATGATTACTTCGGTGCCGCTTCATGCTCTCGTCGGGACTTGGAAAAATTTTTTAATTTTGCTTCCAATCTCCACCCCTCCATCATTTTCACGTGGTCCATCTCTGACACTTCCCTTCCCTTCCTTGACCTCTCTGTCTCAATCTCTGGTGATAGACTGTCCACCAATATCCATTACAAACCCACCGACACCCACAGCTACCTCGACTACAGCTCCTCACACCCTGCTTCCTGTAAGGACTCCATCCCATTCTCCCAGTTCCTTCGCCTTCGTCACATCTGTTCCGATGATGCTACCTTCAAAAACGGTTCCTCTGACATGTCCTCCTTCTTCCTTAACCGAGGTTTTCCACCGACGGTCGTTGACAGGGCCCTCAACCGTGTCCGGCCCATCTCCCGCGCATCCGCCCTCACGCCTTCTCCTCCCTCCCAGAAACATGATAGGGTCCCCCTTGTCCTCACTTATCACCCCACCAGCCTCCGCATTCAAAGGATCATCCTCCGCCATTTCCGCCAACTCCAGCATGATGCCACCACCAAACATATCTTCCCTTCACCCCCCTTATCGGCATTCCGTAGGGATCGCTCCCTCCGGGGCACCCTGGTCCACTCCTCCATCACCCCCTACTCCTCAACCCCCTCCTATGGCACCACCCCATGCCCACGCAAAAGATGTAACACCTGCCCCTTCACTTCCTCTCTCCTCACCGTCCAAGGGCCCAAACACTCCTTTCAAGTGAAGCAGCATTTCACTTGCATTTCCCCCAACTTAGTCTACTGCATTCGTTGCTCCCAATGTGGTCTCCTCTACATTGGAGAGACCAAACGTAAACTGGGCGACCGCTTTGCAGAACACCTGCAGTCTGTCCGCAAGAATGACCCAAACCTCCCTGTCGCTTGCCATTTTAACACTCCACCCTGCTCTCTTGCCTACATGTCTGTCCTTGGCTTACTGCATTGTTCCAGTGAAGCCCAATGCAAACTGGAGGAACAACACCTCATCTTCCGACTAGGCACCTTACAGCCTTCCGGTCTGAATATTGAATTCAACAACTTTAGGTTGTGAGCTCCCTCCCCCATCCCCACCCCCTTTCTGTTTCCCCCTTTTTCCTTTTTTTTTCCCTATAAATTTTATAGATTTTTCTTTTCCCACCTATTTCCATTATTTTTAAATATTTTAAAATCTTTTATGCTCCCCCCACCCCCACTAGAGCTGTACCTTGAGTGCCCTACCATCCATTCTTAATTAGCACATTTGTTTAGATAATATCACCAACTTTAACTTTAACACCTATGTGTTCTTTTGTACCATTGTCGCTGACATCTTTTGATGATCTGCTTCTATCACTGCTTGTTTGTCTACACAACCACCTCTCTCTCTCTCTATCTCTCCGCCCCCCCACACACACACCTTAAACCAGCTTATATTTCAACTCTTTCTTGGACTCGAAATCAAGTTCTGTCGAAGGGTTATGAGGACTCGAAACGTCAACTCTTTTCTTCTCCGCCGATGCTGCCGGACCTGCTGAGTTTTTCCAGGTAATTCTGTTTTTATTAAAGACAAATGTGGACCCACTACAGGCAGAGAATGGAGAATTTATAATGTGTAATAAGGAAATTGCAGAGAAACTAAACAAATAGTTTTTGTCTGTCTTCACAGAGGAAGATACAAGAAACCTTCCTGAAATATTTGGGGAGCCAAGGGACTAATGAGATTGAGCACCTAAGGAATTAATGTTAGTAAAAATGTCGTTCTAGAGAAATTAATGGGACTGAAAGTTGATAAATCCCCTGGACGTGATGATCGACATCCTAGAGTGTGGAAAGAGGTGGCTGTAGAGCTATTGGCTGCATTGGTGATCATCTTTCAAAATTCTATAGATTCTGGAATAGTTCCTGTCGATTGGAAGGTAGCAAATGTGGCCCCACTATTTAATAAAGGAGGGAAAGAGAAAACAGGGAACTACAGATCTGTTAACCTGACATCAGCAGCAGGGAAAATCCAGAATATATTCTAAAAGATAAGATAACTAGGCACTTAGATTGGATGGTGAGATTGGGAAGAGTCAACATGGATTTATGAAAATGAAATCACGTTTGGCAAATCTTTTGGAGTTTTTGAGGATGTTATCAACAGGATAGATAAGGGAGAACCAGTGCTGTATTTGGATTTTCAGAAGGCTTTCGATAAGGTCCCACAAAAGAGGTTAGTAAGAAAAATTAACCTCATGGGATTGGGGGAAATATACTGGCATGAATTAAGGATTGTTTAACAGACAGAAAACAGAGAGTAGGGATAAACGGATCATTCTCAGGTTGGCAGGCTGTGGCTGGTGGGGTACCGCAAGGGTCAGTGCTTGGGCCCAGCTATTCACATTCTATATCAATGCTTTGGATGTGGGGACCAAATATAATATTGTCAAGGTTTCTGATGATACAAAACTTGGTGGGAGTGCGAGTTGTGAGGAGGATGCAAAGAGGCTTCAAGCAGACTTGGACAGACTAAGTGCATGGGCAAGAACACGGCAAATGTAATATAAAATGGAAAAATGTGAAGTCATTCACTTTAGGAGGAAAAACAGAAATGCAGAGTATTTCTTAAATGCGGAGAGATTGGGAAATGTTGATTTCACAGAGACCTGGGTGTTCTTGGTCATAAGTAACTGAAAGCTAACATGCAGATGCAACTGGCAATTAGGATTACAAATGGTAAGTTAGACCTTATATAGCAAGGGAAGGAGTAAGGAAGCCTTGCTATAGCTGTATAGAGCCTCAGTGAGACCACGCCTGTAGTGTTATGTGCAGTTTTGGTCTCCTTACCTGAGGAAGTATATACTAGCCATTGAGGGAGTGCAACAAACGTTCACCAGACTTATCACTGTGATGGCAGGACTGTCCTATGAGTAAAGATTGAGGAGACTGGGTCTGTATTCTCTAGACTTTAGAAGAATGATCTCATTGAAGTGTACAAAATTCTTAAAGGGCTCTACAGGTAGATGCAGGAAGGGCATTTCCCCTGGTTGGGGGTTCTAGAACCAGGGGACTCGGTCTCATAATATGGAGTAGGCCATTTAGGACTGAGATGAGGAGAAATTTTTTCAGTCAGAGCGCATTGATTCTTTGGAATTCTCTACCCTAGAGGACTGTGGAGGCTCAGTCATCAAGTATGTTCAAAACAGAAGTCAATAGATTTCTAGATACCAATGACATCAAAGGATATGGGGATAGAATGGGAAGATGATGTTGAGGTAGAAAACCAGGAATGATCTAGTTAAATGGCAGAGCAGGTCGAGGGCCTGCTCCTATTTCCTATGTTCCTTTTCCTTTGTTCTCCAGTTGGTTGTTTAATTGTTCACCATTATTCACAGCTACTTGCCTGATATACAGACTTAAATAAGTCACAGTTTCATCCAGTTAAGCATCACTAGGATTGAACTCATTACCTTCATCCCTGACCCGAACTCTGTAAGTGAGCCATTAATTTCATCCCTCACTTCAGCAGCCTGTTTGACTTCAAGCTTTTGATCTCATATATGTTCCATTAGAAAGACCACCTCTTTCCACATCGAACATTACCTATTACAGCTCTGCTTCAGCCCACCTGCTGCTGAAACCATCCACCCATGTTCCTGTCACCACCCCCGACTCAGCTATACTAATGCTCTCTTGGTTGACCTTGCATCCTTCAGTATACCCAGAACTCTGTTCCCACAAGACTCCATTACCTGTCCAATAGTAACATCCACTCTACATTGTAGTAGAGGGGTCTGGTACATAATGGATTAATGTGCAACTGAGTACAGTACAGCAACATAGTGACCCAGAGCCAGGGTCAGTTTGGTGGTGGACACAGTTAGGTTAAGATCTAGACTAGAGTTAGCTCCATACCTGTACCTTCTACTGTAAATATGTACCTAATTATAAGTTGTCAATAAAGGCTTGCTGTTAACACACTTCAGACTGGAAGCCTACTTCATGGTGTTCAAAGCAGGATTCTTCATGGTGGCAGCCTTGGGATTAATACCCCCATCCTCACAAGAATGCTGAGAAGCTAAGGTCTGAATCTTAGTGTGGGAGCGTGATCAGTGGGACCGTAAGAGAATGTGAAATCTGCTCCTGCCCTCCTTCAGGTCCCGTCAGTGATTTCACGCGGGCTGGCCAATTAACTGCCGGCAGTGTGAAATGTGCTCAGCGTTGGGAAGAGAGGGAGGGATTGGGGGGTGGGGGAAGGGCGGGTGCCAAGACAGGGGAGAGTATAGGTGGGCGGTATCACATGAGCTCCCTGAAGGCTGACAACTGCTGTGAAGATGCCACCGGGGGCTGCAGAATTATTGGAGGGATGTCAGCGCACAAAAACTTCCCCAAACTTTCTATAATGACGCAACAAACAACTGACAGCAACACACACAAATCATCAACCTCAAACATATTGAGGCCTTTTATCCCACTCTGGATTGAGAATGGTGAAACAACGTGAACGCCATCTGGCTGATCGGTCCATCTGCCAAGTGTAAAAAGCTGAAGTCAGCTCCATACAGTAATATTCGGGACAATTGCATAATAAATGGTTCAATTGCCCTTTTAATTGTTAGCGGGAATGCTTCCGACTCCTGCCTGCACCTGCTGACCGTAATATTGTGTGAGGGCGCCATGACGATAGGACATGCGCCCGATGTCTTCTTGCATGATTTCACATGAGCTCGGGTCGGGCACACACCTGCCCAAGCTCTGTAAAATTCTGGTCACAGAGAAAGGACACCTTCACCGGATTCTGCACTGAACCTTAACTCCCAACTGAAGCTATAGACGCTGAGAAGCTCACCAGAAAGAGCAGCTCCAGAAGCACAGGAGTCTGGAAGCAGACAAGAAAGATAGTTTTACTCAAGCAGAAGACTGTATTGCATCCCACTTGGAAGTCCAGCTTCAGTGAGCAGTGCTTCCAGCCTGCAAGGGTGAGATAATTACTTCTTAAAATCCCAGGACAGCAAATCCTGAGAAACCCCTTTTGAGTCATTCAGTCAGAAGTGCCCTTTGTGAAAGACCCATCGCTACACCTGATTCCAGAACCTGAGCCTCGGCACATGGCTCCCAAGTCCAGCAAGAAAAAAATAATCATCGTTAACAATTCATTTCCCGGTACCTCGTGGCCACCCAGGTTCGGAAACGGCAAGGCCACGGTTCTTTTCCAAGAGACCCAACTCGTAACGTGATACCGCCAAATTAACTAAGCCAGCTGACCTACACTGCCATTACAGTCCCTTACTCAGGCAGAAGTGTGCCGCCACCATTTTGAAAAACCCATCAAAAACTGGTGAGCGTGGAAAGTTCCTTTGTTCAGCAGTAACCGGTGACGCCATCTTGGAAGCCTGTAATTTCTTAAAGCTGTGCTCACATTTTTAAAAATCTTTGAAAATGGGATTTTCTCCCCTGGGATTCACCCATGGCCCAGACCAATCACACAATTGGAGTCTTTTGGAGGTTTTTAAGATGCAGCATTGCTGCAGGTCTCAATAAAAAATCTGAAACAGAACAAGTTAGTACCTTTCTTTACTTGATTCGGCCAATAGCAGACGACATCATTTCATGACAAGCTATTGATGAAGTATTTGCCAAATTTGATGGTGCTTTGGAATCTTTCAATGTTGATTTCAACTTGAGATCCGATAAAATACTGGAGAGAGCTAAATTTAATAAAAGAGTCCAGCTCTCTGGGGAACCTGTCGATTCCTTCATTAACGATCCTTATAGGGTGGCAGAAGGATGTAAGTATGACGATTTAAAATCTATGCTCATTGAGACAGAATTATGGTAGATGTTCCAGACAATTCACTCTCTGACCTCCTACAAGCTAAAGATGATCTTACCCTCGACAAGGCAATCCAGCTAGTTAGACTGTCTGAGTTAAGTGAACAATATGGGGCAGAAACCAACCCTCCGTCCATCACATCAAGTCACTAAAACACAGAGACCACTCAAGTCAGGGAAAGCAACCCCTGAACCACCCTGCAGAGTGACCTTGCTAGTGCTGCAGTACAGTGCGAAGCACCCTCACAGAGAAGATCAGTGTCCTGCGAGCATGCCCAATACTTCCATTGCCACAGGCAGGGTCACTTTGATAAACCTCAGCACTGCACAAACACCCCAAAGGTGATCCCTGAGGTCGAGGCTGAAAACCCTGAAGATGCACAGCCATTCTTCTTGGGGAAAAGAGAATGCAGCTCTTCATTTAGGAATGCTGATATCCTGGTAAATGGTCTTTTAACAAATTTTTAAATTAGATTCAGGTGCCAGGGTGATAGCCCTGTCAGACAAGGAACCATGTCTCCAAGGCTTTTGGATTCGAACAACAAGCACTCCATTGTTTGGAGCAGGGGGAGTCCAACTCCCAGTCATCGGCGTAATCCTTGAACCACTGAAGGATGGTGACAAACAAATCTTTGAGCTGATGTATGTCATCCAAAGTCAGCCGTTCTCTCTTCTGAGCAGAGATGCCTGCATAGCCCTCAATCTTATCCAGCTGGCAGAAGCTGTCAGGACCACACTGTCCTTAGCCAGTCAGAACAGAATGGTCCTGAGTCCTCAAACACTAAAGAGTATTAAGGCTCTGACTTCACCCGTGATCTCTTTTCTCTTTTTGTGGAGCAGGTTTGTCCTTAATCATTTCGGGTCCTGGAAAGTCTCCAATGGTCAGACCCACCTGCTGCACACGAAATTACCATTGCACCTCTAGTGGCAGTGGTACCAGAGACACATCTGCAGTCTGAGGAGCCCTTATGTCCAACTATGATGATAGTTTTGTCAGTAGACACACCAATCTCTGTGCACACACAATGACTTCTAGCCAACCTCCTGAAATCACAAAGGATGCTGGAACCTGGTAGCAGTTGTGCACCATCACAGTAAGAAGCAGAGGTGAGCATGCTAGCCAATCTTCTTCTTACTAGAGGAATGCTCTTCTTCAGCCTCAGTGAGCTTCTAGATGGCCTAAATGGAGAAGAAAGGAGAAAAAACACCGCCAAGTAGATGACTACCATTTTTGTCCGCCCTGAAGGAACAATCAAGATTAACAACAATCATGCCCTGCCAAACCAGCCAGACCAACCAGATGTGGTTTAATCTCAAGCAATGGAAGAAATGGATGAAAGATATCCAAACACCAGTCCAACCTCTGAGCCAACAACAAGAACAAGCAACACCAGAGCATACCATTCTCCTGACAGAGCGGCAAACAAGATGTGCAAGGGTTATAAGGCCGCCAGACTGCCTGAACCTCTAACTTCAAGGACATGGGTTGGGGGGAGGTTGGTGTCGGGGGGGACAATGTGTTAATGTGTTAATATTAATATTGTCATAGTAATAATGTTAGGATAGCACTAAGTTTGTAACAATAGGGTTAAATTACAAGAACTACAAGAATTACAACAATGTAAGATTTGGAAGTAAATTAAAGCAACTATATCTATGGGATCAAGACTTAGGGGGAGGTATAGTAGAAGGGTCTGGTACATAAAGGGTTAATGTGGAACTGAGAACAGTACCATCCACACAGTGAATGAAGACGACACCTGATCCAGAGTCAGGATCAGTCTGGTGTCAGGAAGATATAATAATTTTCATAACATTATTGGAATTTTTTGTAAAGTAGAATAATAGTGGGGTCTGTGTCTATGGGTCTGTGTGTGTGTGTGTGTGTGTGTATGTGTGTGTGTGTGTGACTTAATTGAATTAAAGGCAGCTGGTCTGAAGGCTTTGATGTAACAGAAGATAAGCTAAGTTTGTAAAGTTAAGTAGGTAAACATGGAGGATGTTTTAGGATGTAAGATATAAAGGGAAGAATTGCATTTTTAAATAAACCAGATTAGTTTTAATTCAAAAGAGGGAGTGAAATATTACACCTAGCCAGGAGAAGTTAAGAAACAGTGTATTACCAAAGATCACTGGTAAAACTGGTACTATGATGGATTTTATTATTAGAGTTGAAAGTCCAAAGACATAGTGAAATAATGGGAATTTGCATTCAAAGGGAAAATATGTATAAAGGAGGGAAAACTGTATGTAAGGGCAGGAATTCAAAGATCTAACAAGTGTGAAAAACTTTCAGCATCTAAGCCTCAATCTGCTGTCTACAAAGAACCAAAGTTAAGGAAACTACTTTGAAATGGATTGTTCAGGCTATCGTGTTTCTTTGCCTGGGTCTTTTAAAATCTTTGTGTCTCACTGTTGTCTTAACAACAGTGTAACTGGGATTTAGATTAACTAGGGGATTTAGAAGTTATCATAGTAGTAATTTGTAGATCTATGTGTGTACTTAAGATCATTTCTTCTATTAATAAAGGTTTAATTAGTTTTGTAAGAAACCTATAAGACTACGTGGTCTTATTACTACTGAATTCAAGGCCTGCATCTTAAAATTTATACAAATTGCAAAATAGTTGTGGCAGTTGTTTCAAGATTCCCTTTGGGATTTGAGCAGCTCAGCATTTACCATTGGCTGTGCCATAACACTGGCGATGGACACAGTTGAGTAAAGACCAAGAATGGAGTCATCTCTATACCTGTACCTTCTACTGTAAATATGTACATAGTAATACATTATTATTAAAGGCTTGCTGTTAACATATTCCCAACTGGAAGCCTACTTCATGATGTCCAAAGCAGGATTCTTCACTCATTACTACCATATTTCCTGATCACTGCTGGTTCCTCATCTCCAAAAGAGTTGAGCTCTAAATCCTTGGCCTTGTTTACAGATCTCTTGAGGGTGCTATCTCTTCCTACTTCAGGCCCTACATGCCAACACACTCCTGTGATTCCAGCACCCTTACCACCTTCCCTCCACTCCAACCTTCAGTGGTGGATCCTCCAGACATCTTAGATCCACCCTCTGTTGCCTCTCTGAATTAATCCAATAACCCATACCAGCTTGTGAGTAGATTTTGCACCATAGATGTACACCCAGCAGAAATTGGATTTTGTCTAAACTCACTTTATGGCAAGGGCAACATCTTCAGTTCTGCAAACAGCTGAGCGATTTGGCCTTAAAGATAAATAACCACTAACCTAACACGACAGGAAATAATTAGTAGTCAAGCAAAAAAAACCACTCCAATGTGTTTTGCTGTCTCAGCTGCACTGCTTAATACTGATTTTTTTTTCATTGGGGCTTGCATTAAAATAGCACCATGACATGCACTTCCACTGGCCTTATCACTTTACTATGATATATTTCCTTTCTGTTAGTTGCCAGCCTCTGGGTAGGAAGACGATCTGGAGCAGTTGCAGCTCTTCCACTGTGCTGAACATGAAGAACAGTTCCAGCAGCCCAGGTCTGAGCATCACTGGCTGCACATTGCATGAAACCACACTGTGTAACAATGCATGTCCCTCACTCCCCGACCACCATCAGACCAACTATGATTCAGTGCAGATTGTGGAAAGCCACAACAGGCATAAATTGTGCTAAACAACAAGCACAGCTTAGGATCAGGTACCAACCTGCTACACAGGGCTATCTGCATCCTAAACACACAAGCACAAGGCTATAGACAGAGCTAAGCATCCCAGAAGCAACAGTTAGAGGAAACTATAGTATCCCCTACACGTCAAATTGAGAATGATGTTGGAAAACCAGGTGGAGGAGGAGGCTCCATGAATGTCCACATTCTCAGACCCTAATGCTGGAGCACATTAAACAAGCGATAAGGCTGAAGTGTTTGTAAGAGTCTTCAGCCAGAAGTGCTGAATGATTGATCCTCCCTGGTCTCCTCCAGCGGTTCCAATGTCCAGCCAATTCTGTTTAATCCACATGACATTAAGAAGCAGCTGAATGCAATGGACAGAGCAAGACCTTTGAGCCAGCCAGAGCTAGCTGCTCCTGAAACCATGATGTTCCATTACAGCTAAATGCTGGCACCTCCCCAGCAAAGAGGAGAAACCCTCTGTGGCGGAGCTGTACCCAATGTGAAGTGTTGCTTAGAATGCCAATGTGTTTTTTTAAATTCATTCATGGGATGTGAGCTTTGCTTGCTGGGCCAGCATTTATTGTCCATCCCTAGTTGCCCTTGAGAAGGTGATGGTGAGCTGCCTTCTTGAATCGCTGCAGTCCACCTTCTGTAGGTACACCCACAGTGCTGTTAGGAAGGGAGCTCCAAGATTTTGACCCGGCGACAGTGAAGGAGTGGCAATATATTTCCACGTCAGAGTGGTGAGTGACATGAGGGGAACTTGTCACCTTGACAGGTGCAAGAAGGGCTGTTACACTCCTTTGTGTGGTTTGAAAATCAGTCTGCAGCCAATGATGCCATTTTGTTACTATCCCTGCAGGGAAGTCAGGGTGTCAAAGATATTGGGCTTGATTATTAGGTCCTCCCAGAATTGTAATTAGAGGCTGGCAGGGGCTAAAAATAGACCCGCCAACCAGTATGCTGGTTCTCCGACCCCATCTCACCCCCGGCTATTTTTACGGAGGCGAGATGAGGATGGCAAATCGGATTTTCAAGTCAGCCTTCAGATTCCCACGGGCGGTGGGGCCAGTTCAGTGCCCAGAGGCAGATCTCCTGGTGGCAGATCTAAAGGCTCTCCCTGCCTGCAGGAACAGCCACAGGTCATCTTGTAAATGGGCTTCCCCAACAGCTCCCCCAACAGTGGTGCTCTGGCTGCAAAATCCACTTTTTAAACTTTAAATTCCAAAGCGCTGGAGAGAGGTTGCCTCCATTTTGAAGTGTCTCCTCTCCTGCCATCACATCCTGTTGCTTCCTTCAAGTTGGGAGGCCTTTAGGTGGCTCCTCACCTTTGAGAGTCCGCCACTACCTGCTGTCGAATTGGCCCGCTCTCTGGCCATTAGTTGGCCACTTCGGGTGACTGTTGCTTGCACAGTGCAGGCTTCTGACCCACATTTCAGCCTGATGGCAGGATTCAGGAACCCACAGGGAAGATCCTGCCCATGGTCTCAAAATGACACACTGTGGTCTCTCCAGCTTATTTCTTGGGGCAGTCGTACGTCAACACATCGATTTTCCTGATGACTTTCGACCTGCAGATAATGTCCCATAAAAAAATCATCGCCCTGATTCAAACCATGTAGAAGACACCCAGCTCTACCTTCCTAAAAGGGTCAAGTTAATATCTGAAAGATCAGCAGCCTTGTAGAAAATGAACACCCAGAAGGCAAGAGACCCGAAACAAATCATTCACTGGAAGTCCGCTCAAAAGTTGCACTGAAGAAAAGAGAGCTTCTCCAAACTGATCCTCAAAATCAGATTTAAAAGAGCCAGAATAACTCTGCACCCAGTTTTTCTTCGAAGGGATCAGATAATCAGATACACAGTGCACCTTCTGCTCAAGGTCTCTTTCCAGTACTGTGCTGCACAATGACTCTTAGCAGTCATGGGGCATCATAAAATGGGGAGCTAGGTTACTGGACCATTCAGTTCCTCAGCACTAATGTTCTTCTGATACTTTGTTAGAACAAAAGACTCAAGGTGTTAGTTTGTTTTCCTCTTTGATCAATTTGCTGGACATTTACAGTGTTTGCTGTTTTCTTTATATCTCAGTTCCACAGAACATGCCCTTTAGGATTCCGTCTAAACAGAAATCTTAATAACATAATTCCCAACTATCTGATAGAAACTTTTAGTTGCAAAACAAGAAAAACTGAAACAAGGGACAGCAACATGTTTTAATTCCCTCCCGACATGCCTGACCTGAAGTTGACGACATCTGATCAGCACTATACATTTCCCAATGATTTATTGAGCAATGTTATAAAAATAGGGAAGCTTTGGAAGATGGGGGTTAACTTTGATTTAAATGTACCGTTGGTTTTACCCTTTCTCAGGCATAATAATTTTTGCCAATGAGAATCGGGCCTTGGCACACACTGGTTTTGCTTCTTATCTCAAAACAACAACTACTCAGACACGCCCAATGCTTTGCTTAGAATCACAAAACATCAGTAACACCCTGACTTCTGTGTTACCACAATGCCTCTGCCACCAGCACAGGAAACCATGAACTACTACACACCCAACCTTTTAATAGCAAACAGATCAAAAGGTCAAGCTTCACCCAGTTAATTTATTTTCTCATTGCTCTATCAATACAACTGTCCCATAGTTGCACATCACTCAGTCCGTGCACTGGATACACAGTTACCCATTCAATCACCTTGCCAACACTCAGTCCATGCACCAGGCCCAGCCACCCATTCAATCACCCCGCCCATCACTGAGTCCATGCACCAGGCCCAGTCACCCATTCAATCACCCCGCCCATCACTCAGTCTGTACACTGGGTCCACAGTCACCCATTCAATCACCTCGACATCACTCAGTCTGTGCACTGGGTCCACAGTCACACATTCAATCACCTCAAACTCACTCAGTGTGTGCACTGGGCTCAGCCACTCATTCAATCACCTCGCCCATCACTCAGTCCATGCACCAGGCCCAGTCACCCATTCAATCACCTCGCCCATCACTCAGTCCATGGACCAGGCCTAGTCATCCATTCAATCACTTTGCCCATCACTCAGTCCGTGGACCAGGCCCAGTCACCCATTCAATCACCTCGCCATCATTCAGTCCATGGACCAGGCCTAGTCATCCATTCAATCACTTTGCCCATCACTCAGTCCGTGGACCAGGCCCAGTCACCCATTTAATCACCTCGGCATCATTGAGTCCATGGACCAGGCCTAGTCACCCATACAATCATCTCGCCCATCACTCAGTCCATGCACCAGGCCCAGCTACCCATTCCATCACCTCGCTCATCACTCAGTCCATGGATCGGATCCACAGTCACCCATTCAATCACACCGCCCATCACTCAGTCCATGCACTAGGCCCAGCCACCCATTCAATCCACTTACCCATCACTCAGTCCATGCACCAGGCCCAGCCACCCATTCAATCACTCCGCCCATCACTGAGTCCATGCACCAGGCCCAGTCACCCATTCAATCACCCCGCCCATCACTCAGTCTGTACACTGGGTCCACAGTCACCCATTCAATCACCTCGACATCACTCAGTCTGTGCACTGGGTCCACAGTCACACATTCAATCACCTCAAACTCACTCAGTGTGTGCACTGGGCTCAGCCACTCATTCAATCACCTCACCCATCACTCAGTCCATGCACCAGGCCCAGTCACCCATTCAATCACCTCGCCCATCACTCAGTCCATGGACCAGGCCTAGTCATCCATTCAATCACTTTGCCCATCACTCAGTCCGTGGACCAGGCCCAGTCACCCATTCAATCACCTCGCCATCATTCAGTCCATGGACCAGGCCTAGTCATCCATTCAATCACTTTGCCCATCACTCAGTCCGTGGACCAGGCCCAGTCACCCATTTAATCACCTCGGCATCATTGAGTCCATGGACCAGGCCTAGTCACCCATACAATCATCTCGCCCATCACTCAGTCCATGCACCAGGCCCAGCTACCCATTCCATCACCTCGCTCATCACTCAGTCCATGGATCGGATCCACAGTCACCCATTCAATCACACCGCCCATCACTCAGTCCATGCACTAGGCCCAGCCACCCATTCAATCCACTTACCCATCACTCAGTCCATGCACCAGGCACAGCCACACATTCAATCACCTCACCCATCACTCAGTCCGTGCACCGGGTCCACCCATTCAGTCACTGCGTCCTCACTCAGTCTGTGCTCTGGGTCCACAGTCACCCATTCAATCACCTCACCCTCATTCAGCTTGTGCACTGGGCTCAGCTACCCATTCAATCACCTCGCCCATCACTCAGTCCATGGACCAGGCGCAGTCACCCATTCAATCACCTCGCTCATCACTCAGTCCATGCACTGGAACTACAGGCACCCATTCAATCCACTTACCCATCACTCAGTCCATGCCCCGGATCCACAGTCACAAATTCAATCACCGTGCCCATCATTCAGACTGTGCACTGGGCTCAACAACCCATTCAATCACTTTGCCCATCACTCAGTCCATGCACTGGATCCACAATCAGCCATTCAATCATTTTTCCCATCACTCACTCCGTGGACCAGGCCCAGTCACCCATTCAATCACCTCGCCATCATTAAGTCCATGAACCAGGCCTAGTCACCCATTCAATCACTTTGCCCATCACACAGTCCGTGGACCAGGCCCAGTCACCCATTCAATCATCTCGCCCATCACTCAGTCTGTGCACTGGGTCCACAGTCACCCATTCAATCACCTCGCTGTCACTCGATCTGTGCACTGGGTCCACAGTCACCCATTCAATCACCTCGCCCTCACTCAGACCATGCACCAGATCCACAGTCACCCATTCAATCACCTCGCCCATCACTCAGTCTGTGCATTGGGTCCACAGTAACCCATTCAATCAACTCGCCCATCACTCAGTCCGTGGACCAGGCCCAGTCACAGAGTCAATCATGTCACTATCACTCAATTAATGGACCAGGCCCAGCTGCCCATTCAATCACCTCGATCATCACTCAGTCCGTGCACTGGATCCACAGTCACCCATTCAATCACCTCGCACATCACTGAGTCCATGAACCAGGCTCAGCTATCCATTCCATCACCTCGCTCATCACTCAGTCCATGGATCGGATGCACAGTCACCCATTCAATCACCTCGCTCATCACTCAGTCCATGCACCAGATCCACAGTCACCCATTCAATCACCTCGCCCATCACTCAGTCCATGCACCAGATCCACAGTCACCCATTCAATCACCTTGCCCATCACTCAGTCCTTGCACCAGGTCCAGTCACCCATTCAGTCACCTTGCCCCCACTCAGTCTGTGCATTGGGCTCAGCTACCCATTGAATCACCCTGCCCTTCACTCTGTCCATGCACTAGGCCGAGCCACACATTCAATCACCTCACCCATCACTCAGTCCGTGCACCGGGTCCACCCATTCAGTCACTGCGTCCTCACTCAGTCTGTGCGCTGGGTCCACAGTCACCCATTCAATTAGCTCACCCTCATTCAGCCTGTGCACTGGGCTCAGCTACCCATTCAATCACCTCGCCCATCATCCAGTCCATGGACCAGGCCCAGTCACCCATTCAATCACCTCGCCCATCACTCAGTCCATGCACTGGAACCACAGTCACCCATTCAATCACCTCGCCCATCACTCAGTCAATGCACCGAAACCACAGTTACAAATTCAATCACCGTGCCTATTACTCAGTCCATGCACCGGATCCACAGTCACAAATTCAATCACCTCGCCCATTACTAATTCCATGCACCAGATCCACAGTCACAAATTCAATCACCTCGCCCATTACTCAGTCCATGCACCGGATCCACAGTCACAAATTCAATCACCTTGCCCATCATTGAGACTGTGCACTGGACTCAGCTACCCATTCAATCACCACGCCATCATTCAGTCCAAGCACCAGATCCACAGTCACCCACTCAATCATCTCGCCCATCACTCAGTCCATGCACCAGATCCACAGTCACCCATTCAAACACCTCGCCCATCACTCCGTCCTTGCACCTGGTCCAGACAACCATTCAGTCACCTTGCCCTCACTCTGTCTGTGCACTGGGCTCAGCTACCCATTCAATCACCCCGACCATCAATCGGTCCATGCACTAGGCCCAGCTAGCCATTCAATCCACTTACCCATCCCTCAGTCCATGCACCAGGCCCAGCCACTCAGACAAACAGCTCACCCATCACTCAGTCCGTGCACCGGGTCCACCCATTCAGTCACTGCGACCTCACTCAGTCTGTGCTCTGGGTCCACAGTCACCCATTCATCACCTCACCCTCATTCAGCCTGTGCACTGGGCTCAGCTACCCATTCAATCACCTCGCCCATCACTCAGTCCATGGACCGGGCCCAGTCACCCATTCAATTACCTCGCCCATCACTCATTCCATGCACCGGATCCACAGTCACAAATTCAATCACCTCGCCCATCACTCAGTCTGTGCACTGGGTCCCCAGACACCCATTCAATCACCTCGCTGTCACTCAGTCTGTGCACTGGGTCCACAGTCACCCATTCAATCACCCCTCCCATCAATCAGTCTGTGTACTGGGTCCACAGTCACACATTCAATCACCTCAGTCATCACTCAGTGCATGCACCAGGCCCAGTCACCCTATCACTTTGCCCTCACTCAGTCCATCCATCGGATGCACAGTCACCTATTCAATCACCTTGCCCATCACTCAGTCCGTGAAACAGGCCCAGTCACCCAGTCAATCACCTCACCATCACTCAGTCCTTGGACCAGGCCCAGTCACACATTCAATCACCTCAGTCATCACTCAGTCCATGCACTGGATCCACAGTCACCCATTCAATCACCTCGCTCATTACTGAGTCCATGAACCAGGCTCAGCTATCCATTCCATCACCTCGCTCATCACTCAGTCCAAGGATCGGATCCACTGTCACCCATTCAATCACCTTGCCCATCACTCAGTCCATGCACCAGATCCACAGTCACCCATTCTATCACCTTGCCCATCACTCAGTCCTTGCCCAAGGTCCAGTCACCCATTCAGTCACCTTGCTGTCACTCAGTCTGTGCACTGGACTCAGCTACCCATTCAATCACATCACCCATCACTCAGTCCATGCACCGGATCCACAGTCACAAATTCAATCACCTTGCCCATCATTCAGACTGAGCACTGGGCTCAGCTACCCATTCAGTCACTGCGCCCTCACTCAGTCTGTGCACTGGGTCCACAGTCACCCATTCAATCACCTCACCCTCATTCAGCCTGTGCACTGGGCTCAGCAACCCATTCAATCACCTCTCTCATCACTCAGTCTATGCACTGGAACCACAGTCACCCATTGAATCACCTCGCCCATCACTGAGTCCATGCACTGGAACCTCTGTCATCCATTCAATCACCTCGTCCATCACTCAGTCCATGCACCAGATCCACAGTCACTCATTTAATCACCTCGCCCATCACTCAGTCCTTGCCCAAGGACCAGTCACCCATTCAGTCACCTTGCCCTCACTCAGTCTGTGCACTGGACTCAGCTACCCATTCAATCACCCCACCCATCACTCAGTCCATGCACCGGATCCACAGTCACCCATTCAATCACCTCGCCATCATTCAGTCCATGCACCAGATCCACACTCACCCATTCAATCATTTTGCCCATCACTCACTCCTTGGACCAGCCCCCGTCACCCATTCAATCACCTCGCAATTATTCAGTCCATGGACCAGGCCTAGTCACCCATTCAATCATCTCGCCCATCACTCAGTCCATGCACTAGGCCCAGTCACCCATTCAATCGCCTCGCTGTCTCCCAGTCCATGCACTGGGTCCCCAGTCACCCATTAAATCACCTCGCACTCGCTCAGTCTCTGCACTGGGTCCACAGTCACCCATTCAATCACCTCAACCTCACTCAGTCTCTGCACTGGGTCCACAGTCACCCCTTCAATCACCTCGCCCATCAATCAGTCCATACACCGGATCCACAGTCACCCATTCAAGTCACTCACTGAGTCTGTGCACTGGGATCAGCCAACCATTCAATCAACTCGACGTTACTCAATCCGTGCTGTGGGTCCATAGTCATCCATTGAAACAACTCGCCCATCGTTCAGACTGTGCACTGGGTCCACAGTCACCCATTCAATCACCTCGCCCATCACTCAGTCCATGCACCAGGCCCAGTCTCCCATTCAATCACCTTGCTCATCACTCAGTCCATGGATCGGATCCACAGTCACCCATTCAATCACCTCGCCCATCACACAGTCCATGCACCAGATCCACAATCACCCATTCAATGACCTCGCCCATCACTCAGTCCATGCACCAGATCCACAGTCACCCATTCAAACACCTCACCCATCACTCAGTCCTTGCACCATGTCCAGACACCCATTCAGTCACCTTGCCCTCACTCCGTCCATGCACTAGGCCCAGCTAGCCATTCAATCCACTTACCCATCCCTCAGTCCATGCACCAGGCCCAGCCACACATTCAATCAGCTCACCCATCACTCAGTCCGTTCACCGGGTCCACCCATTCAGTCACTGCGTCCTCACTCAGTCTGTGCGCTGGGTCCACAGTCACCCATTCATCACCTCACCCTCATTCAGCCTGTGCACTGGGCTCAGCTACCCATTCAATCACCACGCAAAAGATGTAACACCTGCCCCTTCACTTCCTCTCTCCTCACCGTCCAAGGGCCCAAACATTCCTTTCAAGTGAAGCAGCATTTCACTTGCATTTCCCCCAACTTAGTCTACTGCATTCGTTGTTCCCAATGTGGTCTCCTCTACATTGGAGAGACCAAACGTAAACTGGGCGACCGCTTTGCAGAACACCTGCGGTCTGTCCGCAAGAATGATCCAAACCTCCCTGTCGCTTGCCATTTTAACACTCCACCCTGCTCTCTTGCCCACATGTCTGTCCTTGGCTTACTGCATTGTTCCAGTGAAGCCCAACGCAAACTGGAGGAACAACACCTCATCTTCCGACTAGGCACCTTACAGCCTTCCGGTCTGAATATTGAGTTCAAAAACTTTAGGTCGTGAGCTCCCTCCCCCATCCCCACCCCCTTTCTGTTTCCCCCTTTTTCCCTTTTTTTTCCCTATAAATTATATAGATTTTTCTTTTCCCACCTATTTCCATTATTTTTAAATATTTTAAATATTTTAAAATCTTTTATGCTCCCCCCACCCCCACTAGAGCTATACCTTGAGTGCCCTACCATCCATTCTTAATTAGCACATTCGTTTACATAATATCACCAACTTTAACTTTAACACCTATGTGTTCTTTTGTACCATTGTCGCTGACATCTTTTGATGATCTGCTTCTATCACTGCTTGTTTGTCCACACAACCACCTCTCTCTCTCCCTATCTCTCCGCCCCACACACACACCTTAAACCAGCTTATATTTCAACTCTTTCTTGGACTCGAAATCAAGTTCTGTCAAAGGGTCATGAGGATTCGAAACGTCAACTCTTTTCTTCTCTGCCGATGCTGCCAGACCTGCTGAGTTTTTCCAGGTAATTCTGTTTTTGTTTTGGATTTCCAGCATCCGCAGTTTTGTTTTGTCTTTCATTCAATCACCTCGCCCATCACTCAGTCCACGGACCGGGCCCAGACACCCATTCAATCACCTTGCTCATCACTCAGTCCATGCACTGGAACCACAGTCATCCATTCAATCACCTCGCCCATTACTCAGTCCATGCAGCGGTTCCACAGTCACCCATTCAATCACCTCACCCATCACTCATTCCATGCACCGGATCCACAGTCACAAATTCAATCACCTCACCCATTACTCATTCCACGCTCCAGATCCACAGTCACAAATTCATTCACCTCGCCCATCACTCAGTCTGTGCACTGGGTCCCCAGACACCCATTCAATCACCTTGCTGTCACTCAGTCTGTGCACTGGGTCTACAGTCACACATTCAATACTCTCGGCCTCACTTAGTCTGTGCAATGGGTCCACAGTCACCCATTGAATCACCTCGCCATCACGCAGTCTATGCTCTGGGTCCACAGTCACCCATTCAATCACCTCGCCCATCAATCAGTCTGTGCACTGGGTCCACAGTCATCCATTCAATCACCCCTCCCATCGGTCAGTCTGTGTACTTGGTCCACAGTCACACATTCAATCACCTCACTCATCACTCAGTGCATGCACCAGGCCCAGTCACCCAATCAATCACTTTGCCCTCACTCAGTCCATCCATCGGATGCACAGTCACCTACTCAATCACCTTGCCCATCACTCAGTCCGTGAACCAGGTCCAGTCACCCAGTCAATCACCTCACCATCACACAGTCCTTGGACCAGGCCCAGTCACACATTCAATCACCTCACTCATCACTCAGTCCATGCACTGGATCCACAGTCACCCATTCCATCACCTTGCCCATCACTCAGTCCATGCACCAGATCCACAGTCACCCATTCTATCACCTTGCCCATCACTCAGTCCTTGCCCAAGGTCCAGACACCCATTCAGTCACCTTGCCCTCACTCCGTCCATGCACTAGGCCCAGCTAGCCATTCAATCCACTTACCCATCCCTCAGTCCATGCACCAGGCCCAGCCACACATTCAATCAGCTCACCCATCACTCAGTCCGTTCACCGGGTCCACCCATTCAGTCACTGCGTCCTCACTCAGTCTGTGCGCTGGGTCCACAGTCACCCATTCATCACCTCACCCTCATTCAGCCTGTGCACTGGGCTCAGCTACCCATTCAATCACCACGCAAAAGATGTAACACCTGCCCCTTCACTTCCTCTCTCCTCACCGTCCAAGGGCCCAAACATTCCTTTCAAGTGAAGCAGCATTTCACTTGCATTTCCCCCAACTTAGTCTACTGCATTCGTTGTTCCCAATGTGGTCTCCTCTACATTGGAGAGACCAAACGTAAACTGGGCGACCGCTTTGCAGAACACCTGCGGTCTGTCCGCAAGAATGATCCAAACCTCCCTGTCGCTTGCCATTTTAACACTCCACCCTGCTCTCTTGCCCACATGTCTGTCCTTGGCTTACTGCATTGTTCCAGTGAAGCCCAACGCAAACTGGAGGAACAACACCTCATCTTCCGACTAGGCACCTTACAGCCTTCCGGTCTGAATATTGAGTTCAAAAACTTTAGGTCGTGAGCTCCCTCCCCCATCCCCACCCCCTTTCTGTTTCCCCCTTTTTCCCTTTTTTTTCCCTATAAATTATATAGATTTTTCTTTTCCCACCTATTTCCATTATTTTTAAATATTTTAAAATCTTTTATGCTCCCCCCACCCCCACTAGAGCTATACCTTGAGTGCCCTACCATCCATTCTTAATTAGCACATTCGTTTACATAATATCACCAACTTTAACTTTAACACCTATGTGTTCTTTTGTACCATTGTCGCTGACATCTTTTGATGATCTGCTTCTATCACTGCTTGTTTGTCCACACAACCACCTCTCTCTCTCCCTATCTCTCCGCCCCACACACACACCTTAAACCAGCTTATATTTCAACTCTTTCTTGGACTCGAAATCAAGTTCTGTCAAAGGGTCATGAGGATTCGAAACGTCAACTCTTTTCTTCTCTGCCGATGCTGCCAGACCTGCTGAGTTTTTCCAGGTAATTCTGTTTTTGTTTTGGATTTCCAGCATCCGCAGTTTTGTTTTGTCTTTCATTCAATCACCTCGCCCATCACTCAGTCCACGGACCGGGCCCAGACACCCATTCAATCACCTTGCTCATCACTCAGTCCATGCACTGGAACCACAGTCATCCATTCAATCACCTCGCCCATTACTCAGTCCATGCAGCGGTTCCACAGTCACCCATTCAATCACCTCACCCATCACTCATTCCATGCACCGGATCCACAGTCACAAATTCAATCACCTCACCCATTACTCATTCCACGCTCCAGATCCACAGTCACAAATTCATTCACCTCGCCCATCACTCAGTCTGTGCACTGGGTCCCCAGACACCCATTCAATCACCTTGCTGTCACTCAGTCTGTGCACTGGGTCCACAGTCACACATTCAATACTCTCGGCCTCACTTAGTCTGTGCAATGGGTCCACAGTCACCCATTGAATCACCTCGCCATCACGCAGTCTATGCTCTGGGTCCACAGTCACCCATTCAATCACCTCGCCCATCAATCAGTCTGTGCACTGGGTCCACAGTCATCCATTCAATCACCCCTCCCATCGGTCAGTCTGTGTACTCGGTCCACAGTCACACATTCAATCACCTCACTCATCACTCAGTGCATGCACCAGGCCCAGTCACCCAATCAATCACTTTGCCCTCACTCAGTCCATCCATCGGATGCACAGTCACCTACTCAATCACCTTGCCCATCACTCAGTCCGTGAACCAGGTCCGGTCACCCAGTCAATCACCTCACCATCACACAGTCCTTGGACCAGGCCCAGTCACACATTCAATCACCTCACTCATCACTCAGTCCATGCACTGGATCCACAGTCACCCATTCCATCACCTTGCCCATCACTCAGTCCATGCACCAGATCCACAGTCACCCATTCTATCACCTTGCCCATCACTCAGTCCTTGCCCAAGGTCCAGTCACCCATTCAGTCACCTTGCCGTCACTCAGTCTGTGCACTGGACTCAGCTACCCATTCAATCACATCACCCATCACTCAGTCCATGCACCGGATCTACAGTCACAAATTCAATCACATTGCCCATCACTCAATCCGTGCACCAGGTCCACCCATTCAGTCACTGCGCCCTCACTCAGTCTGTGCACTGGGTCCACAGTCACCCATTCAATCACCTCGCACTCATTCACCTGTGCACTGGGCTCAGCTACCCATTCAATCACCTCTCTCATCACTCAGTCCATGCACTGGAAACACAGTCACCCATTGAATCACCTCGCCCATCACTGAGTCCATGCACTGGAACCTCAGTCATCCATTCAGTCACCTCGTCCATCACTCAGTCCATGCACCAGCTCCACAGTCACCCATTTAATCACCTCGCGCATCACTCAGTCCTTGCCCAAGGACCAGTCACCCATTCAGTCACCTTGCCCTCACTCAGTCTGTGCACTGGACTCAGCTACCCATTCAATCACCCTGCCCATCACTCAGTCCATGCACCGGATCCACAGTCACAAATTCAATCACCTCACCCATCACTCAGTCCATGCACCGGATCCACAGTCACAAATTCAATCACCTTGCCCATCATTCAGACTGTGCACTGGGCTCAGCTACCCATTCAATCACCTCGCCATCATTCAGTCATTTTGCCCATCACTCACTCCGTGGACCAGGCCCAGTCACCCATTCAATCACCTCACCATCATTCAGTCCATGGACAAGGCCTAGTCACCCATTCAATCGTTTTGCCCATCACTCAGTCCATGGACCAGGCCTAGTCAGCCATTCAATCATCTCACCAATCACTCAGTCCATGCACTAGGCCCAGCCACCCATTCAATCACCTCGCCCATCACTTAGTCTGTGCACTGTGTCCACAGTCACACATTCAATCACCTCGCTGTCACCCAGTCTGTGCACTGGGTCCAGTGTCACCCATTCATTCACCTCGACCATCATTCAATCTGTGCACTGGGTCTACAGTCACCCAATCAATTACCCCTCCCAACAGTCAGTCTGTGCACTGGGTCCACATTCACCCATTCAATCGCCTCGCTCATCACTCAGTCTGTGGACTGCGTCCACAGTCACACATTCAATCACCTCGCGCATCACTCAGTCTGTGCACTGGGTCCACAGTCACCCATTCAATCACCTCGCACATCATTCAGTCCATGCACCGGAACCACAGTCACAAATTCAATCACCTCGCCCATTACTCAGTCCATGCACCGGATCCACAGTCACAAATTCAGTCACCTTGCCCATCATTCAGACTGTGCACTGGACTCAGCTACCCATTCAATCACCTCGCCATCATTCAGTCCATGCACCAGATCCACAGTCACCCATTCAATCACTTTGCCCATCACTCAGTCCGTGGACCAGGCCTAGTCACCCATTCAATTACTTTGCCCATCACTCAGTCCGTGGGCCATGCCCTGTCACCCATTCAAAGATCTCGCCATCAAACAGTCCATGGACCAGGCCTAGTAACCCATTCAATCATCTTGCCCATCACTCAGTCCATGCACTAGGCACAGCCACCCATTCAATCACCTCTCCCATCACTCAGTCTGTGCACTGGGTCCACAGTCACCCATTCAATCACCTCGCTGTCACCCAGTCTGTGCACTGGGTCCACAGTCACCCATTAAATCACCTCGCCCTCACTCAGTCTGTGCACTGGGTCCACATTCAGACATTCAATCACCACGCCCATCACTCAGTCGGTGCACCTGGTCAACAGTCACCCATTCAATCACCTCGCCCCCACTGAGTCTGTGCACTGGCATCAGCCACCCATTCAATCACCTCGCCATCACTCAGTCTGTGCACTGGGTCCACAGTCACCCATTCAATCACCTCGCCCCCACTGAGTCTGTGCACTGGCATCAGCCACCCATTCAATCACCTCGTCCATCAGTCAGTCCATACACCGGATCCACAGTCACCCATTCAATCACCTCGCCCTCACTGAGTCTGTGCACTGGCAACAGCCACCCATTCAATCACCTCGCCCTCACTGAGTCTGTGCACTGGCATCAGCCACCCATTCAATCAACTCGACATCATTCAATCCGTGCTTTGGCTCCACAGTCACCTATTCAAACATCTCGCCCATCGCTCAGTCTCTGCACTGGGTCCACTGTCACTCTTCAATCACCTCGCCCATTATTCAATCTGGGCACTAGGTCCACAGTCACCCATTCAATGAGCCCTCCCCACTGTCAGTCTTTGCACTGGGTCCACATTCACACATTCAATCGCCTCGCTCATCAGTCAGTCCATGCACCAGATCCACAGTCACCCATTCAATCACCTCGCCCATCACTCAGTCCATGCACCAGATCCACAGTCACCCATTCAATCACCCCGCCCATCACTCCGTCCATGCACTAGGCCCAGCTAGCCATTCAATCCACTTACACATCCCTCAGTCCATGCACCAGGCACAGCCACACATTCAATCACCTCACCCATCACTCAGTCCTTGCACCTGGTCCAGACACCCATTCAGTCTCCTTGCCCTCACTCTGTCTGTGCACTGGGCACAGCTACCCATTCAATCACCCCGCCCTTCACTCCGTCCATGCACTAGGCCCCGCTGTCCATTCAATGCACTTACCCATCCCTCAGTCCATGCACCAGGCACAGCCACCCATTCAATCAGCTCACCCATCACTCAGTCCGTGCACCGGGTCCAGCCATTCAGTCACTGCGTCCTCACTCAGTCTGTGCGCTGGGTCCACAGTCACTAATTCAATCACCTCACCCTCATTCAGCCTCTGCACTGGGCTCAGCTACCCATTCAATCACCTCGCCCATCAATCAGTCCATGGACCAGGCCCAGTCACCCATTAATTCACCTCGCCCATTACTCAGTCTGTGCACTGGGTCCACAGTCACCCATTCAATCACCTCGCTGTCACCCAGTCTCTGCACTGGGTCCACAGTCACCCATTCAATCACCTCGCCCATCATTCAATCTGTGCACTGGGTCCACAGTCACCCATTCAATGACCCCTCCCAACAGTCAGTCTGTGCACTGGGTCCAGATTCACACATACAATCACCTCGCCCATCACTCAGTCTGTGCACTGGCATCAGCCACACATTCAATCTACTCGACATCACTCAATCCGTGCTGTGTGTCCACAGTCACCCATTCAATCACCTCGCCCATCACTCAGTCCATGGATTGGATACACCGTCACCCATTCAATCACCTCGCCCATCACACAGTCCATGCACCAGATCCACAGTCACCCATTCAATCACCTCGCCCATCACTCAGTCCATGCACCAGATCCACAGTCACCCATTCAATCAGCTCACCCTCATTCAGCCTGTGCACTGAACTCAGCTACCCATTCAATCACCTCGCCCATCACTCAGTCCATGGACCAGTCCCAGTCACCCATTCAATTACCTCGCTCATCACTCAGTCCATGCACTGCAACCACAGTCACCCATTCAAACACCTCACCCATCACTCAGTCCGTGCACCGTTTCCACCCATTCAGTCACTGCGTCCTCATTCACTCTGTGCGCTGGGTCCACAGTCACCTATTCAATAAGCTCACCCTCATTCAGCCTGTGCACTGGGCTCAGCTACCCATTCAATCACCTCGCCCATCACTCAGTCCATGGACTAGGCCCAGTCACCCATTCAGTCACCTCGCCCATCACTGAGTCCATGCACTGGAACCACAGTCATCCATTCAATCAGCTCGCCCATCACTCAGTCCATGCACCGAAACCACAGTCACAAATTCAATCACCTCGCCCATTACTCATTCCGTGCAACGGATCCAGTCACAAATCCAATCACCTTGCCCATCATTCAGACTGTGCACTGGACTCAGCTACCCATTCAATCACCTCACTATCATTCAGTCCATGGATCAGATCCCCAGTCACCCACTCAATCACTTTGCCCATCACTCAGTCCATGGACCAGGCCCAGTCACACATTCAATCACCTCGCCATCATTCAGTCAATGGACCAGGCCCAGCCACCCAGTAAATCACCTCGCCCATCACTCAGTCTGTGCACTGGGTCCGCAGTCACCCATTCAATCACCTAGCTGTCACCCAGTCTGTGCACTGGGTCCACGTCACCCATTCAATCACCTCGCCCTCACTCAGTCTGTGCACTGGGTCCAGTGACACCCATTCAATCACCTCGCCCATCACTCAGTCCATGCATCAGATCCACAGTCACCCATTCAATCACCTCTCCCATTACTCAGTCCATGCACCAGATCCACAGTCACAAATTCAATCACCTCGCCATCAGTCAGGCTCTGCACTGGGTCCACTGTCACTCTTCAATCACCTCGCCCATCATTCAATCTGTGCACTAGGTCCACAGTCACCCATTCAATGACCCCTCCCTACAGTCAGTCTTTGCACTGGGTCCACATTCACACATTCAGTCACCTCGCTCATCACTCAGTCCATGCACCAGATCCACAGTCACCCATTCAATCACCTCGACCATCACTCAGTCCTTGCACCTGCTCCAGTCAGCCATTCGGTCACCTTGCCCTCACTCAGTCTGTGCACTGGGCTCAGCTACCCATTCAATCACCCCGCACATCACTCCGTCCATGCACTAGGCCCAGCTCGCCATTCAATCCACTTACCCATCACTCAGTCCATGCACTAGGCCCAGCCAGCCATTCAAACACCTCACCCATCACTCAGTCCGTACACCGGGTCCACCCATTCAGTCACTGCGACTTCACTCAGTCAGTCCGCTGGGTCCACAGTCACCCATTCAATCACCTCACCCTCATTCAGCCTGTGTGCTGGGTTCAGCTACCCATTCAATCACCCCGCCCATCACCTCGTCCATGCACCAGGCACAGCCACCCATTCAATCACCTCACCCATCACTCAGTCCATGCACCGGGTCCACCCATTCAGTCGCTGCGTCCTCACTCAGTCTGTGCACTGGCTCCACAGTCACCCATTAAATCACCTCGCCCTCACTCAGTCTGTGCACTGGGTCCATAGTCACCCATTAAATCACCTCGCCATCACTCATTCTGTGCACTGGGTCCACAGTCACCCATTCAATGACCCCTCTCAACAGTCAGTCTGTGCACTGGGTCCACATTCACGCATTCAATCACCTTGCCCATCACTCAGTCTGTGCACTTGGTGCACAGTCACCCATTCAATCACCTCACCCATCAATCAGTCCATACACCGGATCCACAGTCCCCCATTCAATGAACTCGCCCTCACTGAGTCTGTGCACTGGCATCAGCCACCCATTCAATCACCTCGCCCTCACTGAGTCTGTGCACTGTCATCAGCCACCCATTCAATCAACTCGACATCACCCAATCCGTGCTGTGGGTCCACAACTACCCATTCAATCGCCCCGCCCATCACTCCGTCCATGCACTAGGCCCAGCTCGCCATTCAATCCACTTACCCATCACTCAGTCCATGCACTAGGCCCAGCTAGCCATTCAAACACCTCACCCATCACTCAGTCCGTACACCGGGTCCACCAATTCAGTCACTGCGACTTCACTCAGTCTGTGCGCTGGGTCCACAGTCACCCATTCAATCACCTCACCCTCATTCAGCCTGTGCGCTGGGTTCAGCTACCCATTCAATCACCTCGCCCATCGCTCAGTCCATGGACCAGGCCCAGTCACCCATTCAATCACCTCGCTCATCACTCAGTCCATGCACCGGAACCACAGTCACAAATTCAATCACCTCGCCCATTACTCAGTCCATGCCCCGGATCCACAGTCACAAATTCAATCCATTCGCCAACACTCAGTCTCTGCACTGGTTCCACAGTCACCCATTCAAACACCTCGCCCATCGTTCAGACTGTGCACTGGGCCCAGCTACCCATTCAATCACCTCGCCATCACTCAGTCCATGCATCAGACTAAGCCACCCATTCAATCACTTTGCCCTCACTCAATCTGTGCACTGGTTCCACAGTCATCCATTCAATCACCTCGCCCATCAGTCAGTCCATGCACCAGGACCAGTCACCCATTCAATCACCTCGCTCATCACTCAGTCCATGCACCAGATCAACAGTCACCCATTCAATCACCTCGCCCATCACTCAGTCCATGCACCAGATCCACAGTCACCCATTCAATCACCTCGCCCATCACTCAGACCTTGCACCAGATCCACAGACACCCATTCAATCACCTCGCTCATCACTCAGTCCTTGCACCAGGTCCAGTCACCCATTCAGTCACCTTGCCCCCACTCAGTGTGTGCACTGGGTACAGCTACCCATTCAATCACCCCGCCCATCACTCCGTCCATGCATTAGGCCCAGCCACCCATTCAATCCACTTATCCATCACTCAGTCCATGCACCAAGCCCAGCCACACATTAATCAGCTCACCCATCACTCAGTCCGTGCACCGGGACACCCATTCAGTCACTGCGTCCTCACTCAGTCTGTGCGCTGGGTCCACAGTCCCCCATTCAATCACCTCACCCTCATTCAGCCTGTGTGCTGGGCTCAGCTACCCATTCAATTACCTCGCCCATCAATCAGTCCATGGACCAGGCCTAGTCATCCATTCAATCACCTCGCCCATCTCTCAGTCCATGCACTGGAACCACAGTCACAAATTCAATCACCTCGCCCGTTACTTAGTCCATGAACCGGATCCACAGTCACAAATTCAATCACCTTGCCCATCATTCAGACTGTGCACTGCACTCAGCTACCCATTCAATCACCTCGCCATCATCCATTCCATGCACCAGATCCACTGTCACCCATTCAATCACTTTGCACATCACTCAGTCCGTGGACCAGGCCTAGTCACCCATTCAATCACCTCGCCATCATTCAGTCCATGGACCAGGCCCAATCACCCATTCAATCACCTCGCCATCATTCAGTCCATGGACCAGGCCCAGTCACCTATTCAATCATCTCGCCCATCACTCAGTCCATGCACTATGCCCAGCCACCCATTCAATCACCTCGTCCATCACTCAGTCTGTGCACTGGGTCCACAGTCACCCATTAAATCACCTCGCCCTCACTCAGTCTGTGCACTGGGTCCAGTGTCCCCCATTCAATCACCTCGCCATCACTCAGTCTCTGCACTGGGTCCACAGTCACCCATTCAATCACCTCGCGCATCATTCAATCTGTTCACTGGGTCCACAGTCACCCATTCAATAACCCCTCCCAACAGTCCGTCTGTGCACTGGGTCCACATTCACCCATTCAATCGCCTCGCTCATCACTCAGTCTGTGTACTGGATGCACAGTCACACATCCAATCAACTCGCCCATCACTCAGTATGTGCACTGGTTCCACAGTCACCCACTCAATCACCTCGCACATCATTAAGTCCAGGCACCGGATCCACAGTCACAAATTCAATCACCTCGCCCATTACTCAGTCCATGCACCGGATCCACAGTCACAAATTCAATCAACTTGCCCATCATTCAGACTGTGCACTGGACTCAGCTACCCATTCAATCACCTCGTCATCATTCAGTCCATGCACCAGATCCACAGTCATGCATTCAATCACTTTGCCCATCACTCAGTCCGTGGACCAGTCCTAGTCACCCATTCAATCACCTCGCCCATCACTCAGTCCGTGGACCAGCCCCCGTCACCCATTCAATCACCTCGCCATCATTCAGTCCATGGACCAGGCCTAGTCACCCATTCAATCATCTCGACCTTCACTCGGTCCATGCACTAGGCCCAGCCACCCATTCAATCACCTCGCCCATTAATCAGTCTGTGCACTGGGTCCACAGTCACCCATTCAATCACCTCGCTGTCACCCAATCTTTGCACTGGGTCCACAGACACCCATTAAACCACCTCGCCCTCACTCAGTCTGTGCTTTGTTCCACAGTCACCCATTCAATCAGCTCGCCATCACTCAGTCTCTGCACTGGGTCCACAGTCACCCATTCAATCACCTCGCCCTTCAATCAGTCCATACACCGGATCCACAGTCACCCATTCAAGCACTTTGCCCTCACTGAGTCTGTGCACTGGCATCAGCCACCCATTCAATCAACTCGACATTATTCAATCTGTGCTGTGGGTCCATAGTCACCCTTTCAAACACCTCGCTCATCGTTCAGACTGTGCATTGGGTCCACAGTCACCCATTCAATCAGCTCGCCCATCACTCAGTCCATGCACCAGGCCCAGTCACCCATTCAATCACCTCGCCCATCACTGAGTCCATGCACTGGAACCACAGTCATCCATTCAATCACCTCGCCCATTACTCAGTCCATGCACCGAAACCACAGTCACAAATTCAATTACCTCGCCCATTACTTATTCTATGCACCAGATCCACAGTCACAAATTCAATCACCTTGCCTATCATTGAGAGTGTGCACTGGACTCAGCTACCCATTCAATCACATCGCCATCATTTAGTCCATGCACCAGATCCCCAGTCACCCACTCTATCACTTTGCCCATCACTCAGTCCGTGGACCAGGCCCAGTCACCCATTCAATCACCTCGCTCATCACTTAGTCCACGGATCAGATCCACAGTCACCCATTCAATCACCTCGCCGATCACACAGTCTATGTACCAGATCCACAGTCACCCATTCAATCACCTTGCCCATCACTCAGTCCATGCACCAGATCCACAGTCACCCATTCAATCACTTCGCCCATCACTCAGTCCTTGCACCTGGTCCAGACACCCATTCAGTCTCCTTGCCCTCACTCTGTCTGTGCACTGGGCACAGCTACCCATTCAATCACCCCGCCCTTCACTCCGTCCATGCACTAGGCCCCGCTGTCCATTCAATGCACTTACCCATCCCTCAGTCCATGCACCAGGCACAGCCACCCATTCAATCAGCTCACCCATCACTCAGTCCGTGCACCGGGTCCAGCCATTCAGTCACTGCGTCCTCACTCAGTCTGTGCGCTGGGTCCACAGTCACTAATTCAATCACCTCACCCTCATTCAGCCTCTGCACTGGGCTCAGCTACCCATTCAATCACCTCGCCCATCAATCAGTCCATGGACCAGGCCCAGTCACCCATTAATTCACCTCGCCCATTACTCAGTCTGTGCACTGGGTCCACAGTCACCCATTCAATCACCTCGCTGTCACCCAGTCTCTGCACTGGGTCCACAGTCACCCATTCAATCACCTCGCCCATCATTCAATCTGTGCACTGGGTCCACAGTCACCCATTCAATGACCCCTCCCAACAGTCAGTCTGTGCACTGGGTCCAGATTCACACATACAATCACCTCGCCCATCACTCAGTCTGTGCACTGGCATCAGCCACACATTCAATCTACTCGACATCACTCAATCCGTGCTGTGTGTCCACAGTCACCCATTCAATCACCTCGCCCATCACTCAGTCCATGGATTGGATACACCGTCACCCATTCAATCACCTCGCCCATCACACAGTCCATGCACCAGATCCACAGTCACCCATTCAATCACCTCGCCCATCACTCAGTCCATGCACCAGATCCACAGTCACCCATTCAATCAGCTCACCCTCATTCAGCCTGTGCACTGAACTCAGCTACCCATTCAATCACCTCGCCCATCACTCAGTCCATGGACCAGTCCCAGTCACCCATTCAATTACCTCGCTCATCACTCAGTCCATGCACTGCAACCACAGTCACCCATTCAAACACCTCACCCATCACTCAGTCCGTGCACCGTTTCCACCCATTCAGTCACTGCGTCCTCATTCACTCTGTGCGCTGGGTCCACAGTCACCTATTCAATAAGCTCACCCTCATTCAGCCTGTGCACTGGGCTCAGCTACCCATTCAATCACCTCGCCCATCACTCAGTCCATGGACCAGGCCCAGTCACCCATTCAGTCACCTCGCCCATCACTGAGTCCATGCACTGGAACCACAGTCATCCATTCAATCAGCTCGCCCATCACTCAGTCCATGCACCGAAACCACAGTCACAAATTCAATCACCTCGCCCATTACTCATTCCGTGCAACGGATCCAGTCACAAATCCAATCACCTTGCCCATCATTCAGACTGTGCACTGGACTCAGCTACCCATTCAATCACCTCACTATCATTCAGTCCATGGATCAGATCCCCAGTCACCCACTCAATCACTTTGCCCATCACTCAGTCCATGGACCAGGCCCAGTCACACATTCAATCACCTCGCCATCATTCAGTCAATGGACCAGGCCCAGCCACCCAGTAAATCACCTCGCCCATCACTCAGTCTGTGCACTGGGTCCGCAGTCACCCATTCAATCACCTAGCTGTCACCCAGTCTGTGCACTGGGTCCACGTCACCCATTCAATCACCTCGCCCTCACTCAGTCTGTGCACTGGGTCCAGTGACACCCATTCAATCACCTCGCCCATCACTCAGTCCATGCATCAGATCCACAGTCACCCATTCAATCACCTCTCCCATTACTCAGTCCATGCACCAGATCCACAGTCACAAATTCAATCACCTCGCCATCACTCAGGCTCTGCACTGGGTCCACTGTCACTCTTCAATCACCTCGCCCATCATTCAATCTGTGCACTAGGTCCACAGTCACCCATTCAATGACCCCTCCCTACAGTCAGTCTTTGCACTGGGTCCACATTCACACATTCAGTCACCTCGCTCATCACTCAGTCCATGCACCAGATCCACAGTCACCCATTCAATCACCTCGACCATCACTCAGTCCTTGCACCTGCTCCGGTCAGCCATTCGGTCACCTTGCCCTCACTCAGTCTGTGCACTGGGCTCAGCTACCCATTCAATCACCCCGCACATCACTCCGTCCATGCACTAGGCCCAGCTCGCCATTCAATCCACTTACCCATCACTCAGTCCATGCACTAGGCCCAGCCAGCCATTCAAACACCTCACCCATCACTCAGTCCGTACACCGGGTCCACCCATTCAGTCACTGTGACTTCACTCAGTCAGTCCGCTGGGTCCACAGTCACCCATTCAATCACCTCACCCTCATTCAGCCTGTGTGCTGGGTTCAGCTACCCATTCAATCACCCCGCCCATCACCTCGTCCATGCACCAGGCACAGCCACCCATTCAATCACCTCACCCATCACTCAGTCCATGCACCGGGTCCACCCATTCAGTCGCTGCGTCCTCACTCAGTCTGTGCACTGGCTCCACAGTCACCCATTAAATCACCTCGCCCTCACTCAGTCTGTGCACTGGGTCCATAGTCACCCATTAAATCACCTCGCCATCACTCATTCTGTGCACTGGGTCCACAGTCACCCATTCAATGACCCCTCTCAACAGTCAGTCTGTGCACTGGGTCCACATTCACACATTCAATCACCTTGCCCATCACTCAGTCTGTGCACTTGGTGCACAGTCACCCATTCAATCACCTCACCCATCAATCAGTCCATACACCGGATCCACAGTCCCCCATTCAATGAACTCGCCCTCACTGAGTCTGTGCACTGGCATCAGCCACCCATTCAATCACCTCGCCCTCACTGAGTCTGTGCACTGTCATCAGCCACCCATTCAATCAACTCGACATCACCCAATCCGTGCTGTGGGTCCACAACTACCCATTCAATCGCCCCGCCCATCACTCCGTCCATGCACTAGGCCCAGCTCGCCATTCAATCCACTTACCCATCACTCAGTCCATGCACTAGGCCCAGCTAGCCATTCAAACACCTCACCCATCACTCAGTCCGTACACCGGGTCCACCAATTCAGTCACTGCGACTTCACTCAGTCTGTGCGCTGGGTCCACAGTCACCCATTCAATCACCTCACCCTCATTCAGCCTGTGCGCTGGGTTCAGCTACCCATTCAATCACCTCGCCCATCGCTCAGTCCATGGACCAGGCCCAGTCACCCATTCAATCACCTCGCTCATCACTCAGTCCATGCACCGGAACCACAGTCACAAATTCAATCACCTCGCCCATTACTCAGTCCATGCCCCGGATCCACAGTCACAAATTCAATCCATTCGCCAACACTCAGTCTCTGCACTGGTTCCACAGTCACCCATTCAAACACCTCGCCCATCGTTCAGACTGTGCACTGGGCCCAGCTACCCATTCAATCACCTCGCCATCACTCAGTCCATGCATCAGACTAAGCCACCCATTCAATCACTTTGCCCTCACTCAATCTGTGCACTGGTTCCACAGTCATCCATTCAATCACCTCGCCCATCAGTCAGTCCATGCACCAGGACCAGTCACCCATTCAATCACCTCGCTCATCACTCAGTCCATGCACCAGATCAACAGTCACCCATTCAATCACCTCGCCCATCACTCAGTCCATGCACCAGATCCACAGTCACCCATTCAATCACCTCGCCCATCACTCAGACCTTGCACCAGATCCACAGACACCCATTCAATCACCTCGCTCATCACTCAGTCCTTGCACCAGGTCCAGTCACCCATTCAGTCACCTTGCCCCCACTCAGTGTGTGCACTGGGTACAGCTACCCATTCAATCACCCCGCCCATCACTCCGTCCATGCATTAGGCCCAGCCACCCATTCAATCCACTTATCCATCACTCAGTCCATGCACCAAGCCCAGCCACACATTAATCAGCTCACCCATCACTCAGTCCGTGCACCGGGTCCACCCATTCAGTCACTGCGTCCTCACTCAGTCTGTGCGCTGGGTCCACAGTCCCCCATTCAATCACCTCACCCTCATTCAGCCTGTGCGCTGGGCTCAGCTACCCATTCAATTACCTCGCCCATCAATCAGTCCATGGACCAGGCCTAGTCATCCATTCAATCACCTCGCCCATCTCTCAGTCCATGCACTGGAACCACAGTCACAAATTCAATCACCTCGCCCGTTACTTAGTCCATGAACCGGATCCACAGTCACAAATTCAATCACCTTGCCCATCATTCAGACTGTGCACTGCACTCAGCTACCCATTCAATCACCTCGCCATCATCCATTCCATGCACCAGATCCACTGTCACCCATTCAATCACTTTGCACATCACTCAGTCCGTGGACCAGGCCTAGTCACCCATTCAATCACCTCGCCATCATTCAGTCCATGGACCAGGCCCAATCACCCATTCAATCACCTCGCCATCATTCAGTCCATGGACCAGGCCCAGTCACCTATTCAATCATCTCGCCCATCACTCAGTCCATGCACTATGCCCAGCCACCCATTCAATCACCTCGTCCATCACTCAGTCTGTGCACTGGGTCCACAGTCACCCATTAAATCACCTCGCCCTCACTCAGTCTGTGCACTGGGTCCAGTGTCCCCCATTCAATCACCTCGCCATCACTCAGTCTCTGCACTGGGTCCACAGTCACCCATTCAATCACCTCGCGCATCATTCAATCTGTTCACTGGGTCCACAGTCACCCATTCAATAACCCCTCCCAACAGTCCGTCTGTGCACTGGGTCCACATTCACCCATTCAATCGCCTCGCTCATCACTCAGTCTGTGTACTGGATGCACAGTCACACATCCAATCAACTCGCCCATCACTCAGTATGTGCACTGGTTCCACAGTCACCCACTCAATCACCTCGCACATCATTAAGTCCAGGCACCGGATCCACAGTCACAAATTGAATCACCTCGCCCATTACTCAGTCCATGCACCGGATCCACAGTCACAAATTCAATCAACTTGCCCATCATTCAGACTGTGCACTGGACTCAGCTACCCATTCAATCACCTCGTCATCATTCAGTCCATGCACCAGATCCACAGTCATGCATTCAATCACTTTGCCCATCACTCAGTCCGTGGACCAGTCCTAGTCACCCATTCAATCACCTCGCCCATCACTCAGTCCGTGGACCAGCCCCCGTCACCCATTCAATCACCTCGCCATCATTCAGTCCATGGACCAGGCCTAGTCACCCATTCAATCATCTCGACCTTCACTCAGTCCATGCACTATGCCCAGACACCCATTCAATCACCTCGCCCATTAATCAGTCTGTGCACTGGGTCCACAGTCACCCATTCAATCACCTCGCTGTCACCCAATCTTTGCACTGGGTCCACAGACACCCATTAAACCACCTCGCCCTCACTCAGTCTGTGCTTTGTTCCACAGTCACCCATTCAATCAGCTCGCCATCACTCAGTCTCTGCACTGGGTCCACAGTCACCCATTCAATCACCTCGCCCTTCAATCAGTCCATACACCGGATCCACAGTCACCCATTCAAGCACTTTGCCCTCACTGAGTCTGTGCACTGGCATCAGCCACCCATTCAATCAACTCGACATTATTCAATCTGTGCTGTGGGTCCATAGTCACCCTTTCAAACACCTCGCTCATCGTTCAGACTGTGCATTGGGTCCACAGTCACCCATTCAATCAGCTCGCCCATCACTCAGTCCATGCACCAGGCCCAGTCACCCATTCAATCACCTCGCCCATCACTGAGTCCATGCACTGGAACCACAGTCATCCATTCAATCACCTCGCCCATTACTCAGTCCATGCACCGAAACCACAGTCACAAATTCAATTACCTCGCCCATTACTTATTCTATGCACCAGATCCACAGTCACAAATTCAATCACCTTGCCTATCATTGAGAGTGTGCACTGGACTCAGCTACCCATTCAATCACATCGCCATCATTTAGTCCATGCACCAGATCCCCAGTCACCCACTCTATCACTTTGCCCATCACTCAGTCCGTGGACCAGGCCCAGTCACCCATTCAATCACCTCGCTCATCACTTAGTCCACGGATCAGATCCACAGTCACCCATTCAATCACCTCGCCGATCACACAGTCTATGTACCAGATCCACAGTCACCCATTCAATCACCTTGCCCATCACTCAGTCCATGCACCAGATCCACAGTCACCCATTCAATCACTTCGCCCATCACTCAGTCCTTGCACCTGGTCCAGACACCCATTCAGTCTCCTTGCCCTCACTCTGTCTGTGCACTGGGCACAGCTACCCATTCAATCACCCCGCCCTTCACTCCGTCCATGCACTAGGCCCCGCTGTCCATTCAATGCACTTACCCATCCCTCAGTCCATGCACCAGGCACAGCCACCCATTCAATCAGCTCACCCATCACTCAGTCCGTGCACCGGGTCCAGCCATTCAGTCACTGCGTCCTCACTCAGTCTGTGCGCTGGGTCCACAGTCACTAATTCAATCACCTCACCCTCATTCAGCCTCTGCACTGGGCTCAGCTACCCATTCAATCACCTCGCCCATCAATCAGTCCATGGACCAGGCCCAGTCACCCATTAATTCACCTCGCCCATTACTCAGTCTGTGCACTGGGTCCACAGTCACCCATTCAATCACCTCGCTGTCACCCAGTCTCTGCACTGGGTCCACAGTCACCCATTCAATCACCTCGCCCATCATTCAATCTGTGCACTGGGTCCACAGTCACCCATTCAATGACCCCTCCCAACAGTCAGTCTGTGCACTGGGTCCAGATTCACACATACAATCACCTCGCCCATCACTCAGTCTGTGCACTGGCATCAGCCACACATTCAATCTACTCGACATCACTCAATCCGTGCTGTGTGTCCACAGTCACCCATTCAATCACCTCGCCCATCACTCAGTCCATGGATTGGATACACCGTCACCCATTCAATCACCTCGCCCATCACACAGTCCATGCACCAGATCCACAGTCACCCATTCAATCACCTCGCCCATCACTCAGTCCATGCACCAGATCCACAGTCACCCATTCAATCAGCTCACCCTCATTCAGCCTGTGCACTGAACTCAGCTACCCATTCAATCACCTCGCCCATCACTCAGTCCATGGACCAGTCCCAGTCACCCATTCAATTACCTCGCTCATCACTCAGTCCATGCACTGCAACCACAGTCACCCATTCAAACACCTCACCCATCACTCAGTCCGTGCACCGTTTCCACCCATTCAGTCACTGCGTCCTCATTCACTCTGTGCGCTGGGTCCACAGTCACCTATTCAATAAGCTCACCCTCATTCAGCCTGTGCACTGGGCTCAGCTACCCATTCAATCACCTCGCCCATCACTCAGTCCATGGACCAGGCCCAGTCACCCATTCAGTCACCTCGCCCATCACTGAGTCCATGCACTGGAACCACAGTCATCCATTCAATCAGCTCGCCCATCACTCAGTCCATGCACCGAAACCACAGTCACAAATTCAATCACCTCGCCCATTACTCATTCCGTGCAACGGATCCAGTCACAAATCCAATCACCTTGCCCATCATTCAGACTGTGCACTGGACTCAGCTACCCATTCAATCACCTCACTATCATTCAGTCCATGGATCAGATCCCCAGTCACCCACTCAATCACTTTGCCCATCACTCAGTCCATGGACCAGGCCCAGTCACACATTCAATCACCTCGCCATCATTCAGTCAATGGACCAGGCCCAGCCACCCAGTAAATCACCTCGCCCATCACTCAGTCTGTGCACTGGGTCCGCAGTCACCCATTCAATCACCTAGCTGTCACCCAGTCTGTGCACTGGGTCCACGTCACCCATTCAATCACCTCGCCCTCACTCAGTCTGTGCACTGGGTCCAGTGACACCCATTCAATCACCTCGCCCATCACTCAGTCCATGCATCAGATCCACAGTCACCCATTCAATCACCTCTCCCATTACTCAGTCCATGCACCAGATCCACAGTCACAAATTCAATCACCTCGCCATCACTCAGGCTCTGCACTGGGTCCACTGTCACTCTTCAATCACCTCGCCCATCATTCAATCTGTGCACTAGGTCCACAGTCACCCATTCAATGACCCCTCCCTACAGTCAGTCTTTGCACTGGGTCCACATTCACACATTCAGTCACCTCGCTCATCACTCAGTCCATGCACCAGATCCACAGTCACCCATTCAATCACCTCGACCATCACTCAGTCCTTGCACCTGCTCCAGTCAGCCATTCGGTCACCTTGCCCTCACTCAGTCTGTGCACTGGGCTCAGCTACCCATTCAATCACCCCGCACATCACTCCGTCCATGCACTAGGCCCAGCTCGCCATTCAATCCACTTACCCATCACTCAGTCCATGCACTAGGCCCAGCCAGCCATTCAAACACCTCACCCATCACTCAGTCCGTACACCGGGTCCACCCATTCAGTCACTGCGACTTCACTCAGTCAGTCCGCTGGGTCCACAGTCACCCATTCAATCACCTCACCCTCATTCAGCCTGTGTGCTGGGTTCAGCTACCCATTCAATCACCTCGCCCATCAATCAGTCCATGGACCAGGCCCAGTCACCCATTAATTCACCTCGCCCATTACTCAGTCTGTGCACTGGGTCCACAGTCACCCATTCAATCACCTCGCTGTCACCCAGTCTCTGCACTGGGTCCACAGTCACCCATTCAATCACCTCGCCCATCATTCAATCTGTGCACTGGGTCCACAGTCACCCATTCAATGACCCCTCCCAACAGTCAGTCTGTGCACTGGGTCCAGATTCACACATACAATCACCTCGCCCATCACTCAGTCTGTGCACTGGCATCAGCCACACATTCAATCTACTCGACATCACTCAATCCGTGCTGTGTGTCCACAGTCACCCATTCAATCACCTCGCCCATCACTCAGTCCATGGATTGGATACACCGTCACCCATTCAATCACCTCGCCCATCACACAGTCCATGCACCAGATCCACAGTCACCCATTCAATCACCTCGCCCATCACTCAGTCCATGCACCAGATCCACAGTCACCCATTCAATCAGCTCACCCTCATTCAGCCTGTGCACTGAACTCAGCTACCCATTCAATCACCTCGCCCATCACTCAGTCCATGGACCAGTCCCAGTCACCCATTCAATTACCTCGCTCATCACTCAGTCCATGCACTGCAACCACAGTCACCCATTCAAACACCTCACCCATCACTCAGTCCGTGCACCGTTTCCACCCATTCAGTCACTGCGTCCTCATTCACTCTGTGCGCTGGGTCCACAGTCACCTATTCAATAAGCTCACCCTCATTCAGCCTGTGCACTGGGCTCAGCTACCCATTCAATCACCTCGCCCATCACTCAGTCCATGGACCAGGCCCAGTCACCCATTCAGTCACCTCGCCCATCACTGAGTCCATGCACTGGAACCACAGTCATCCATTCAATCAGCTCGCCCATCACTCAGTCCATGCACCGAAACCACAGTCACAAATTCAATCACCTCGCCCATTACTCATTCCGTGCAACGGATCCAGTCACAAATCCAATCACCTTGCCCATCATTCAGACTGTGCACTGGACTCAGCTACCCATTCAATCACCTCACTATCATTCAGTCCATGGATCAGATCCCCAGTCACCCACTCAATCACTTTGCCCATCACTCAGTCCATGGACCAGGCCCAGTCACACATTCAATCACCTCGCCATCATTCAGTCAATGGACCAGGCCCAGCCACCCAGTAAATCACCTCGCCCATCACTCAGTCTGTGCACTGGGTCCGCAGTCACCCATTCAATCACCTAGCTGTCACCCAGTCTGTGCACTGGGTCCACGTCACCCATTCAATCACCTCGCCCTCACTCAGTCTGTGCACTGGGTCCAGTGACACCCATTCAATCACCTCGCCCATCACTCAGTCCATGCATCAGATCCACAGTCACCCATTCAATCACCTCTCCCATTACTCAGTCCATGCACCAGATCCACAGTCACAAATTCAATCACCTCGCCATCACTCAGGCTCTGCACTGGGTCCACTGTCACTCTTCAATCACCTCGCCCATCATTCAATCTGTGCACTAGGTCCACAGTCACCCATTCAATGACCCCTCCCTACAGTCAGTCTTTGCACTGGGTCCACATTCACACATTCAGTCACCTCGCTCATCACTCAGTCCATGCACCAGATCCACAGTCACCCATTCAATCACCTCGACCATCACTCAGTCCTTGCACCTGCTCCAGTCAGCCATTCGGTCACCTTGCCCTCACTCAGTCTGTGCACTGGGCTCAGCTACCCATTCAATCACCCCGCACATCACTCCGTCCATGCACTAGGCCCAGCTCGCCATTCAATCCACTTACCCATCACTCAGTCCATGCACTAGGCCCAGCCAGCCATTCAAACACCTCACCCATCACTCAGTCCGTACACCGGGTCCACCCATTCAGTCACTGCGACTTCACTCAGTCAGTCCGCTGGGTCCACAGTCACCCATTCAATCACCTCACCCTCATTCAGCCTGTGTGCTGGGTTCAGCTACCCATTCAATCACCCCGCACATCACCTCGTCCATGCACCAGGCACAGCCACCCATTCAATCACCTCACCCATCACTCAGTCCATGCACCGGGTCCACCCATTCAGTCGCTGCGTCCTCACTCAGTCTGTGCACTGGCTCCACAGTCACCCATTAAATCACCTCGCCCTCACTCAGTCTGTGCACTGGGTCCATAGTCACCCATTAAATCACCTCGCCATCACTCATTCTGTGCACTGGGTCCACAGTCACCCATTCAATGACCCCTCTCAACAGTCAGTCTGTGCACTGGGTCCACATTCACACATTCAATCACCTTGCCCATCACTCAGTCTGTGCACTTGGTGCACAGTCACCCATTCAATCACCTCACCCATCAATCAGTCCATACACCGGATCCACAGTCCCCCATTCAATGAACTCGCCCTCACTGAGTCTGTGCACTGGCATCAGCCACCCATTCAATCACCTCGCCCTCACTGAGTCTGTGCACTGTCATCAGCCACCCATTCAATCAACTCGACATCACCCAATCCGTGCTGTGGGTCCACAACTACCCATTCAATCGCCCCGCCCATCACTCCGTCCATGCACTAGGCCCAGCTCGCCATTCAATCCACTTACCCATCACTCAGTCCATGCACTAGGCCCAGCTAGCCATTCAAACACCTCACCCATCACTCAGTCCGTACACCGGGTCCACCAATTCAGTCACTGCGACTTCACTCAGTCTGTGCGCTGGGTCCACAGTCACCCATTCAATCACCTCACCCTCATTCAGCCTGTGCGCTGGGTTCAGCTACCCATTCAATCACCTCGCCCATCGCTCAGTCCATGGACCAGGCCCAGTCACCCATTCAATCACCTCGCTCATCACTCAGTCCATGCACCGGAACCACAGTCACAAATTCAATCACCTCGCCCATTACTCAGTCCATGCCCCGGATCCACAGTCACAAATTCAATCCATTCGCCAACACTCAGTCTCTGCACTGGTTCCACAGTCACCCATTCAAACACCTCGCCCATCGTTCAGACTGTGCACTGGGCCCAGCTACCCATTCAATCACCTCGCCATCACTCAGTCCATGCATCAGACTAAGCCACCCATTCAATCACTTTGCCCTCACTCAATCTGTGCACTGGTTCCACAGTCATCCATTCAATCACCTCGCCCATCAGTCAGTCCATGCACCAGGACCAGTCACCCATTCAATCACCTCGCTCATCACTCAGTCCATGCACCAGATCAACAGTCACCCATTCAATCACCTCGCCCATCACTCAGTCCATGCACCAGATCCACAGTCACCCATTCAATCACCTCGCCCATCACTCAGACCTTGCACCAGATCCACAGACACCCATTCAATCACCTCGCTCATCACTCAGTCCTTGCACCAGGTCCAGTCACCCATTCAGTCACCTTGCCCCCAATCAGTGTGTGCACTGGGTACAGCTACCCATTCAATCACCCCGCCCATCACTCCGTCCATGCATTAGGCCCAGCCACCCATTCAATCCACTTATCCATCACTCAGTCCATGCACCAAGCCCAGCCACACATTAATCAGCTCACCCATCACTCAGTCCGTGCACCGGGTCCACCCATTCAGTCACTGCGTCCTCACTCAGTCTGTGCGCTGGGTCCACAGTCCCCCATTCAATCACCTCACCCTCATTCAGCCTGTGCGCTGGGCTCAGCTACCCATTCAATTACCTCGCCCATCAATCAGTCCATGGACCAGGCCTAGTCATCCATTCAATCACCTCGCCCATCTCTCAGTCCATGCACTGGAACCACAGTCACAAATTCAATCACCTCGCCCGTTACTTAGTCCATGAACCGGATCCACAGTCACAAATTCAATCACCTTGCCCATCATTCAGACTGTGCACTGCACTCAGCTACCCATTCAATCACCTCGCCATCATCCATTCCATGCACCAGATCCACTGTCACCCATTCAATCACTTTGCACATCACTCAGTCCGTGGACCAGGCCTAGTCACCCATTCAATCACCTCGCCATCATTCAGTCCATGGACCAGGCCCAATCACCCATTCAATCACCTCGCCATCATTCAGTCCATGGACCAGGCCCAGTCACCTATTCAATCATCTTGCCCATCACTCAGTCCATGCACTATGCCCAGCCACCCATTCAATCACCTCGTCCATCACTCAGTCTGTGCACTGGGTCCACAGTCACCCATTAAATCACCTCGCCCTCACTCAGTCTGTGCACTGGGTCCAGTGTCCCCCATTCAATCACCTCGCCATCACTCAGTCTCTGCACTGGGTCCACAGTCACCCATTCAATCACCTCGCGCATCATTCAATCTGTTCACTGGGTCCACAGTCACCCATTCAATAACCCCTCCCAACAGTCCGTCTGTGCACTGGGTCCACATTCACCCATTCAATCGCCTCGCTCATCACTCAGTCTGTGTACTGGATGCACAGTCACACATCCAATCAACTCGCCCATCACTCAGTATGTGCACTGGTTCCACAGTCACCCACTCAATCACCTCGCACATCATTAAGTCCAGGCACCGGATCCACAGTCACAAATTCAATCACCTCGCCCATTACTCAGTCCATGCACCGGATCCACAGTCACAAATTCAATCAACTTGCCCATCATTCAGACTGTGCACTGGACTCAGCTACCCATTCAATCACCTCGTCATCATTCAGTCCATGCACCAGATCCACAGTCATGCATTCAATCACTTTGCCCATCACTCAGTCCGTGGACCAGTCCTAGTCACCCATTCAATCACCTCGCCCATCACTCAGTCCGTGGACCAGCCCCCGTCACCCATTCAATCACCTCGCCATCATTCAGTCCATGGACCAGGCCTAGTCACCCATTCAATCATCTCGACCTTCACTCGGTCCATGCACTAGGCCCAGCCACCCATTCAATCACCTCGCCCATTAATCAGTCTGTGCACTGGGTCCACAGTCACCCATTCAATCACCTCGCTGTCACCCAATCTTTGCACTGGGTCCACAGACACCCATTAAACCACCTCGCCCTCACTCAGTCTGTGCTTTGTTCCACAGTCACCCATTCAATCAGCTCGCCATCACTCAGTCTCTGCACTGGGTCCACAGTCACCCATTCAATCACCTCGCCCTTCAATCAGTCCATACACCGGATCCACAGTCACCCATTCAAGCACTTTGCCCTCACTGAGTCTGTGCACTGGCATCAGCCACCCATTCAATCAACTCGACATTATTCAATCTGTGCTGTGGGTCCATAGTCACCCTTTCAAACACCTCGCTCATCGTTCAGACTGTGCATTGGGTCCACAGTCACCCATTCAATCAGCTCGCCCATCACTCAGTCCATGCACCAGGCCCAGTCACCCATTCAATCACCTCGCCCATCACTGAGTCCATGCACTGGAACCACAGTCATCCATTCAATCACCTCGCCCATTACTCAGTCCATGCACCGAAACCACAGTCACAAATTCAATTACCTCGCCCATTACTTATTCTATGCACCAGATCCACAGTCACAAATTCAATCACCTTGCCTATCATTGAGAGTGTGCACTGGACTCAGCTACCCATTCAATCACATCGCCATCATTTAGTCCATGCACCAGATCCCCAGTCACCCACTCTATCACTTTGCCCATCACTCAGTCCGTGGACCAGGCCCAGTCACCCATTCAATCACCTCGCTCATCACTTAGTCCACGGATCAGATCCACAGTCACCCATTCAATCACCTCGCCGATCACACAGTCTATGTACCAGATCCACAGTCACCCATTCAATCACCTTGCCCATCACTCAGTCCATGCACCAGATCCACAGTCACCCATTCAATCACTTCGCCCATCACTCAGTCCTTGCACCTGGTCCAGACACCCATTCAGTCTCCTTGCCCTCACTCTGTCTGTGCACTGGGCACAGCTACCCATTCAATCACCCCGCCCTTCACTCCGTCCATGCACTAGGCCCCGCTGTCCATTCAATGCACTTACCCATCCCTCAGTCCATGCACCAGGCCCAGCCACCCATTCAATCAGCTCACCCATCACTCAGTCCGTGCACCGGGTCCAGCCATTCAGTCACTGCGTCCTCACTCAGTCTGTGCGCTGGGTCCACAGTCACTAATTCAATCACCTCACCCTCATTCAGCCTCTGCACTGGGCTCAGCTACCCATTCAATCACCTCGCCCATCAATCAGTCCATGGACCAGGCCCAGTCACCCATTAATTCACCTCGCCCATTACTCAGTCTGTGCACTGGGTCCACAGTCACCCATTCAATCACCTCGCTGTCACCCAGTCTCTGCACTGGGTCCACAGTCACCCATTCAATCACCTCGCCCATCATTCAATCTGTGCACTGGGTCCACAGTCACCCATTCAATGACCCCTCCCAACAGTCAGTCTGTGCACTGGGTCCAGATTCACACATACAATCACCTCGCCCATCACTCAGTCTGTGCACTGGCATCAGCCACACATTCAATCTACTCGACATCACTCAATCCGTGCTGTGTGTCCACAGTCACCCATTCAATCACCTCGCCCATCACTCAGTCCATGGATTGGATACACCGTCACCCATTCAATCACCTCGCCCATCACACAGTCCATGCACCAGATCCACAGTCACCCATTCAATCACCTCGCCCATCACTCAGTCCATGCACCAGATCCACAGTCACCCATTCAATCAGCTCACCCTCATTCAGCCTGTGCACTGAACTCAGCTACCCATTCAATCACCTCGCCCATCACTCAGTCCATGGACCAGTCCCAGTCACCCATTCAATTACCTCGCTCATCACTCAGTCCATGCACTGCAACCACAGTCACCCATTCAAACACCTCACCCATCACTCAGTCCGTGCACCGTTTCCACCCATTCAGTCACTGCGTCCTCATTCACTCTGTGCGCTGGGTCCACAGTCACCTATTCAATAAGCTCACCCTCATTCAGCCTGTGCACTGGGCTCAGCTACCCATTCAATCACCTCGCCCATCACTCAGTCCATGGACCAGGCCCAGTCACCCATTCAGTCACCTCGCCCATCACTGAGTCCATGCACTGGAACCACAGTCATCCATTCAATCAGCTCGCCCATCACTCAGTCCATGCACCGAAACCACAGTCACAAATTCAATCACCTCGCCCATTACTCATTCCGTGCAACGGATCCAGTCACAAATCCAATCACCTTGCCCATCATTCAGACTGTGCACTGGACTCAGCTACCCATTCAATCACCTCACTATCATTCAGTCCATGGATCAGATCCCCAGTCACCCACTCAATCACTTTGCCCATCACTCAGTCCATGGACCAGGCCCAGTCACACATTCAATCACCTCGCCATCATTCAGTCAATGGACCAGGCCCAGCCACCCAGTAAATCACCTCGCCCATCACTCAGTCTGTGCACTGGGTCCGCAGTCACCCATTCAATCACCTAGCTGTCACCCAGTCTGTGCACTGGGTCCACGTCACCCATTCAATCACCTCGCCCTCACTCAGTCTGTGCACTGGGTCCAGTGACACCCATTCAATCACCTCGCCCATCACTCAGTCCATGCATCAGATCCACAGTCACCCATTCAATCACCTCTCCCATTACTCAGTCCATGCACCAGATCCACAGTCACAAATTCAATCACCTCGCCATCACTCAGGCTCTGCACTGGGTCCACTGTCACTCTTCAATCACCTCGCCCATCATTCAATCTGTGCACTAGGTCCACAGTCACCCATTCAATGACCCCTCCCTACAGTCAGTCTTTGCACTGGGTCCACATTCACACATTCAGTCACCTCGCTCATCACTCAGTCCATGCACCAGATCCACAGTCACCCATTCAATCACCTCGACCATCACTCAGTCCTTGCACCTGCTCCAGTCAGCCATTCGGTCACCTTGCCCTCACTCAGTCTGTGCACTGGGCTCAGCTACCCATTCAATCACCCCGCACATCACTCCGTCCATGCACTAGGCCCAGCTCGCCATTCAATCCACTTACCCATCACTCAGTCCATGCACTAGGCCCAGCCAGCCATTCAAACACCTCACCCATCACTCAGTCCGTACACCGGGTCCACCCATTCAGTCACTGCGACTTCACTCAGTCAGTCCGCTGGGTCCACAGTCACCCATTCAATCACCTCACCCTCATTCAGCCTGTGTGCTGGGTTCAGCTACCCATTCAATCACCCCGCCCATCACCTCGTCCATGCACCAGGCACAGCCACCCATTCAATCACCTCACCCATCACTCAGTCCATGCACCGGGTCCACCCATTCAGTCGCTGCGTCCTCACTCAGTCTGTGCACTGGCTCCACAGTCACCCATTAAATCACCTCGCCCTCACTCAGTCTGTGCACTGGGTCCATAGTCACCCATTAAATCACCTCGCCATCACTCATTCTGTGCACTGGGTCCACAGTCACCCATTCAATGACCCCTCTCAACAGTCAGTCTGTGCACTGGGTCCACATTCACACATTCAATCACCTTGCCCATCACTCAGTCTGTGCACTTGGTGCACAGTCACCCATTCAATCACCTCACCCATCAATCAGTCCATACACCGGATCCACAGTCCCCCATTCAATGAACTCGCCCTCACTGAGTCTGTGCACTGGCATCAGCCACCCATTCAATCACCTCGCCCTCACTGAGTCTGTGCACTGTCATCAGCCACCCATTCAATCAACTCGACATCACCCAATCCGTGCTGTGGGTCCACAACTACCCATTCAATCGCCCCGCCCATCACTCCGTCCATGCACTAGGCCCAGCTCGCCATTCAATCCACTTACCCATCACTCAGTCCATGCACTAGGCCCAGCTAGCCATTCAAACACCTCACCCATCACTCAGTCCGTACACCGGGTCCACCAATTCAGTCACTGCGACTTCACTCAGTCTGTGCGCTGGGTCCACAGTCACCCATTCAATCACCTCACCCTCATTCAGCCTGTGCGCTGGGTTCAGCTACCCATTCAATCACCTCGCCCATCGCTCAGTCCATGGACCAGGCCCAGTCACCCATTCAATCACCTCGCTCATCACTCAGTCCATGCACCGGAACCACAGTCACAAATTCAATCACCTCGCCCATTACTCAGTCCATGCCCCGGATCCACAGTCACAAATTCAATCCATTCGCCAACACTCAGTCTCTGCACTGGTTCCACAGTCACCCATTCAAACACCTCGCCCATCGTTCAGACTGTGCACTGGGCCCAGCTACCCATTCAATCACCTCGCCATCACTCAGTCCATGCATCAGACTAAGCCACCCATTCAATCACTTTGCCCTCACTCAATCTGTGCACTGGTTCCACAGTCATCCATTCAATCACCTCGCCCATCAGTCAGTCCATGCACCAGGACCAGTCACCCATTCAATCACCTCGCTCATCACTCAGTCCATGCACCAGATCAACAGTCACCCATTCAATCACCTCGCCCATCACTCAGTCCATGCACCAGATCCACAGTCACCCATTCAATCACCTCGCCCATCACTCAGACCTTGCACCAGATCCACAGACACCCATTCAATCACCTCGCTCATCACTCAGTCCTTGCACCAGGTCCAGTCACCCATTCAGTCACCTTGCCCCCACTCAGTGTGTGCACTGGGTACAGCTACCCATTCAATCACCCCGCCCATCACTCCGTCCATGCATTAGGCCCAGCCACCCATTCAATCCACTTATCCATCACTCAGTCCATGCACCAAGCCCAGCCACACATTAATCAGCTCACCCATCACTCAGTCCGTGCACCGGGTCCACCCATTCAGTCACTGCGTCCTCACTCAGTCTGTGCGCTGGGTCCACAGTCCCCCATTCAATCACCTCACCCTCATTCAGCCTGTGCGCTGGGCTCAGCTACCCATTCAATTACCTCGCCCATCAATCAGTCCATGGACCAGGCCTAGTCATCCATTCAATCACCTCGCCCATCTCTCAGTCCATGCACTGGAACCACAGTCACAAATTCAATCACCTCGCCCGTTACTTAGTCCATGAACCGGATCCACAGTCACAAATTCAATCACCTTGCCCATCATTCAGACTGTGCACTGCACTCAGCTACCCATTCAATCACCTCGCCATCATCCATTCCATGCACCAGATCCACTGTCACCCATTCAATCACTTTGCACATCACTCAGTCCGTGGACCAGGCCTAGTCACCCATTCAATCACCTCGCCATCATTCAGTCCATGGACCAGGCCCAATCACCCATTCAATCACCTCGCCATCATTCAGTCCATGGACCAGGCCCAGTCACCTATTCAATCATCTCGCCCATCACTCAGTCCATGCACTATGCCCAGCCACCCATTCAATCACCTCGTCCATCACTCAGTCTGTGCACTGGGTCCACAGTCACCCATTAAATCACCTCGCCCTCACTCAGTCTGTGCACTGGGTCCAGTGTCCCCCATTCAATCACCTCGCCATCACTCAGTCTCTGCACTGGGTCCACAGTCACCCATTCAATCACCTCGCGCATCATTCAATCTGTTCACTGGGTCCACAGTCACCCATTCAATAACCCCTCCCAACAGTCCGTCTGTGCACTGGGTCCACATTCACCCATTCAATCGCCTCGCTCATCACTCAGTCTGTGTACTGGATGCACAGTCACACATCCAATCAACTCGCCCATCACTCAGTATGTGCACTGGTTCCACAGTCACCCACTCAATCACCTCGCACATCATTAAGTCCAGGCACCGGATCCACAGTCACAAATTCAATCACCTCGCCCATTACTCAGTCCATGCACCGGATCCACAGTCACAAATTCAATCAACTTGCCCATCATTCAGACTGTGCACTGGACTCAGCTACCCATTCAATCACCTCGTCATCATTCAGTCCATGCACCAGATCCACAGTCATGCATTCAATCACTTTGCCCATCACTCAGTCCGTGGACCAGTCCTAGTCACCCATTCAATCACCTCGCCCATCACTCAGTCCGTGGACCAGCCCCCGTCACCCATTCAATCACCTCGCCATCATTCAGTCCATGGACCAGGCCTAGTCACCCATTCAATCATCTCGACCTTCACTCAGTCCATGCACTAGGCCCAGCCACCCATTCAATCACCTCGCCCATTAATCAGTCTGTGCACTGGGTCCACAGTCACCCATTCAATCACCTCGCTGTCACCCAATCTTTGCACTGGGTCCACAGACACCCATTAAACCACCTCGCCCTCACTCAGTCTGTGCTTTGTTCCACAGTCACCCATTCAATCAGCTCGCCATCACTCAGTCTCTGCACTGGGTCCACAGTCACCCATTCAATCACCTCGCCCTTCAATCAGTCCATACACCGGATCCACAGTCACCCATTCAAGCACTTTGCCCTCACTGAGTCTGTGCACTGGCATCAGCCACCCATTCAATCAACTCGACATTATTCAATCTGTGCTGTGGGTCCATAGTCACCCTTTCAAACACCTCGCTCATCGTTCAGACTGTGCATTGGGTCCACAGTCACCCATTCAATCAGCTCGCCCATCACTCAGTCCATGCACCAGGCCCAGTCACCCATTCAATCACCTCGCCCATCACTGAGTCCATGCACTGGAACCACAGTCATCCATTCAATCACCTCGCCCATTACTCAGTCCATGCACCGAAACCACAGTCACAAATTCAATTACCTCGCCCATTACTTATTCTATGCACCAGATCCACAGTCACAAATTCAATCACCTTGCCTATCATTGAGAGTGTGCACTGGACTCAGCTACCCATTCAATCACATCGCCATCATTTAGTCCATGCACCAGATCCCCAGTCACCCACTCTATCACTTTGCCCATCACTCAGTCCGTGGACCAGGCCCAGTCACCCATTCAATCACCTCGCTCATCACTTAGTCCACGGATCAGATCCACAGTCACCCATTCAATCACCTCGCCGATCACACAGTCTATGTACCAGATCCACAGTCACCCATTCAATCACCTTGCCCATCACTCAGTCCATGCACCAGATCCACAGTCACCCATTCAATCACTTCGCCCATCACTCAGTCCTTGCACCTGGTCCAGATACCCATTCAGTCTCCTTGCCCTCACTCTGTCTGTGCACTGGGCACAGCTACCCATTCAATCACCCCGCCCTTCACTCCGTCCATGCACTAGGCCCCGCTGTCCATTCAATGCACTTACCCATCCCTCAGTCCATGCACCAGGCCCAGCCACCCATTCAATCAGCTCACCCATCACTCAGTCCGTGCACCGGGTCCAGCCATTCAGTCACTGCGTCCTCACTCAGTCTGTGCGCTGGGTCCACAGTCACTAATTCAATCACCTCACCCTCATTCAGCCTCTGCACTGGGCTCAGCTACCCATTCAATCACCTCGCCCATCAATCAGTCCATGGACCAGGCCCAGTCACCCATTAATTCACCTCGCCCATTACTCAGTCTGTGCACTGGGTCCACAGTCACCCATTCAATCACCTCGCTGTCACCCAGTCTCTGCACTGGGTCCACAGTCACCCATTCAATCACCTCGCCCATCATTCAATCTGTGCACTGGGTCCACAGTCACCCATTCAATGACCCCTCCCAACAGTCAGTCTGTGCACTGGGTCCAGATTCACACATACAATCACCTCGCCCATCACTCAGTCTGTGCACTGGCATCAGCCACACATTCAATCTACTCGACATCACTCAATCCGTGCTGTGTGTCCACAGTCACCCATTCAATCACCTCGCCCATCACTCAGTCCATGGATTGGATACACCGTCACCCATTCAATCACCTCGCCCATCACACAGTCCATGCACCAGATCCACAGTCACCCATTCAATCACCTCGCCCATCACTCAGTCCATGCACCAGATCCACAGTCACCCATTCAATCAGCTCACCCTCATTCAGCCTGTGCACTGAACTCAGCTACCCATTCAATCACCTCGCCCATCACTCAGTCCATGGACCAGTCCCAGTCACCCATTCAATTACCTCGCTCATCACTCAGTCCATGCGCTGCAACCACAGTCACCCATTCAAACACCTCACCCATCACTCAGTCCGTGCACCGTTTCCACCCATTCAGTCACTGCGTCCTCATTCACTCTGTGCGCTGGGTCCACAGTCACCTATTCAATAAGCTCACCCTCATTCAGCCTGTGCACTGGGCTCAGCTACCCATTCAATCACCTCGCCCATCACTCAGTCCATGGACCAGGCCCAGTCACCCATTCAGTCACCTCGCCCATCACTGAGTCCATGCACTGGAACCACAGTCATCCATTCAATCAGCTCGCCCATCACTCAGTCCATGCACCGAAACCACAGTCACAAATTCAATCACCTCGCCCATTACTCATTCCGTGCAACGGATCCAGTCACAAATCCAATCACCTTGCCCATCATTCAGACTGTGCACTGGACTCAGCTACCCATTCAATCACCTCACTATCATTCAGTCCATGGATCAGATCCCCAGTCACCCACTCAATCACTTTGCCCATCACTCAGTCCATGGACCAGGCCCAGTCACACATTCAATCACCTCGCCATCATTCAGTCAATGGACCAGGCCCAGCCACCCAGTAAATCACCTCGCCCATCACTCAGTCTGTGCACTGGGTCCGCAGTCACCCATTCAATCACCTAGCTGTCACCCAGTCTGTGCACTGGGTCCACGTCACCCATTCAATCACCTCGCCCTCACTCAGTCTGTGCACTGGGTCCAGTGACACCCATTCAATCACCTCGCCCATCACTCAGTCCATGCATCAGATCCACAGTCACCCATTCAATCACCTCTCCCATTACTCAGTCCATGCACCAGATCCACAGTCACAAATTCAATCACCTCGCCATCACTCAGGCTCTGCACTGGGTCCACTGTCACTCTTCAATCACCTCGCCCATCATTCAATCTGTGCACTAGGTCCACAGTCACCCATTCAATGACCCCTCCCTACAGTCAGTCTTTGCACTGGGTCCACATTCACACATTCAGTCACCTCGCTCATCACTCAGTCCATGCACCAGATCCACAGTCACCCATTCAATCACCTCGACCATCACTCAGTCCTTGCACCTGCTCCAGTCAGCCATTCGGTCACCTTGCCCTCACTCAGTCTGTGCACTGGGCTCAGCTACCCATTCAATCACCCCGCACATCACTCCGTCCATGCACTAGGCCCAGCTCGCCATTCAATCCACTTACCCATCACTCAGTCCATGCACTAGGCCCAGCCAGCCATTCAAACACCTCACCCATCACTCAGTCCGTACACCGGGTCCACCCATTCAGTCACTGCGACTTCACTCAGTCAGTCCGCTGGGTCCACAGTCACCCATTCAATCACCTCACCCTCATTCAGCCTGTGTGCTGGGTTCAGCTACCCATTCAATCACCCCGCCCATCACCTCGTCCATGCACCAGGCACAGCCACCCATTCAATCACCTCACCCATCACTCAGTCCATGCACCGGGTCCACCCATTCAGTCGCTGCGTCCTCACTCAGTCTGTGCACTGGCTCCACAGTCACCCATTAAATCACCTCGCCCTCACTCAGTCTGTGCACTGGGTCCATAGTCACCCATTAAATCACCTCGCCATCACTCATTCTGTGCACTGGGTCCACAGTCACCCATTCAATGACCCCTCTCAACAGTCAGTCTGTGCACTGGGTCCACATTCACACATTCAATCACCTTGCCCATCACTCAGTCTGTGCACTTGGTGCACAGTCACCCATTCAATCACCTCACCCATCAATCAGTCCATACACCGGATCCACAGTCCCCCATTCAATGAACTCGCCCTCACTGAGTCTGTGCACTGGCATCAGCCACCCATTCAATCACCTCGCCCTCACTGAGTCTGTGCACTGTCATCAGCCACCCATTCAATCAACTCGACATCACCCAATCCGTGCTGTGGGTCCACAACTACCCATTCAATCGCCCCGCCCATCACTCCGTCCATGCACTAGGCCCAGCTCGCCATTCAATCCACTTACCCATCACTCAGTCCATGCACTAGGCCCAGCTAGCCATTCAAACACCTCACCCATCACTCAGTCCGTACACCGGGTCCACCAATTCAGTCACTGCGACTTCACTCAGTCTGTGCGCTGGGTCCACAGTCACCCATTCAATCACCTCACCCTCATTCAGCCTGTGCGCTGGGTTCAGCTACCCATTCAATCACCTCGCCCATCGCTCAGTCCATGGACCAGGCCCAGTCACCCATTCAATCACCTCGCTCATCACTCAGTCCATGCACCGGAACCACAGTCACAAATTCAATCACCTCGCCCATTACTCAGTCCATGCCCCGGATCCACAGTCACAAATTCAATCCATTCGCCAACACTCAGTCTCTGCACTGGTTCCACAGTCACCCATTCAAACACCTCGCCCATCGTTCAGACTGTGCACTGGGCCCAGCTACCCATTCAATCACCTCGCCATCACTCAGTCCATGCATCAGACTAAGCCACCCATTCAATCACTTTGCCCTCACTCAATCTGTGCACTGGTTCCACAGTCATCCATTCAATCACCTCGCCCATCAGTCAGTCCATGCACCAGGACCAGTCACCCATTCAATCACCTCGCTCATCACTCAGTCCATGCACCAGATCAACAGTCACCCATTCAATCACCTCGCCCATCACTCAGTCCATGCACCAGATCCACAGTCACCCATTCAATCACCTCGCCCATCACTCAGACCTTGCACCAGATCCACAGACACCCATTCAATCACCTCGCTCATCACTCAGTCCTTGCACCAGGTCCAGTCACCCATTCAGTCACCTTGCCCCCACTCAGTGTGTGCACTGGGTACAGCTACCCATTCAATCACCCCGCCCATCACTCCGTCCATGCATTAGGCCCAGCCACCCATTCAATCCACTTATCCATCACTCAGTCCATGCACCAAGCCCAGCCACACATTAATCAGCTCACCCATCACTCAGTCCGTGCACCGGGTCCACCCATTCAGTCACTGCGTCCTCACTCAGTCTGTGCGCTGGGTCCACAGTCCCCCATTCAATCACCTCACCCTCATTCAGCCTGTGCGCTGGGCTCAGCTACCCATTCAATTACCTCGCCCATCAATCAGTCCATGGACCAGGCCTAGTCATCCATTCAATCACCTCGCCCATCTCTCAGTCCATGCACTGGAACCACAGTCACAAATTCAATCACCTCGCCCGTTACTTAGTCCATGAACCGGATCCACAGTCACAAATTCAATCACCTTGCCCATCATTCAGACTGTGCACTGCACTCAGCTACCCATTCAATCACCTCGCCATCATCCATTCCATGCACCAGATCCACTGTCACCCATTCAATCACTTTGCACATCACTCAGTCCGTGGACCAGGCCTAGTCACCCATTCAATCACCTCGCCATCATTCAGTCCATGGACCAGGCCCAATCACCCATTCAATCACCTCGCCATCATTCAGTCCATGGACCAGGCCCAGTCACCTATTCAATCATCTCGCCCATCACTCAGTCCATGCACTATGCCCAGCCACCCATTCAATCACCTCGTCCATCACTCAGTCTGTGCACTGGGTCCACAGTCACCCATTAAATCACCTCGCCCTCACTCAGTCTGTGCACTGGGTCCAGTGTCCCCCATTCAATCACCTCGCCATCACTCAGTCTCTGCACTGGGTCCACAGTCACCCATTCAATCACCTCGCGCATCATTCAATCTGTTCACTGGGTCCACAGTCACCCATTCAATAACCCCTCCCAACAGTCCGTCTGTGCACTGGGTCCACATTCACCCATTCAATCGCCTCGCTCATCACTCAGTCTGTGTACTGGATGCACAGTCACACATCCAATCAACTCGCCCATCACTCAGTATGTGCACTGGTTCCACAGTCACCCACTCAATCACCTCGCACATCATTAAGTCCAGGCACCGGATCCACAGTCACAAATTCAATCACCTCGCCCATTACTCAGTCCATGCACCGGATCCACAGTCACAAATTCAATCAACTTGCCCATCATTCAGACTGTGCACTGGACTCAGCTACCCATTCAATCACCTCGTCATCATTCAGTCCATGCACCAGATCCACAGTCATGCATTCAATCACTTTGCCCATCACTCAGTCCGTGGACCAGTCCTAGTCACCCATTCAATCACCTCGCCCATCACTCAGTCCGTGGACCAGCCCCCGTCACCCATTCAATCACCTCGCCATCATTCAGTCCATGGACCAGGCCTAGTCACCCATTCAATCATCTCGACCTTCACTCAGTCCATGCACTAGGCCCAGCCACCCATTCAATCACCTCGCCCATTAATCAGTCTGTGCACTGGGTCCACAGTCACCCATTCAATCACCTCGCTGTCACCCAATCTTTGCACTGGGTCCACAGACACCCATTAAACCACCTCGCCCTCACTCAGTCTGTGCTTTGTTCCACAGTCACCCATTCAATCAGCTCGCCATCACTCAGTCTCTGCACTGGGTCCACAGTCACCCATTCAATCACCTCGCCCTTCAATCAGTCCATACACCGGATCCACAGTCACCCATTCAAGCACTTTGCCCTCACTGAGTCTGTGCACTGGCATCAGCCACCCATTCAATCAACTCGACATTATTCAATCTGTGCTGTGGGTCCATAGTCACCCTTTCAAACACCTCGCTCATCGTTCAGACTGTGCATTGGGTCCACAGTCACCCATTCAATCAGCTCGCCCATCACTCAGTCCATGCACCAGGCCCAGTCACCCATTCAATCACCTCGCCCATCACTGAGTCCATGCACTGGAACCACAGTCATCCATTCAATCACCTCGCCCATTACTCAGTCCATGCACCGAAACCACAGTCACAAATTCAATTACCTCGCCCATTACTTATTCTATGCACCAGATCCACAGTCACAAATTCAATCACCTTGCCTATCATTGAGAGTGTGCACTGGACTCAGCTACCCATTCAATCACATCGCCATCATTTAGTCCATGCACCAGATCCCCAGTCACCCACTCTATCACTTTGCCCATCACTCAGTCCGTGGACCAGGCCCAGTCACCCATTCAATCACCTCGCTCATCACTTAGTCCACGGATCAGATCCACAGTCACCCATTCAATCACCTCGCCGATCACACAGTCTATGTACCAGATCCACAGTCACCCATTCAATCACCTTGCCCATCACTCAGTCCTTGCACCTGGTCCAGACACCCATTCAGTCTCCTTGCCCTCACTCTGTCTGTGCACTGGGCACAGCTACCCATTCAATCACCCCGCCCTTCACTCCGTCCATGCACTAGGCCCCGCTGTCCATTCAATGCACTTACCCATCCCTCAGTCCATGCACCAGGCCCAGCCACCCATTCAATCAGCTCACCCATCACTCAGTCCGTGCACCGGGTCCAGCCATTCAGTCACTGCGTCCTCACTCAGTCTGTGCGCTGGGTCCACAGTCACTAATTCAATCACCTCACCCTCATTCAGCCTCTGCACTGGGCTCAGCTACCCATTCAATCACCTCGCCCATCAATCAGTCCATGGACCAGGCCCAGTCACCCATTAATTCACCTCGCCCATTACTCAGTCTGTGCACTGGGTCCACAGTCACCCATTCAATCACCTCGCTGTCACCCAGTCTCTGCACTGGGTCCACAGTCACCCATTCAATCACCTCGCCCATCATTCAATCTGTGCACTGGGTCCACAGTCACCCATTCAATGACCCCTCCCAACAGTCAGTCTGTGCACTGGGTCCAGATTCACACATACAATCACCTCGCCCATCACTCAGTCTGTGCACTGGCATCAGCCACACATTCAATCTACTCGACATCACTCAATCCGTGCTGTGTGTCCACAGTCACCCATTCAATCACCTCGCCCATCACTCAGTCCATGGATTGGATACACCGTCACCCATTCAATCACCTCGCCCATCACACAGTCCATGCACCAGATCCACAGTCACCCATTCAATCACCTCGCCCATCACTCAGTCCATGCACCAGATCCACAGTCACCCATTCAATCAGCTCACCCTCATTCAGCCTGTGCACTGAACTCAGCTACCCATTCAATCACCTCGCCCATCACTCAGTCCATGGACCAGTCCCAGTCACCCATTCAATTACCTCGCTCATCACTCAGTCCATGCACTGCAACCACAGTCACCCATTCAAACACCTCACCCATCACTCAGTCCGTGTACCGTTTCCACCCATTCAGTCACTGCGTCCTCATTCACTCTGTGCGCTGGGTCCACAGTCACCTATTCAATAAGCTCACCCTCATTCAGCCTGTGCACTGGGCTCAGCTACCCATTCAATCACCTCGCCCATCACTCAGTCCATGGACCAGGCCCAGTCACCCATTCAGTCACCTCGCCCATCACTGAGTCCATGCACTGGAACCACAGTCATCCATTCAATCAGCTCGCCCATCACTCAGTCCATGCACCGAAACCACAGTCACAAATTCAATCACCTCGCCCATTACTCATTCCGTGCAACGGATCCAGTCACAAATCCAATCACCTTGCCCATCATTCAGACTGTGCACTGGACTCAGCTACCCATTCAATCACCTCACTATCATTCAGTCCATGGATCAGATCCCCAGTCACCCACTCAATCACTTTGCCCATCACTCAGTCCATGGACCAGGCCCAGTCACACATTCAATCACCTCGCCATCATTCAGTCAATGGACCAGGCCCAGCCACCCAGTAAATCACCTCGCCCATCACTCAGTCTGTGCACTGGGTCCGCAGTCACCCATTCAATCACCTAGCTGTCACCCAGTCTGTGCACTGGGTCCACGTCACCCATTCAATCACCTCGCCCTCACTCAGTCTGTGCACTGGGTCCAGTGACACCCATTCAATCACCTCGCCCATCACTCAGTCCATGCATCAGATCCACAGTCACCCATTCAATCACCTCTCCCATTACTCAGTCCATGCACCAGATCCACAGTCACAAATTCAATCACCTCGCCATCACTCAGGCTCTGCACTGGGTCCACTGTCACTCTTCAATCACCTCGCCCATCATTCAATCTGTGCACTAGGTCCACAGTCACCCATTCAATGACCCCTCCCTACAGTCAGTCTTTGCACTGGGTCCACATTCACACATTCAGTCACCTCGCTCATCACTCAGTCCATGCACCAGATCCACAGTCACCCATTCAATCACCTCGACCATCACTCAGTCCTTGCACCTGCTCCAGTCAGCCATTCGGTCACCTTGCCCTCACTCAGTCTGTGCACTGGGCTCAGCTACCCATTCAATCACCCCGCACATCACTCCGTCCATGCACTAGGCCCAGCTCGCCATTCAATCCACTTACCCATCACTCAGTCCATGCACTAGGCCCAGCCAGCCATTCAAACACCTCACCCATCACTCAGTCCGTACACCGGGTCCACCCATTCAGTCACTGCGACTTCACTCAGTCAGTCCGCTGGGTCCACAGTCACCCATTCAATCACCTCACCCTCATTCAGCCTGTGTGCTGGGTTCAGCTACCCATTCAATCACCCCACCCATCACCTCGTCCATGCACCAGGCACAGCTACCCATTCAATCACCTCACCCATCACTCAGTCCATGCACCGGGTCCACCCATTCAGTCGCTGCGTCCTCACTCAGTCTGTGCACTGGCTCCACAGTCACCCATTAAATCACCTCGCCCTCACTCAGTCTGTGCACTGGGTCCATAGTCACCCATTAAATCACCTCGCCATCACTCATTCTGTGCACTGGGTCCACAGTCACCCATTCAATGACCCCTCTCAACAGTCAGTCTGTGCACTGGGTCCACATTCACACATTCAATCACCTTGCCCATCACTCAGTCTGTGCACTTGGTGCACAGTCACCCATTCAATCACCTCACCCATCAATCAGTCCATACACCGGATCCACAGTCCCCCATTCAATGAACTCGCCCTCACTGAGTCTGTGCACTGGCATCAGCCACCCATTCAATCACCTCGCCCTCACTGAGTCTGTGCACTGTCATCAGCCACCCATTCAATCAACTCGACATCACCCAATCCGTGCTGTGGGTCCACAACTACCCATTCAATCGCCCCGCCCATCACTCCGTCCATGCACTAGGCCCAGCTCGCCATTCAATCCACTTACCCATCACTCAGTCCATGCACTAGGCCCAGCTAGCCATTCAAACACCTCACCCATCACTCAGTCCGTACACCGGGTCCACCAATTCAGTCACTGCGACTTCACTCAGTCTGTGCGCTGGGTCCACAGTCACCCATTCAATCACCTCACCCTCATTCAGCCTGTGCGCTGGGTTCAGCTACCCATTCAATCACCTCGCCCATCACTCAGTCCATGGACCAGGCCCAGTCACCCATTCAATCACCTCGCTCATCACTCAGTCCATGCACCGGAACCACAGTCACAAATTCAATCACCTCGCCCATTACTCAGTCCATGCCCCGGATCCACAGTCACAAATTCAATCCATTCGCCAACACTCAGTCTCTGCACTGGGTCCACAGTCACCCATTCAATCACCTCGCCCATCATTCAATCTGTGCACTGGGTCCACAGTCACCCATTCAATGACCCCTCCCAACGGTCAGTCTGTGCACTGGGTCCACATTCTCCCATTCAATCGCCTCGCTCATCACTCAGTCTGTGTAAAGGGTCCACAGTCACCCATTCAATCACCTCGACCATCAATCAGTCCATACACCGCATCCACAGTCACCCATTCAATCACTTTGCCCTCACTGAGTCTGTGCACTGGGATCAGCCACACATTCAATCACCTCGCACTCACCGAGTCTGTGCACTGGCATCAGCCAACCATTCAATCAACTCGACATCACTCAATCCGTGCTGTGTGTCCACAGTCACCCATTCAAACACCTCGCCCATCTCTCAGTCCATGGATCGGATACACCGTCACCCATTCAATCACCTCGCCCATCACTCAGTCCATGCACCAGATCCACAGTCACCCATTCAATCACCTCGCCCATCACTCAGTCCATGCACCAGATACACAGTCACCCATTCAATCACCTCGCCCATCACTCAGTCCATGCACCAGATCGACAGTCACCCATTCAATCACTCAGTACTTGTACCAGGTCCAGTCACCAATTTGGTCACCTTGCCCTCACTCATCTGTGCACTGGGCTCAGCTACCCATTCAATCACCCCGCCCATCACTCCGTCCATTCACTAGGCCCAGCCACCCATTCAATCCACTTACCCATCCCTCAGTCCATGCACCAGGCACAGCCACCCATTCAATCAGCTCACCCATCACTCAGTCTGTGCACCGGGTCCACCCATTAGGTCACTGCGTCCTCACTCAGTCTGTGCGCTGGGTCCACAGTCACCCATTCAATCACCTCACCCTCATTCAGCCTCTGCACTGGGCTCAGCTACCCATTCAATCACCTCGCCCATCAATCAGTCCATGGACCAGGCCCAGTCACCCATTAAATCACCTCGCCCATTACTCAGTCTGTGCACTGGGTCCACAGTCACCCATTCAATCACCTCGCTGTCACCCAGTCTCTGCACTGGGACGACAGTCACCCATTAAATCACCTTGCCCTCACTCAGTCTGTGCACTGGGTCCAGTGACACAAATTCAATCACCTCGCCCATCACTCAGTCTGTGCACTGGCATCAGCCACACATTCAATCAACTCGACATCACTCAATCCGTGGTGTGTGTCCACAGTCACCCATTCAAACACCTTGCCCATCACTCAGTCCATGCAGCAGGCCCAGTCACCCATTCAATAACCTCGCTCATCACTCAGTCCATGGATCGGTTCCACCGTCACCCATTCAATCACCTCGCCCATCACACAGTCCATGCACCAGATCCACAGTCACCCATTCAATCAGCTCACCCTCATTCAGCCTGTGCACTGAACTCAGCTACCCATTCAATCACCTCGCCCATCACTCAGTCCATGGACCAGTCCCAGTCACCCATTCAATTACCTCGCTCATCACTCAGTCCATGCACTGGAACCACAGTCTCCCATTGAATCACCTCACCCATCACTCGGTCCGTGCACCCATTCAGTCATTGCGTCCTCATTCACTCTGTGCGCTGGGTCCACAGTCACCTGTTCAATAAGCTCACCCTCCTTCAGCCTGTGCACTGGGCTCAGCTACCCATTCAATCACCTCGCCCATCATTCAGTCCATTGACCTGGCCCAGTCACCCATTCAGTCACCTCGCCCATCACTGAGTCCATGCACTGGAACCACAGTCATCCATTCAATCAGCTCGCCCATTGCTCAGTCCATGCACCGAAACCACAGTCACAAATTCAATCACCTCGCCCATTACTCAGTCTGTGCACCGGATCTACAGTCACAAGTACAATCACCTTGCCCATCATTCAGACTGTGCACTGGACTCAGCTACCCATTCAATCACCTCGCCATCATTCAGTCCATGGATCAGATCCCCAGTCACCCACTCAATCACTTTGCCCATCACTCAGTCCATGGACCAGGACCAGTCACACATTCAATCACCTCGCCATCATTCAGTCAATGGACCAGGCCCAGTCACCCATTAAGTCACCGCGCCCATCACTCAGTCTGTGCACTGGGTCCGCAGTCACCCATTCAATCACCTAGCTGTCACCCAGTCTGTGCACTGGGTCCACAGTCACCCATTAAATCAACTCGCCCTCACTCAGTCTGTGCACTGGGTCCACAGTCACCCATTAAATCAACTCGCCCTCACTCAGTCTGTGCACTGGTTCCAGTGACACCCATTCAATCACCTCGCCCATCACTCAGTCTGTGCACTGGCATCAGCCACACATTCAATCAACTCGACATCACTCAATCCGTGCTGTGTGTCCACAGTCACCCATTCAATCACCTCACCCATCACACAGTCCATGCACCAGATCCACAGTCACCAATACAATCACCTCGCCCATCGCACAGTCCATGCACCAGATCCGCAGTCACCCATTCAATCACCTCGCCCATCACTCAGTCCATGCACCAGATCCACAGTCACCCATTCAATCAGCTCACCCTCATTCAGCCTGTGCACTGAACTCAGCTACCCATTCAATCACCTCGCCCATCACTCAGTCCATGGACCAGTCCCAGTCACCCATTCAATTACCTCGCTCATCACTCAGTCCATGCACTGGAACCACAGTCACCCATTCAATCACCTCACCCATCACTCAGTCCGTGCACTGTTTCCACCCATTCAGTCACTGCATCCTCATTCACTCTGTGTGCTGGATCCACAGTCACCTATTCAATAAGCTCACCCTCATTCAGCCTGTGCACTGGGCTCAGCTACACATTCAATCACCTCACCCATCACTCAGTCCATGGACCAGGCCCAGTCACCCATTCAATCACCTCGCCCATCACTGAGTCCATGCTCTGGAACCACAGTCATCCATTCAATCAGCTCGCCCATCAGTCAGTCCATGCACCGAAACCACATTCACAAATTGAATCACCTCGCCCATTACTCATTCTGTGCACCAGATCCACAGTCACAAATTCAATCACCTTGCCCATCATTCAGACTGTGCACTGGACTCAGCTACCCATTCAATCAGCTCGCCATCATTCAGTCCATGGATCAGATCCCCAGTCACACACTCAATCACTTTGCCCATCACTCAGTCCATGGACCAGGCCCAGTCACACATTCAATCACCTCGCCATCATTCAGTCCATGCACCAGGACCAGTCACCCATTCAATCACCTAGCTCATCACGCAGTCCATGGTTCGGATTTACAGTCACCCATTCAATCACCTTGCCCATCACACAGTCCATGTACCAGATCCTCAGTCACCCATTCAATCACCTCGCCCATCACTCAGTCCATGCACCAGATCCACAGTCACCCATTCAATCACCTCGTCCATCACTCAGTCTGTGCACTGGGTTCGCAGTCACCCATTCAATCACCTAGCTGTCACCCAGTCTGTGCACTGGGTCCACAGTCACCCATTAAATCACCTCGCCCTCACTCAGTCTGTGCACTGGGTCCAGTGACACCCATTCAATTACCTCACCATCACTCAGTCTCTGCACTGGGTCCACAATCACCCATTCAATCACCTCGCCCATCATTCAATCTGTGCACTGGTTCCACATTCACCCAGTGAATCGCCATGCTCATCTCTCAGTCTGTGTACTGGGTCCACAGTCACCCATTCAAACACCTCGCCCATCGTTCAGACTGTGCACTGGGCCCAGCTACCCATTCAATCACCTCGCCTTCACTCAGTCGATGCATCAGACTAAGCCACCCATTCAATCACTTTGCCCTCACTCAATCTGTGCACTGGTTCCACAGTCATCTATTCAATCACCTCGCCCATCAGTCAGTCCATGCACCAGGACCAGTCACCCATTCAATCACCTCGCCCATCACTCAGTCCATGCACCAGATCCACAGTCACCCATTCAATCACCTCACCCATCACTCAGAACTTGCACCAGATCCACAGTCACCCATTCAATCGCCTCGACCATCACTCAGTCCTTGCACCAGGTCCAGTTACACATTCAGTCACCTTGCCCCCACTCAGTGTGTGCACTGGTCACAGCTACCCATTCAATCACCCCGGCAATCACTCCGTCCATGCACTAGGCCCAGCCACCCATTCAATCCACTTACCCATCACTCAGTCCATGCACCAAGCCCAGCCACACATTCAATCAGCTCACCCATCACTCAGTCCGTGCACCGGGTCCACCCATTCAGTCACTGCGTCCTCACTCAGTCTGTGCGCTGGGTCCACAGTCACCCATTCAATCACCTCACCCTCATTCAGCCTGTGCGCTGGGCTCACGTACCCATTCAATCAACTCGCCCATCAATCAGTCCATGGACCAGGCCTAGTCATCCATTCAATCACCTTGCCCATCTCTCAGTTCATGCACCGGATCCACAGTCACAAATTCAATCACCTCGCCCATTACTTAGTCCATGCACCGGATCCACAGTCACAAATTCAATCACCTTGCCCATCATTCAGACTGTGCACTGCACTCAGCGACCCATTCAATCACCTCGCCATCATCCATTCCATGCACCAGATCCACTGTCACCCATTCAATCACTTTGCACATCACTCAGTCCGTGGACCAGGCCTAGTCACCCATTCAATCACCTCGCCATCATTCAGTCCATGGACCAGGCCCAGTGACCCATTCAATCACCTCGCCATCATTCAGTCCATGGACCAGGCCCAGTCACCCATTCAATCATCTCGCCCATCACTCAGTCCATGCACTTTGCCCAGCCACCCATTCAATCACCTCGCCCATCACTCAGTCTGTGCACTGGGTCCACAGTCACCCATTAAATCACCTCGCCCTCACTCAGTCTGTGCACTGGGACCAGTGTCACCCATTAAATCACCTCGCCATCACTCAGTCTGTGCACTGGGACCAGTGTCACCCATTTAATCACCTCGCCAACACTCAGTCTCTGCACTGGGTCCACAGTCACCCATTCAATCACCTTGCCCATCATTCAATCTGTGCATTGGGTCCACAGTCACCCATTCAATGACCCCTCCCAACAGTCCGTCTGTGCACTGGGTCCACATTCACCCATTCAATCACCTCACCCATCAATCAGTCCATACACCGGATCCACAGTCACCCATTCAATCAACTCGCCCATCACTCAGTCCATGCACGAAGCCCAGCCAGCCATTCAAACATCTCACCCATCACTCAGTCGGTGCACCGGGTCCACCCTTTCAGTCACTGCGACTTCACTCAGTCTGTGCGCTGGGCCCACAGTCACCCATTCAATCACCTCACCCTCATTCAGCCTGTGCGCTGGGCTCAGCTACCCATTCAATCACCTCGCCCATCACTCAGTCCATGGACCAGGCCCAGTCACACATTCAATCACCTCGCTCATCACTCAGTCCATGCACCGGAACCACAGTCACAAATTCAATCACCTCATCCATTACTCAGTCCATGCACTGCATCCACAGTCACAAATTCAATCACCTCGCCCAATACTCAGTCCATGCACCAGATCCACTGTCACAAATTCAATCCATTCGCCATCACTCAGTCTCTGCACTGGGTCCACACTCACCCATTCAATCACCTCGCCCATCATTCAATCTGTGCACTGGGTCCACAGTCACCCATTCAATGACCCCTCCCAACAGTCAGTCTGTGCACTGGGTCCACATTCACACATTCAATCGCCTCGCTCATCACTCAGTCTCTGCACTGGGTCCACAGTCACCCATTCAATCACCTCGCCCTCACTCAGTCTGTGCACTGGCATCAGCCACCCATTCAATCACTTTGCCCTCACTGAGTCTGTGCACTGGGATCAGCCACCCATTCAATCACCTCGCCCTCAGTGAGTCTGTGCACTGGCATCAGCCAACCATTCAATCACCTCGCCCATCACTCAGTCCATGGATCGGATACACCGTCACCCATTCAATCACCTCGCCCATCACACAGTCCATGCACCAGATCCACAGTCACCCATTCAATCACCTCGCCCATCACTCAGTCCATGCACCAGATCCACAGTCACCCATTCAATCAGCTCACCCTCATTCAGCCTGTGCACTGAACTCAGCTACCCATTCAATCACCTCGCCCATCACTCAGTCCATGGACCAGTCCCAGTCACCCATTCAATTACCTCGCTCATCACTCAGTCCATGCATTGGAACCACAGTCACCCATTCAAGCACCTCACCCATCACTCAGTCCGTGCACCGTTTCCACCCATTCAGTCACTGCGTCCTCATTCACTCTGTGCGCTGGGTCCACAGTCACCTATTCAATAAGCTCACCCTCATTCAGCCTGTGCACTGGGCTCAGCTACCCATTCAATCACCTCGCCCATCACTCAGTCCATGGACCAGGCCCAGTCACCCATTCAGTCACCTCGCCCATCACTGAGTCCATGCACTGGAACCACAGTCATCCATTCAATCAGCTCGCCCATCACTCAGTCCATGCACCGAAACCACAGTCACAAATTCAATCACCTCGCCCATTACTCATTCCGTGCAACGGATCCAGTCACAAATCCAATCACCTTGCCCATCATTCAGACTGTGCACTGGACTCAGCTACCCATTCAATCACCTCACTATCATTCAGTCCATGGATCAGATCCCCAGTCACCCACTCAATCACTTTGCCCATCACTCAGTCCATGGACCAGGCCCAGTCACACATTCAATCACCTCGCCATCATTCAGTCAATGGACCAGGCCCAGCCACCCAGTAAATCACCTCGCCCATCACTCAGTCTGTGCACTGGGTCCGCAGTCACCCATTCAATCACCTAGCTGTCACCCAGTCTGTGCACTGGGTCCACGTCACCCATTCAATCACCTCGCCCTCACTCAGTCTGTGCACTGGGTCCAGTGACACCCATTCAATCACCTCGCCCATCACTCAGTCCATGCATCAGATCCACAGTCACCCATTCAATCACCTCTCCCATTACTCAGTCCATGCACCAGATCCACAGTCACAAATTCAATCACCTCGCCATCACTCAGGCTCTGCACTGGGTCCACTGTCACTCTTCAATCACCTCGCCCATCATTCAATCTGTGCACTAGGTCCACAGTCACCCATTCAATGACCCCTCCCTACAGTCAGTCTTTGCACTGGGTCCACATTCACACATTCAGTCACCTCGCTCATCACTCAGTCCATGCACCAGATCCACAGTCACCCATTCAATCACCTCGACCATCACTCAGTCCTTGCACCTGCTCCAGTCAGCCATTCGGTCACCTTGCCCTCACTCAGTCTGTGCACTGGGCTCAGCTACCCATTCAATCACCCCGCACATCACTCCGTCCATGCACTAGGCCCAGCTCGCCATTCAATCCACTTACCCATCACTCAGTCCATGCACTAGGCCCAGCCAGCCATTCAAACACCTCACCCATCACTCAGTCCGTACACCGGGTCCACCCATTCAGTCACTGCGACTTCACTCAGTCAGTCCGCTGGGTCCACAGTCACCCATTCAATCACCTCACCCTCATTCAGCCTGTGTGCTGGGTTCAGCTACCCATTCAATCACCCCGCACATCACCTCGTCCATGCACCAGGCACAGCCACCCATTCAATCACCTCACCCATCACTCAGTCCATGCACCGGGTCCACCCATTCAGTCGCTGCGTCCTCACTCAGTCTGTGCACTGGCTCCACAGTCACCCATTAAATCACCTCGCCCTCACTCAGTCTGTGCACTGGGTCCATAGTCACCCATTAAATCACCTCGCCATCACTCATTCTGTGCACTGGGTCCACAGTCACCCATTCAATGACCCCTCTCAACAGTCAGTCTGTGCACTGGGTCCACATTCACACATTCAATCACCTTGCCCATCACTCAGTCTGTGCACTTGGTGCACAGTCACCCATTCAATCACCTCACCCATCAATCAGTCCATACACCGGATCCACAGTCCCCCATTCAATGAACTCGCCCTCACTGAGTCTGTGCACTGGCATCAGCCACCCATTCAATCACCTCGCCCTCACTGAGTCTGTGCACTGTCATCAGCCACCCATTCAATCAACTCGACATCACCCAATCCGTGCTGTGGGTCCACAACTACCCATTCAATCGCCCCGCCCATCACTCCGTCCATGCACTAGGCCCAGCTCGCCATTCAATCCACTTACCCATCACTCAGTCCATGCACTAGGCCCAGCTAGCCATTCAAACACCTCACCCATCACTCAGTCCGTACACCGGGTCCACCAATTCAGTCACTGCGACTTCACTCAGTCTGTGCGCTGGGTCCACAGTCACCCATTCAATCACCTCACCCTCATTCAGCCTGTGCGCTGGGTTCAGCTACCCATTCAATCACCTCGCCCATCACTCAGTCCATGGACCAGGCCCAGTCACCCATTCAATCACCTCGCTCATCACTCAGTCCATGCACCGGAACCACAGTCACAAATTCAATCACCTCGCCCATTACTCAGTCCATGCCCCGGATCCACAGTCACAAATTCAATCCATTCGCCAACACTCAGTCTCTGCACTGGGTCCACAGTCACCCATTCAATCACCTCGCCCATCATTCAATCTGTGCACTGGGTCCACAGTCACCCATTCAATGACCCCTCCCAACGGTCAGTCTGTGCACTGGGTCCACATTCTCCCATTCAATCGCCTCGCTCATCACTCAGTCTGTGTAAAGGGTCCACAGTCACCCATTCAATCACCTCGACCATCAATCAGTCCATACACCGCATCCACAGTCACCCATTCAATCACTTTGCCCTCACTGAGTCTGTGCACTGGGATCAGCCACACATTCAATCACCTCGCACTCACCGAGTCTGTGCACTGGCATCAGCCAACCATTCAATCAACTCGACATCACTCAATCCGTGCTGTGTGTCCACAGTCACCCATTCAAACACCTCGCCCATCTCTCAGTCCATGGATCGGATACACCGTCACCCATTCAATCACCTCGCCCATCACTCAGTCCATGCACCAGATCCACAGTCACCCATTCAATCACCTCGCCCATCACTCAGTCCATGCACCAGATACACAGTCACCCATTCAATCACCTCGCCCATCACTCAGTCCATGCACCAGATCGACAGTCACCCATTCAATCACTCAGTACTTGTACCAGGTCCAGTCACCAATTTGGTCACCTTGCCCTCACTCATCTGTGCACTGGGCTCAGCTACCCATTCAATCACCCCGCCCATCACTCCGTCCATTCACTAGGCCCAGCCACCCATTCAATCCACTTACCCATCCCTCAGTCCATGCACCAGGCACAGCCACCCATTCAATCAGCTCACCCATCACTCAGTCTGTGCACCGGGTCCACCCATTAGGTCACTGCGTCCTCACTCAGTCTGTGCGCTGGGTCCACAGTCACCCATTCAATCACCTCACCCTCATTCAGCCTCTGCACTGGGCTCAGCTACCCATTCAATCACCTCGCCCATCAATCAGTCCATGGACCAGGCCCAGTCACCCATTAAATCACCTCGCCCATTACTCAGTCTGTGCACTGGGTCCACAGTCACCCATTCAATCACCTCGCTGTCACCCAGTCTCTGCACTGGGACGACAGTCACCCATTAAATCACCTTGCCCTCACTCAGTCTGTGCACTGGGTCCAGTGACACAAATTCAATCACCTCGCCCATCACTCAGTCTGTGCACTGGCATCAGCCACACATTCAATCAACTCGACATCACTCAATCCGTGGTGTGTGTCCACAGTCACCCATTCAAACACCTTGCCCATCACTCAGTCCATGCAGCAGGCCCAGTCACCCATTCAATAACCTCGCTCATCACTCAGTCCATGGATCGGTTCCACCGTCACCCATTCAATCACCTCGCCCATCACACAGTCCATGCACCAGATCCACAGTCACCCATTCAATCAGCTCACCCTCATTTAGCCTGTGCACTGAACTCAGCTACCCATTCAATCACCTCGCCCATCACTCAGTCCATGGACCAGTCCCAGTCACCCATTCAATTACCTCGCTCATCACTCAGTCCATGCACTGGAACCACAGTCTCCCATTGAATCACCTCACCCATCACTCGGTCCGTGCACCCATTCAGTCATTGCGTCCTCATTCACTCTGTGCGCTGGGTCCACAGTCACCTGTTCAATAAGCTCACCCTCCTTCAGCCTGTGCACTGGGCTCAGCTACCCATTCAATCACCTCGCCCATCATTCAGTCCATTGACCTGGCCCAGTCACCCATTCAGTCACCTCGCCCATCACTGAGTCCATGCACTGGAACCACAGTCATCCATTCAATCAGCTCGCCCATTGCTCAGTCCATGCACCGAAACCACAGTCACAAATTCAATCACCTCGCCCATTACTCAGTCTGTGCACCGGATCTACAGTCACAAGTACAATCACCTTGCCCATCATTCAGACTGTGCACTGGACTCAGCTACCCATTCAATCACCTCGCCATCATTCAGTCCATGTATCAGATCCCCAGTCACCCACTCAATCACTTTGCCCATCACTCAGTCCATGGACCAGGCCCAGTCACACATTCAATCACCTCGCCATCATTCAGTCAATGGACCAGGCCCAGTCACCCATTAAGTCACCTCGCCCATCACTCAGTCTGTGCACTGGGTCCGCAGTCACCCATTCAATCACCTAGCTGTCACCCAGTCTGTGCACTGGGTCCACAGTCACCCATTAAATCAACTCGCCCTCACTCAGTCTGTGCACTGGGTCCACAGTCACCCATTAAATCAACTCGCCCTCACTCAGTCTGTGCACTGGTTCCAGTGACACCCATTCAATCACCTCGCCCATCACTCAGTCTGTGCACTGGCATCAGCCACACATTCAATCAACTCGACATCACTCAATCCGTGCTGTGTGTCCACAGTCACCCATTCAATCACCTCGCCCATCACACAGTCCATGCACCAGATCCACAGTCACCAATACAATCACCTCGCCCATCGCACAGTCCATGCACCAGATCCGCAGTCACCCATTCAATCACCTCGCCCATCACTCAGTCCATGCACCAGATCCACAGTCACCCATTCAATCAGCTCACCCTCATTCAGCCTGTGCACTGAACTCAGCTACCCATTCAATCACCTCGCCCATCACTCAGTCCATGGACCAGTCCCAGTCACCCATTCAATTACCTCGCTCATCACTCAGTCCATGCACTGGAACCACAGTCACCCATTCAATCACCTCACCCATCACTCAGTCCGTGCACTGTTTCCACCCATTCAGTCACTGCATCCTCATTCACTCTGTGTGCTGGGTCCACAGTCACCTATTCAATAAGCTCACCCTCATTCAGCCTGTGCACTGGGCTCAGCTACACATTCAATCACCTCGCCCATCACTCAGTCCATGGACCAGGCCCAGTCACCCATTCAATCACCTCGCCCATCACTGAGTCCATGCTCTGGAACCACAGTCATCCATTCAATCAGCTCGCCCATCAGTCAGTCCATGCACCGAAACCACATTCACAAATTGAATCACCTCGCCCATTACTCATTCTGTGCACCAGATCCACAGTCACAAATTCAATCACCTTGCCCATCATTCAGACTGTGCACTGGACTCAGCTACCCATTCAATCAGCTCGCCATCATTCAGACCATGCATCAGATCCCCAGTCACCCACTCAATCACTTTGCCCATCACTCAGTCCATGGACCAGGCCCAGTCACACATTCAATCACCTCGCCATCATTCAGTCCATGCACCAGGACCAGTCACCCATTCAATCACCTAGCTCATCACGCAGTCCATGGTTCGGATTTACAGTCACCCATTCAATCACCTTGCCCATCACACAGTCCATGTACCAGATCCTCAGTCACCCATTCAATCACCTCGCCCATCACTCAGTCCATGCACCAGATCCACAGTCACCCATTCAATCACCTCGTCCATCACTCAGTCTGTGCACTGGGTTCGCAGTCACCCATTCAATCACCTAGCTGTCACCCAGTCTGTGCACTGGGTCCACAGTCACCCATTAAATCACCTCGCCCTCACTCAGTCTGTGCACTGGGTCCAGTGACACCCATTCAATTACCTCACCATCACTCAGTCTCTGCACTGGGTCCACAATCACCCATTCAATCACCTCGCCCATCATTCAATCTGTGCACTGGTTCCACATTCACCCAGTGAATCGCCATGCTCATCTCTCAGTCTGTGTACTGGGTCCACAGTCACCCATTCAAACACCTCGCCCATCGTTCAGACTGTGCACTGGGCCCAGCTACCCATTCAATCACCTCGCCTTCACTCAGTCGATGCATCAGACTAAGCCACCCATTCAATCACTTTGCCCTCACTCAATCTGTGCACTGGTTCCACAGTCATCTATTCAATCACCTCGCCCATCAGTCAGTCCATGCACCAGGACCAGTCACCCATTCAATCACCTCGCCCATCACTCAGTCCATGCACCAGATCCACAGTCACCCATTCAATCACCTCACCCATCACTCAGAACTTGCACCAGATCCACAGTCACCCATTCAATCGCCTCGACCATCACTCAGTCCTTGCACCAGGTCCAGTTACACATTCAGTCACCTTGCCCCCACTCAGTGTGTGCACTGGTCACAGCTACCCATTCAATCACCCCGGCAATCACTCCGTCCATGCACTAGGCCCAGCCACCCATTCAATCCACTTACCCATCACTCAGTCCATGCACCAAGCCCAGCCACACATTCAATCAGCTCACCCATCACTCAGTCCGTGCACCGGGTCCACCCATTCAGTCACTGCGTCCTCACTCAGTCTGTGCGCTGGGTCCACAGTCACCCATTCAATCACCTCACCCTCATTCAGCCTGTGCGCTGGGCTCACGTACCCATTCAATCAACTCGCCCATCAATCAGTCCATGGACCAGGCCTAGTCATCCATTCAATCACCTTGCCCATCTCTCAGTTCATGCACCGGATCCACAGTCACAAATTCAATCACCTCGCCCATTACTTAGTCCATGCACCGGATCCACAGTCACAAATTCAATCACCTTGCCCATCATTCAGACTGTGCACTGCACTCAGCGACCCATTCAATCACCTCGCCATCATCCATTCCATGCACCAGATCCACTGTCACCCATTCAATCACTTTGCACATCACTCAGTCCGTGGACCAGGCCTAGTCACCCATTCAATCACCTCGCCATCATTCAGTCCATGGACCAGGCCCAGTGACCCATTCAATCACCTCGCCATCATTCAGTCCATGGACCAGGCCCAGTCACCCATTCAATCATCTCGCCCATCACTCAGTCCATGCACTTTGCCCAGCCACCCATTCAATCACCTCGCCCATCACTCAGTCTGTGCACTGGGTCCACAGTCACCCATTAAATCACCTCGCCCTCACTCAGTCTGTGCACTGGGACCAGTGTCACCCATTTAATCACCTCGCCATCACTCAGTCTGTGCACTGGGACCAGTGTCACCCATTTAATCACCTCGCCAACACTCAGTCTCTGCACTGGGTCCACAGTCACCCATTCAATCACCTCGCCCATCATTCAATCTGTGCATTGGGTCCACAGTCACCCATTCAATGACCCCTCCCAACAGTCCGTCTGTGCACTGGGTCCACATTCACCCATTCAATCACCTCACCCATCAATCAGTCCATACACCGGATCCACAGTCACCCATTCAATCAACTCGCCCATCACTCAGTCCATGCACGAAGCCCAGCCAGCCATTCAAACATCTCACCCATCACTCAGTCGGTGCACCGGGTCCACCCTTTCAGTCACTGCGACTTCACTCAGTCTGTGCGCTGGGCCCACAGTCACCCATTCAATCACCTCACCCTCATTCAGCCTGTGCGCTGGGCTCAGCTACCCATTCAATCACCTCGCCCATCACTCAGTCCATGGACCAGGCCCAGTCACACATTCAATCACCTCGCTCATCACTCAGTCCATGCACCGGAACCACAGTCACAAATTCAATCACCTCATCCATTACTCAGTCCATGCACTGCATCCACAGTCACAAATTCAATCACCTCGCCCAATACTCAGTCCATGCACCAGATCCACTGTCACAAATTCAATCCATTCGCCATCACTCAGTCTCTGCACTGGGTCCACACTCACCCATTCAATCACCTCGCCCATCATTCAATCTGTGCACTGGGTCCACAGTCACCCATTCAATGACCCCTCCCAACAGTCAGTCTGTGCACTGGGTCCACATTCACACATTCAATTGCCTCGCTCATCACTCAGTCTCTGCACTGGGTCCACAGTCACCCATTCAATCACCTCGCCCTCACTCAGTCTGTGCACTGGCATCAGCCACCCATTCAATCACTTTGCCCTCACTGAGTCTGTGCACTGGGATCAGCCACCCATTCAATCACCTCGCCCTCAGTGAGTCTGTGCACTGGCATCAGCCAACCATTCAAACACCTCGCCCATCACTCAGTCCATGGATCGGATACACCGTCACCCATTCAATCACCTCGCCCATCACACAGTCCATGCACCAGATCCACAGTCACCCATTCAATCACCTCGCCCATCACTCAGTCCATGCACCAGATCCACAGTCACCCATTCAATCAGCTCACCCTCATTCAGCCTGTGCACTGAACTCAGCTACCCATTCAATCACCTCGCCCATCACTCAGTCCATGGACCAGTCCCAGTCACCCATTCAATTACCTCGCTCATCACTCAGTCCATGCACTGCAACCACAGTCACCCATTCAAACACCTCACCCATCACTCAGTCCGTGCACCGTTTCCACCCATTCAGTCACTGTATCCTTATTCACTCTGTGCGCTGGGTCCACAGTCACCTATTCAATAAGCTCACACTCATTCAGCCTGTGCACTGGGCCCAGTCACCCATTCAGACACCTCGCCCATCACTGAGTCCATGCACTGGGACCACAGTCATCCATTCAATCAGCTCGCCCATCACTCAGTCCATGCACCGATTCCACAGTCACAAATTGAATCACCTCGCCCATTACTCATTCTGTGCACCGGATCCACAGTCACAAATCCAATCACCTTGCCCATCATTTAGACTGTGCACTGGACTCAGCTACCCATTCAATCACCTCGCCATCATTCAGTCCATGGATCAGATCCCCAGTCACACACTCAATCACTTTGCCCATCACTCAGTCCATGGACCAGGCCCAGTCACACATTCAATCACCTCGCCATCATTCAGTCCATGCACCAGGACCAGTCACCCATTCAATCACCTAGCTCATCACGCAGTCCATGGTTCGGATTTACAGTCACCCATTTAATCACCTTGCCCATCACACAGTCCATGTACCAGATCCTCAGTCACCCAGTCAATCACCTCGCCCATCACTCAGTCCATGCACCAGATCCACAGTCACCCATTCAATCACCTCGTCCATCACTCAGTCTGTGCACTGGGTTCGCAGTCACCCATTCAATCACCTAGCTGTCACCCAGTCTGTGCACTGGGTCCACAGTCACCCATTAAATCACCTCACCCTCACTCAGTCTGTGCACTGGGTCCAGTGACACCCATTCAATTACCTCACCATCACTCAGTCTCTGCACTGGGTCCACAATCACCCATTCAATCACCTCGCCCATCATTCAATCTGTGCACTGGTTCCACATTCACCCAGTGAATCGCCATGCTCATCTCTCAGTCTGTGTACTGGGTCCACAGTCACCCATTCAAACACCTCGCCCATCGTTCAGACTGTGCACTGGGCCCAGCTACCCATTCAATCACCTCGCCTTCACTCAGTCGATGCATCAGACTAAGCCACCCATTCAATCACTTTGCCCTCACTCAATCTGTGCACTGGTTCCACAGTCATCTATTCAATCACCTCGCCCATCAGTCAGTCCATGCACCAGGACCAGTCACCCATTCAATCACCTCGCCCATCACTCAGTCCATGCACCAGATCCACAGTCACCCATTCAATCACCTCACCCATCACTCAGAACTTGCACCAGATCCACAGTCACCCATTCAATCGCCTCGACCATCACTCAGTCCTTGCACCAGGTCCAGTTACACATTCAGTCACCTTGCCCCCACTCAGTGTGTGCACTGGTCACAGCTACCCATTCAATCACCCCGGCAATCACTCCGTCAATGCACTAGGCCCAGCCACCCATTCAATCCACTTACCCATCACTCAGTCCATGCACCAAGCCCAGCCACACATTCAATCAGCTCACCCATCACTCAGTCCGTGCACCGGGTCCACCCATTCAGTCACTGCGTCCTCACTCAGTCTGTGCGCTGGGTCCACAGTCACCCATTCAATCACCTCACCCTCATTCAGCCTGTGCGCTGGGCTCACGTACCCATTCAATCAACTCGCCCATCAATCAGTCCATGGACCAGGCCTAGTCATCCATTCAATCACCTTGCCCATCTCTCAGTTCATGCACCGGATCCACAGTCACAAATTCAATCACCTCGCCCATTACTTAGTCCATGCACCGGATCCACAGTCACAAATTCAATCACCTTGCCCATCATTCAGACTGTGCACTGCACTCAGCGACCCATTCAATCACCTCGCCATCATCCATTCCATGCACCAGATCCACTGTCACCCATTCAATCACTTTGCACATCACTCAGTCCGTGGACCAGGCCTAGTCACCCATTCAATCACCTCGCCATCATTCAGTCCATGGACCAGGCCCAGTGACCCATTCAATCACCTCGCCATCATTCAGTCCATGGACCAGGCCCAGTCACCCATTCAATCATCTCGCCCATCACTCAGTCCATGCACTTTGCCCAGCCACCCATTCAATCACCTCGCCCATCACTCAGTCTGTGCACTGGGTCCACAGTCACCCATTAAATCACCTCGCCCTCACTCAGTCTGTGCACTGGGACCAGTGTCACCCATTTAATCACCTCGCCAACACTCAGTCTCTGCACTGGGTCCACAGTCACCCATTCAATCACCTCGCCCATCATTCAATCTGTGCATTGGGTCCACAGTCACCCATTCAATGACCCCTCCCAACAGTCCGTCTGTGCACTGGGTCCACATTCACCCATTCAATCACCTCACCCATCAATCAGTCCATACACCGGATCCACAGTCACCCATTCAATCAACTCGCCCATCACTCAGTCCATGCACGAAGCCCAGCCAGCCATTCAAACATCTCACCCATCACTCAGTCGGTGCACCGGGTCCACCCTTTCAGTCACTGCGACTTCACTCAGTCTGTGCGCTGGGCCCACAGTCACCCATTCAATCACCTCACCCTCATTCAGCCTGTGCGCTGGGCTCAGCTACCCATTCAATCACCTCGCCCATCACTCAGTCCATGGACCAGGCCCAGTCACACATTCAATCACCTCGCTCATCACTCAGTCCATGCACCGGAACCACAGTCACAAATTCAATCACCTCATCCATTACTCAGTCCATGCACTGCATCCACAGTCACAAATTCAATCACCTCGCCCAATACTCAGTCCATGCACCAGATCCACTGTCACAAATTCAATCCATTCGCCATCACTCAGTCTCTGCACTGGGTCCACACTCACCCATTCAATCACCTCGCCCATCATTCAATCTGTGCACTGGGTCCACAGTCACCCATTCAATGACCCCTCCCAACAGTCAGTCTGTGCACTGGGTCCACATTCACACATTCAATTGCCTCGCTCATCACTCAGTCTCTGCACTGGGTCCACAGTCACCCATTCAATCACCTCGCCCTCACTCAGTCTGTGCACTGGCATCAGCCACCCATTCAATCACTTTGCCCTCACTGAGTCTGTGCACTGGGATCAGCCACCCATTCAATCACCTCGCCCTCAGTGAGTCTGTGCACTGGCATCAGCCAACCATTCAAACACCTCGCCCATCACTCAGTCCATGGATCGGATACACCGTCACCCATTCAATCACCTCGCCCATCACACAGTCCATGCACCAGATCCACAGTCACCCATTCAATCACCTCGCCCATCACTCAGTCCATGCACCAGATCCACAGTCACCCATTCAATCACCTCGCCCATCACTCAGTCCATGCACCAGATCCACAGTCACCCATTCTATCAACTCATCCATCACTCAGTACTTGCACCAGGTTCAGTCACCAATTTGGTCACCTTGCCCTCACTCAGTCTGTGCACTGGGCTCAGCTCCCATTCAATCACCCCGCCCATCACTCCGTCCATGCACTAGGCCCAGCTAGCCATTCAATCCACTTACCCATTCCTCAGTCCATGCACCAGGCACAGCCACACATTCAATCAGCTCACCCATCACTCAGTCCGTGCACCAGGTCCACCCATTCAGTCACTGCGTCCTCACTCAGTCTGTGCGCTGTGTCCACAGTCACCCATTCAATCACCTGAACCTCATTCAGCCTCTGCACTGGGCTCAGCTACCCATTCAATCACCTCGCCAATCAATCAGTCCATGGACCAGGCCCAGTCACCCATTAAATCATGTCGCCCATTACTCAGTCTGTGCACTGGGTCCACAGTCACCCATTCAATCACCTCGCCCATCATTCAATCTGTGCACTGGGTCCACAGTCACCCATTCAATGACCCCTCCCAACAGTCAGTCTGTGCACTGGGTCCACATTCACACATACAATCACCTCGCCCATCACTCAGTCTGTGCAGTGGCATCAGCCACACATTCAATCAATTCGACATCACTCAATCCATGCTGTGTGTCCACAGTCACCCATTCAAACACCTCGCCCATCATTCAGTCCATGGATCGGATACACCGTCACCCATTCAATCACCTCGCCCATCACTCAGTCCATGCACCAGATCCACAGTCACCCTTTCAATCAGCTCACCCTCATTCAGCCTCTGCACTGATCTCAGCTACTCTTTCAATCACTTCGCCCATCACTCAGTCCATGGAACAGGCCCAGTCACCCATTAAATCACGTCGCCCATTACTCAGTCTGTGCACTGGGTCCACAGTCACCCATTCAATCACCTCGCCCATCATTCAATCTGTGCACTGGGTCCACAGTCACCCATTCAATGACCCCTCCCAACAGTCAGTCTGTGCACTGTGTCCACATTCACACATACAATCACCTCGCCCATCACTCAGTCTGTGCAGTGGCATCAGCCACACATTCAATCAACTCGACATCATTCAATCCGTGCTGTGTGTCCACAGTCACCCATTCAAACACCTCGCCCATCACTCCGTCCATGGATCGGATACACCGTCACCCATTCAATCACCTCGCCCATCACTCAGTCCATGCACCAGATCCACAGTCACCCATTCAATCACCTCGCTCATCACTCAGTCCATGCACTGCAACCACAGTCACCCATTCAATCACCTCACCCATCACTCAGTCCGTGCACCGTTTCCACCCATTCAGTCACTGTATCCTTATTCACTCTGTGCGCTGGGTCCACAGTCACCTATTCAATAAGCTCACACTCATTCAGCCTGTGCACTGGGCCCAGTCACCCATTCAGACACCTCGCCCATCACTGAGTCCATGCACTGGGACCACAGTCATCCATTCAATCAGCTCGCCCATCACTCAGTCCATGCACCGATTCCACAGTCACAAATTGAATCACCTCGCCCATTACTCATTCTGTGCACCGGATCCACAGTCACAAATCCAATCACCTTGCCCATCATTTAGACTGTGCACTGGACTCAGCTACCCATTCAATCACCTCGCCATCATTCAGTCCATGGATCAGATCCCCAGTCACACACTCAATCACTTTGCCCATCACTCAGTCCATGGACCAGGCCCAGTCACACATTCAATCACCTCGCCATCATTCAGTCAATGGACCAGGCCCAGCCACCCATTAAATCACCTCACCCATCACTCAGTCTGTGCTCTGGGTCCGCAGTCACCCATTCAATCACCTAGCTGTCACCCAGTCTGTGCACTGGGTCCACAGTCACCCAATAAATCACCTTGCCCTCACTCAGTCTGTGCACTGGGTCCAGTGACACCCATTCAATCACCTCGCCCATCACTCAGTCTGTGCACTGGCATCAGCCACACATTCAATCAACTCGACATCACTCAGTCCGTGCTGTGTCTCCACAGTCACCCATTCAAACACCTCGCCCATCACTCAGTCCATGCAGCAGGCCCAGTCACCCATTCAATCACCTCGCTCATCACTCAGTCCATGGATCGGATCCACCGTCACCCATTCAATCACCTCGCCCATCACATAGTCCATGCACCAGATCCACAGTCACCCATTCAATCACCTCGCCCATCACTCAGTCCATGCACCAAATCCACAGTCACTCATTCAGTCAGCTCACCCTCATTCAGCCTGTGCACTGAACTCAGCTACCCATTCAATCACCTCGCACATCACTCAGTCCGTGCACCGTTTCCACCCATTCAGTCACTGCGTCCTCATTCACTCTGTGCGCTGGGTCCACAGTCACCTGTTCAATAAGCTCACCCTCATTCAGCCTGTGCACTGGGCTCAGCTACCCATTCAATCACCTCGCCCATCACTCAGTCCATGGACCAGGCCCAGTCACCCATTCAGGCACTTCGCCCATCACTGAGTCCATGCACTGGAACCACAGTCATCCATTCAATCAGCTCGCCCATCACTCAGTCCATGCACCGAAACCACAGTCACAAATTCAATCACCTCGCCCATTACTCAGTCTGTGCACCGGATCCACAGTCACAAATCCAATCACCTTGCCCATCGTTCAGACTGTGCACTGGACTCAGCTACCCATTCAATCATCTCGCCATCATTCAGTCCATGGATCAGATCCCCAGTCACCCACTCAATCACTTTGCCCATCACTCAGTCCATGGACCAGGCCCAGTCACACATTCAATCACCTCGCCATCATTCAGTCAATGGACCAGGCGCAGCCACCCATTAAATCACCTCGCCCATCACTCAGTCTGTGCACTGGTTCCGCAGTCACCCATTCAATCACCTAGCTGTCACCCAGTCTGTGCACTGGGTCCACAGTCACCCATTAAATCACCTTGCCCTCACTCAGTCTGTGCACTGGATCCAGTGACACCCATTCAATCACCTCGCCATCACTCAGTCTCTGCACTGGGTCCACAATCACCCATTCAATCACCTTGCCCATCATTCAATCTGTGCACTGGTTCCACATTCACCCATTGAATCGCCTTGCTCATCTCTCAGTCTGTGTACTGGTTCCACAGTCACCCATTCAAACACCTCGCCCATCGTTCAGACTGTGCACTGGGCCCAGCTACCCATTCAATCACCTCGCCATCACTCAGTCCATGCATCAGACTAAGCCACCCATTCAATCACTTTGCCCTCACTCAATCTGTGCACTGGTTCCACAGTCATCCATTCAATCACCTCGCCCATCAGTCAGTCCATGCACCAGGACCAGTCACCCATTCAATCACCTCGCTCATCGCTCAGTCCATGCACCTGATCAACAGTCACCCATTCAAGCACCTTACCCATCACTCAGTCCATGCACCAGATCCACAGTCACCCATTCAATCACCTTGCGCATCACTCAGTCCTTGCACCAGGTCCAGTCACCCATTCAGTCACACTCAGTGTGTGCACTGGGTACAGCTACCCATTCAATCACGCCGCCCATCACTCCGTCCATGCATTAGGCCCAGCCACCCAATCAATCCACTTATCCATCACTCAGTCCATGCACCAAGCCCAGCCACACATTAATCAGCTCACCCATCACTCAGTCCTTGCACCTGGTCCAGACACCAATTCAGTCTCCTTGCCCTCACTCTGTCTGTGCACTGGGCACAGCTACCCATTCAATCACCCCGCCCTTCACTCCGTCCACGCACTAGGCCCCGCTGTCCATTCAATGCACTTACCCATCCCTCAGTCCATGCACCAGGCCCAGCCACCCATTCAATCAGCTCACCCATCACTCAGTCCGTGCACCGGGTCCAGCCATTCAGTCACTGCGTCCTCACTCAGTCTGTGCGCTGGGTCCACAGTCACTAATTCAATCACCTCACCCTCATTCAGCCTCTGCACTGGGCTCAGCTACCCATTCAATCACCTCGCCCATCACTCAGTCCATGGACCAGGCCCAGTCACCCATTAATTCACCTCACCCATCACTCAGTCCGTACACCGGGTCCACCAATTCAGTCACTGCGACTTCACTCAGTCTGTGCGCTGGGTCCACAGTCACCCATTCAATCACCTCGCCCATCATTCAATCTGTGCACTGGGTCCACAGTCACCCATTCAATGACCCCTCCCAACGGTCAGTCTGTGCACTGGGTCCACATTCTCCCATTCAATCGCCTCGCTCATCACTCAGTCTGTGTAAAGGGTCCACAGTCACCCATTCAATCACCTCGACCATCAATCAGTCCATACACCGCATCCACAGTCACCCATTCAATCACTTTGCCCTCACTGAGTCTGTGCACTGGGATCAGCCACACATTCAATCACCTCGCACTCACCGAGTCTGTGCACTTGCATCAGCCAACCATTCAATCAACTCGACATCACTCAATCCGTGCTGTGTGTCCACAGTCACCCATTCAAACACCTCGCCCATCTCTCAGTCCATGGATCGGATACACCGTCACCCATTCAATCACCTCGCCCATCACTCAGTCCATGCACCAGATCCACAGTCACCCATTCAATCCCCTCGCCCATCACTCAGTCCATGCACCAGATACACAGTCACCCATTCAATCACCTCGCCCATCACTCAGTCCATGCACCAGATCGACAGTCACCCATTCAATCACTCAGTACTTGTACCAGGTCCAGTCACCAATTTGGTCACCTTGCCCTCACTCATCTGTGCACTGGGCTCAGCTACCCATTCAATCACCCCGCCCATCACTCCGTCCATTCACTAGGCCCAGCCACCCATTCAATCCACTTACCCATCCCTCAGTCCATGCACCAGGCACAGCCACCCATTCAATCAGCTCACCCATCACTCAGTCTGTGCACCGGGTCCACCCATTAGGTCACTGCGTCCTCACTCAGTCTGTGCGCTGGGTCCACAGTCACCCATTCAATCACCTCACCCTCATTCAGCCTCTGCACTGGGCTCAGCTACCCATTCAATCACCTCGCCCATCAATCAGTCCATGGACCAGGCCCAGTCACCCATTAAATCACCTCGCCCATTACTCAGTCTGTGCACTGGGTCCACAGTCACCCATTCAATCACCTCGCTGTCACCCAGTCTCTGCACTGGGACGACAGTCACCCATTAAATCACCTTGCCCTCACTCAGTCTGTGCACTGGGTCCAGTGACACAAATTCAATCACCTCGCCCATCACTCAGTCTGTGCACTGGCATCAGCCACACATTCAATCAACTCGACATCACTCAATCCGTGGTGTGTGTCCACAGTCACCCATTCAAACACCTTGCCCATCACTCAGTCCATGCAGCAGGCCCAGTCACCCATTGAATAACCTCGCTCATCACTCAGTCCATGGATCGGTTCCACCGTCACCCATTCAATCACCTCGCCCATCACACAGTCCATGCACCAGATCCACAGTCACCCATTCAATCAGCTCACCCTCATTCAGCCTGTGCACTGAACTCAGCTACCCATTCAATCACCTCGCCCATCACTCAGTCCATGGACCAGTCCCAGTCACCCATTCAATTACCTCGCTCATCACTCAGTCCATGCACTGGAACCACAGTCTCCCATTGAATCACCTCACCCATCACTCGGTCCGTGCACCCATTCAGTCATTGCGTCCTCATTCACTCTGTGCGCTGGGTCCACAGTCACCTGTTCAATAAGCTCACCCTCCTTCAGCCTGTGCACTGGGCTCAGCTACCCATTCAATCACCTCGCCCATCATTCAGTCCATTGACCTGGCCCAGTCACCCATTCAGTCACCTCGCCCATCACTGAGTCCATGCACTGGAACCACAGTCATCCATTCAATCAGCTCGCCCATTGCTCAGTCCATGCACCGAAACCACAGTCACAAATTCAATCACCTCGCCCATTACTCAGTCTGTGCACCGGATCTACAGTCACAAGTACAATCACCTTGCCCATCATTCAGACTGTGCACTGGACTCAGCTACCCATTCAATCACCTCGCCATCATTCAGTCCATGTATCAGATCCCCAGTCCCCCACTCAATCACTTTGCCCATCACTCAGTCCATGGACCAGGCCCAGTCACACATTCAATCACCTCGCCATCATTCAGTCAATGGACCAGGCCCAGTCACCCATTAAGTCACCTCGCCCATCACTCAGTCTGTGCACTGGGTCCGCAGTCACCCATTCAATCACCTAGCTGTCACCCAGTCTGTGCACTGGGTCCACAGTCACCCATTAAATCAACTCGCCCTCACTCAGTCTGTGCACTGGGTCCACAGTCACCCATTAAATCAACTCGCCCTCACTCAGTCTGTGCACTGGTTCCAGTGACACCCATTCAATCACCTCGCCCATCACTCAGTCTGTGCACTGGCATCAGCCACACATTCAATCAACTCGACATCACTCAATCCGTGCTGTGTGTCCACAGTCACCCATTCAATCACCTCGCCCATCACACAGTCCATGCACCAGATCCACAGTCACCAATACAATCACCTCGCCCATCGCACAGTCCATGCACCAGATCCGCAGTCACCCATTCAATCACCTCGCCCATCACTCAGTCCATGCACCAGATCCACAGTCACCCATTCAATCAGCTCACCCTCATTCAGCCTGTGCACTGAACTCAGCTACCCATTCAATCACCTCGCCCATCACTCAGTCCATGGACCAGTCCCAGTCACCCATTCAATTACCTCGCTCATCACTCAGTCCATGCACTGGAACCACAGTCACCCATTCAATCACCTCACCCATCACTCAGTCCGTGCACTGTTTCCACCCATTCAGTCACTGCATCCTCATTCACTCTGTGTGCTGGGTCCACAGTCACCTATTCAATAAGCTCACCCTCATTCAGCCTGTGCACTGGGCTCAGCTACACATTCAATCACCTCGCCCATCACTCAGTCCATGGACCAGGCCCAGTCACCCATTCAATCACCTCGCCCATCACTGAGTCCATGCTCTGGAACCACAGTCATCCATTCAATCAGCTCGCCCATCAGTCAGTCCATGCACCGAAACCACATTCACAAATTGAATCACCTCGCCCATTACTCATTCTGTGCACCAGATCCACAGTCACAAATTCAATCACCTTGCCCATCATTCAGACTGTGCACTGGACTCAGCTACCCATTCAATCAGCTCGCCATCATTCAGACCATGCATCAGATCCCCAGTCACCCACTCAATCACTTTGCCCATCACTCAGTCCATGGACCAGGCCCAGTCACACATTCAATCACCTCGCCATCATTCAGTCCATGCACCAGGACCAGTCACCCATTCAATCACCTAGCTCATCACGCAGTCCATGGTTCGGATTTACAGTCACCCATTCAATCACCTTGCCCATCACACAGTCCATGTACCAGATCTTAGTCACCCATTCAATCACCTCGCCCATCACTCAGTCCATGCACCAGATCCACAGTCACCCATTCAATCACCTCGTCCATCACTCAGTCTGTGCACTGGGTTCGCAGTCACCCATTCAATCACCTAGCTGTCACCCAGTCTGTGCACTGGGTCCACAGTCACCCATTAAATCACCTCGCCCTCACTCAGTCTGTGCACTGGGTCCAGTGACACCCATTCAATTACCTCACCATCACTCAGTCTCTGCACTGGGTCCACAATCACCCATTCAATCACCTCGCCCATCATTCAATCTGTGCACTGGTTCCACATTCACCCAGTGAATCGCCATGCTCATCTCTCAGTCTGTGTACTGGGTCCACAGTCACCCATTCAAACACCTCGCCCATCGTTCAGACTGTGCACTGGGCCCAGCTACCCATTCAATCACCTCGCCTTCACTCAGTCGATGCATCAGACTAAGCCACCCATTCAATCACTTTGCCCTCACTCAATCTGTGCACTGGTTCCACAGTCATCTATTCAATCACCTCGCCCATCAGTCAGTCCATGCACCAGGACCAGTCACCCATTCAATCACCTCGCCCATCACTCAGTCCATGCACCAGATCCACAGTCACCCATTCAATCACCTCACCCATCACTCAGAACTTGCACCAGATCCACAGTCACCCATTCAATCGCCTCGACCATCACTCAGTCCTTGCACCAGGTCCAGTTACACATTCAGTCACCTTGCCCCCACTCAGTGTGTGCACTGGTCACAGCTACCCATTCAATCACCCCGGCAATCACTCCGTCCATGCACTAGGCCCAGCCACCCATTCAATCCACTTACCCATCACTCAGTCCATGCACCAAGCCCAGCCACACATTCAGTCAGCTCACCCATCACTCAGTCCGTGCACCGGGTCCACCCATTCAGTCACTGCGTCCTCACTCAGTCTGTGCGCTGGGTCCACAGTCACCCATTCAATCACCTCACCCTCATTCAGCCTGTGCGCTGGGCTCACGTACCCATTCAATCAACTCGCCCATCAATCAGTCCATGGACCAGGCCTAGTCATCCATTCAATCACCTTGCCCATCTCTCAGTTCATGCACCGGATCCACAGTCACAAATTCAATCACCTCGCCCATTACTTAGTCCATGCACCGGATCCACAGTCACAAATTCAATCACCTTGCCCATCATTCAGACTGTGCACTGCACTCAGCGACCCATTCAATCACCTCGCCATCATCCATTCCATGCACCAGATCCACTGTCACCCATTCAATCACTTTGCACATCACTCAGTCCGTGGACCAGGCCTAGTCACCCATTCAATCACCTCGCCATCATTCAGTCCATGGACCAGGCCCAGTGACCCATTCAATCACCTCGCCATCATTCAGTCCATGGACCAGGCCCAGTCACCCATTCAATCATCTCGCCCATCACTCAGTCCATGCACTTTGCCCAGCCACCCATTCAATCACCTCGCCCATCACTCAGTCTGTGCACTGGGTCCACAGTCACCCATTAAATCACCTCGCCCTCACTCAGTCTGTGCACTGGGACCAGTGTCACCCATTTAATCACCTCGCCATCACTCAGTCTGTGCACTGGGACCAGTGTCACCCATTTAATCACCTCGCCAACACTCAGTCTCTGCACTGGGTCCACAGTCACCCATTCAATCACCTCGCCCATCATTCAATCTGTGCATTGGGTCCACAGTCACCCATTCAATGACCCCTCCCAACAGTCCGTCTGTGCACTGGGTCCACATTCACCCATTCAATCACCTCACCCATCAATCAGTCCATACACCGGATCCACAGTCACCCATTCAATCAACTCGCCCATCACTCAGTCCATGCACGAAGCCCAGCCAGCCATTCAAACATCTCACCCATCACTCAGTCGGTGCACCGGGTCCACCCTTTCAGTCACTGCGACTTCACTCAGTCTGTGCGCTGGGCCCACAGTCACCCATTCAATCACCTCACCCTCATTCAGCCTGTGCGCTGGGCTCAGCTACCCATTCAATCACCTCGCCCATCACTCAGTCCATGGACCAGGCCCAGTCACACATTCAATCACCTCGCTCATCACTCAGTCCATGCACCGGAACCACAGTCACAAATTCAATCACCTCATCCATTACTCAGTCCATGCACTGCATCCACAGTCACAAATTCAATCACCTCGCCCAATACTCAGTCCATGCACCAGATCCACTGTCACAAATTCAATCCATTCGCCATCACTCAGTCTCTGCACTGGGTCCACACTCACCCATTCAATCACCTCGCCCATCATTCAATCTGTGCACTGGGTCCACAGTCACCCATTCAATGACCCCTCCCAACAGTCAGTCTGTGCACTGGGTCCACATTCACACATTCAATTGCCTCGCTCATCACTCAGTCTCTGCACTGGGTCCACAGTCACCCATTCAATCACCTCGCCCTCACTCAGTCTGTGCACTGGCATCAGCCACCCATTCAATCACTTTGCCCTCACTGAGTCTGTGCACTGGGATCAGCCACCCATTCAATCACCTCGCCCTCAGTGAGTCTGTGCACTGGCATCAGCCAACCATTCAAACACCTCGCCCATCACTCAGTCCATGGATCGGATACACCGTCACCCATTCAATCACCTCGCCCATCACACAGTCCATGCACCAGATCCACAGTCACCCATTCAATCACCTCGCCCATCACTCAGTCCATGCACCAGATCCACAGTCACCCATTCAATCAGCTCACCCTCATTCAGCCTGTGCACTGAACTCAGCTACCCATTCAATCACCTCGCCCATCACTCAGTCCATGGACCAGTCCCAGTCACCCATTCAATTACCTCGCTCATCACTCAGTCCATGCACTGCAACCACAGTCACCCATTCAAACACCTCACCCATCACTCAGTCCGTGCACCGTTTCCACCCATTCAGTCACTGTATCCTTATTCACTCTGTGCGCTGGGTCCACAGTCACCTATTCAATAAGCTCACACTCATTCAGCCTGTGCACTGGGCCCAGTCACCCATTCAGACACCTCGCCCATCACTGAGTCCATGCACTGGGACCACAGTCATCCATTCAATCAGCTCGCCCATCACTCAGTCCATGCACCGATTCCACAGTCACAAATTGAATCACCTCGCCCATTACTCATTCTGTGCACCGGATCCACAGTCACAAATCCAATCACCTTGCCCATCATTTAGACTGTGCACTGGACTCAGCTACCCATTCAATCACCTCGCCATCATTCAGTCCATGGATCAGATCCCCAGTCACACACTCAATCACTTTGCCCATCACTCAGTCCATGGACCAGGCCCAGTCACACATTCAATCACCTCGCCATCATTCAGTCCATGCACCAGGACCAGTCACCCATTCAATCACCTAGCTCATCACGCAGTCCATGGTTCGGATTTACAGTCACCCATTTAATCACCTTGCCCATCACACAGTCCATGTACCAGATCCTCAGTCACCCAGTCAATCACCTCGCCCATCACTCAGTCCATGCACCAGATCCACAGTCACCCATTCAATCACCTCGTCCATCACTCAGTCTGTGCACTGGGTTCGCAGTCACCCATTCAATCACCTAGCTGTCACCCAGTCTGTGCACTGGGTCCACAGTCACCCATTAAATCACCTCACCCTCACTCAGTCTGTGCACTGGGTCCAGTGACACCCATTCAATTACCTCACCATCACTCAGTCTCTGCACTGGGTCCACAATCACCCATTCAATCACCTCGCCCATCATTCAATCTGTGCACTGGTTCCACATTCACCCAGTGAATCGCCATGCTCATCTCTCAGTCTGTGTACTGGGTCCACAGTCACCCATTCAAACACCTCGCCCATCGTTCAGACTGTGCACTGGGCCCAGCTACCCATTCAATCACCTCGCCTTCACTCAGTCGATGCATCAGACTAAGCCACCCATTCAATCACTTTGCCCTCACTCAATCTGTGCACTGGTTCCACAGTCATCTATTCAATCACCTCGCCCATCAGTCAGTCCATGCACCAGGACCAGTCACCCATTCAATCACCTCGCCCATCACTCAGTCCATGCACCAGATCCACAGTCACCCATTCAATCACCTCACCCATCACTCAGAACTTGCACCAGATCCACAGTCACCCATTCAATCGCCTCGACCATCACTCAGTCCTTGCACCAGGTCCAGTTACACATTCAGTCACCTTGCCCCCACTCAGTGTGTGCACTGGTCACAGCTACCCATTCAATCACCCCGGCAATCACTCCGTCAATGCACTAGGCCCAGCCACCCATTCAATCCACTTACCCATCACTCAGTCCATGCACCAAGCCCAGCCACACATTCAATCAGCTCACCCATCACTCAGTCCGTGCACCGGGTCCACCCATTCAGTCACTGCGTCCTCACTCAGTCTGTGCGCTGGGTCCACAGTCACCCATTCAATCACCTCACCCTCATTCAGCCTGTGCGCTGGGCTCACGTACCCATTCAATCAACTCGCCCATCAATCAGTCCATGGACCAGGCCTAGTCATCCATTCAATCACCTTGCCCATCTCTCAGTTCATGCACCGGATCCACAGTCACAAATTCAATCACCTCGCCCATTACTTAGTCCATGCACCGGATCCACAGTCACAAATTCAATCACCTTGCCCATCATTCAGACTGTGCACTGCACTCAGCGACCCATTCAATCACCTCGCCATCATCCATTCCATGCACCAGATCCACTGTCACCCATTCAATCACTTTGCACATCACTCAGTCCGTGGACCAGGCCTAGTCACCCATTCAATCACCTCGCCATCATTCAGTCCATGGACCAGGCCCAGTGACCCATTCAATCACCTCGCCATCATTCAGTCCATGGACCAGGCCCAGTCACCCATTCAATCATCTCGCCCATCACTCAGTCCATGCACTTTGCCCAGCCACCCATTCAATCACCTCGCCCATCACTCAGTCTGTGCACTGGGTCCACAGTCACCCATTAAATCACCTCGCCCTCACTCAGTCTGTGCACTGGGACCAGTGTCACCCATTTAATCACCTCGCCAACACTCAGTCTCTGCACTGGGTCCACAGTCACCCATTCAATCACCTCGCCCATCATTCAATCTGTGCATTGGGTCCACAGTCACCCATTCAATGACCCCTCCCAACAGTCCGTCTGTGCACTGGGTCCACATTCACCCATTCAATCACCTCACCCATCAATCAGTCCATACACCGGATCCACAGTCACCCATTCAATCAACTCGCCCATCACTCAGTCCATGCACGAAGCCCAGCCAGCCATTCAAACATCTCACCCATCACTCAGTCGGTGCACCGGGTCCACCCTTTCAGTCACTGCGACTTCACTCAGTCTGTGCGCTGGGCCCACAGTCACCCATTCAATCACCTCACCCTCATTCAGCCTGTGCGCTGGGCTCAGCTACCCATTCAATCACCTCGCCCATCACTCAGTCCATGGACCAGGCCCAGTCACACATTCAATCACCTCGCTCATCACTCAGTCCATGCACCGGAACCACAGTCACAAATTCAATCACCTCATCCATTACTCAGTCCATGCACTGCATCCACAGTCACAAATTCAATCACCTCGCCCAATACTCAGTCCATGCACCAGATCCACTGTCACAAATTCAATCCATTCGCCATCACTCAGTCTCTGCACTGGGTCCACACTCACCCATTCAATCACCTCGCCCATCATTCAATCTGTGCACTGGGTCCACAGTCACCCATTCAATGACCCCTCCCAACAGTCAGTCTGTGCACTGGGTCCACATTCACACATTCAATTGCCTCGCTCATCACTCAGTCTCTGCACTGGGTCCACAGTCACCCATTCAATCACCTCGCTCTCACTCAGTCTGTGCACTGGCATCAGCCACCCATTCAATCACTTTGCCCTCACTGAGTCTGTGCACTGGGATCAGCCACCCATTCAATCACCTCGCCCTCAGTGAGTCTGTGCACTGGCATCAGCCAACCATTCAAACACCTCGCCCATCACTCAGTCCATGGATCGGATACACCGTCACCCATTCAATCACCTCGCCCATCACACAGTCCATGCACCAGATCCACAGTCACCCATTCAATCACCTCGCCCATCACTCAGTCCATGCACCAGATCCACAGTCACCCATTCAATCACCTCGCCCATCACTCAGTCCATGCACCAGATCCACAGTCACCCATTCTATCAACTCATCCATCACTCAGTACTTGCACCAGGTTCAGTCACCAATTTGGTCACCTTGCCCTCACTCAGTCTGTGCACTGGGCTCAGCTCCCATTCAATCACCCCGCCCATCACTCCGTCCATGCACTAGGCCCAGCTAGCCATTCAATCCACTTATCCATTCCTCAGTCCATGCACCAGGCACAGCCACACATTCAATCAGCTCACCCATCACTCAGTCCGTGCACCAGGTCCACCCATTCAGTCACTGCGTCCTCACTCAGTCTGTGCGCTGTGTCCACAGTCACCCATTCAATCACCTGAACCTCATTCAGCCTCTGCACTGGGCTCAGCTACCCATTCAATCACCTCGCCAATCAATCAGTCCATGGACCAGGCCCAGTCACCCATTAAATCATGTCGCCCATTACTCAGTCTGTGCACTGGGTCCACAGTCACCCATTCAATCACCTCGCCCATCATTCAATCTGTGCACTGGGTCCACAGTCACCCATTCAATGACCCCTCCCAACAGTCAGTCTGTGCACTGGGTCCACATTCACACATACAATCACCTCGCCCATCACTCAGTCTGTGCAGTGGCATCAGCCACACATTCAATCAATTCGACATCACTCAATCCATGCTGTGTGTCCACAGTCACCCATTCAAACACCTCGCCCATCATTCAGTCCATGGATCGGATACACCGTCACCCATTCAATCACCTCGCCCATCACTCAGTCCATGCACCAGATCCACAGTCACCCTTTCAATCAGCTCACCCTCATTCAGCCTCTGCACTGATCTCAGCTACTCTTTCAATCACTTCGCCCATCACTCAGTCCATGGAACAGGCCCAGTCACCCATTAAATCACGTCGCCCATTACTCAGTCTGTGCACTGGGTCCACAGTCACCCATTCAATCACCTCGCCCATCATTCAATCTGTGCACTGGGTCCACAGTGACCCATTCAATGACCCCTCCCAACAGTCAGTCTGTGCACTGTGTCCACATTCACACATACAATCACCTCGCCCATCACTCAGTCTGTGCAGTGGCATCAGCCACACATTCAATCAACTCGACATCATTGAATCCGTGCTGTGTGTCCACAGTCACCCATTCAAACACCTCGCCCATCACTCCGTCCATGGATCGGATACACCGTCACCCATTCAATCACCTCGCCCATCACTCAGTCCATGCACCAGATCCACAGTCACCCATTCAATCACCTCGCTCATCACTCAGTCCATGCACTGCAACCACAGTCACCCATTCAATCACCTCACCCATCACTCAGTCCGTGCACCGTTTCCACCCATTCAGTCACTGTATCCTTATTCACTCTGTGCGCTGGGTCCACAGTCACCTATTCAATAAGCTCACACTCATTCAGCCTGTGCACTGGGCCCAGTCACCCATTCAGACACCTCGCCCATCACTGAGTCCATGCACTGGGACCACAGTCATCCATTCAATCAGCTCGCCCATCACTCAGTCCATGCACCGATTCCACAGTCACAAATTGAATCACCTCGCCCATTACTCATTCTGTGCACCGGATCCACAGTCACAAATCCAATCACCTTGCCCATCATTTAGACTGTGCACTGGACTCAGCTACCCATTCAATCACCTCGCCATCATTCAGTCCATGGATCAGATCCCCAGTCACACACTCAATCACTTTGCCCATCACTCAGTCCATGGACCAGGCCCAGTCACACATTCAATCACCTCGCCATCATTCAGTCAATGGACCAGGCCCAGCCACCCATTAAATCACCTCACCCATCACTCAGTCTGTGCTCTGGGTCCGCAGTCACCCATTCAATCACCTAGCTGTCACCCAGTCTGTGCACTGGGTCCACAGTCACCCAATAAATCACCTTGCCCTCACTCAGTCTGTGCACTGGGTCCAGTGACACCCATTCAATCACCTCGCCCATCACTCAGTCTGTGCACTGGCATCAGCCACACATTCAATCAACTCGACATCACTCAGTCCGTGCTGTGTCTCCACAGTCACCCATTCAAACACCTCGCCCATCACTCAGTCCATGCAGCAGGCCCAGTCACCCATTCAATCACCTCGCTCATCACTCAGTCCATGGATCGGATCCACCGTCACCCATTCAATCACCTCGCCCATCACATAGTCCATGCACCAGATCCACAGTCACCCATTCAATCACCTCGCCCATCACTCAGTCCATGCACCAAATCCACAGTCACTCATTCAGTCAGCTCACCCTCATTCAGCCTGTGCACTGAACTCAGCTACCCATTCAATCACCTCGCACATCACTCAGTCCGTGCACCGTTTCCACCCATTCAGTCACTGCGTCCTCATTCACTCTGTGCGCTGGGTCCACAGTCACCTGTTCAATAAGCTCACCCTCATTCAGCCTGTGCACTGGGCTCAGCTACCCATTCAATCACCTCGCCCATCACTCAGTCCATGGACCAGGCCCAGTCACCCATTCAGGCACTTCGCCCATCACTGAGTCCATGCACTGGAACCACAGTCATCCATTCAATCAGCTCGCCCATCACTCAGTCCATGCACCGAAACCACAGTCACAAATTCAATCACCTCGCCCATTACTCAGTCTGTGCACCGGATCCACAGTCACAAATCCAATCACCTTGCCCATCGTTCAGACTGTGCACTGGACTCAGCTACCCATTCAATCATCTCGCCATCATTCAGTCCATGGATCAGATCCCCAGTCACCCACTCAATCACTTTGCCCATCACTCAGTCCATGGACCAGGCCCAGTCACACATTCAATCACCTCGCCATCATTCAGTCAATGGACCAGGCGCAGCCACCCATTAAATCACCTCGCCCATCACTCAGTCTGTGCACTGGTTCCGCAGTCACCCATTCAATCACCTAGCTGTCACCCAGTCTGTGCACTGGGTCCACAGTCACCCATTAAATCACCTTGCCCTCACTCAGTCTGTGCACTGGATCCAGTGACACCCATTCAATCACCTCGCCATCACTCAGTCTCTGCACTGGGTCCACAATCACCCATTCAATCACCTTGCCCATCATTCAATCTGTGCACTGGTTCCACATTCACCCATTGAATCGCCTTGCTCATCTCTCAGTCTGTGTACTGGTTCCACAGTCACCCATTCAAACACCTCGCCCATCGTTCAGACTGTGCACTGGGCCCAGCTACCCATTCAATCACCTCGCCATCACTCAGTCCATGCATCAGACTAAGCCACCCATTCAATCACTTTGCCCTCACTCAATCTGTGCACTGGTTCCACAGTCATCCATTCAATCACCTCGCCCATCAGTCAGTCCATGCACCAGGACCAGTCACCCATTCAATCACCTCGCTCATCACTCAGTCCATGCACCTGATCAACAGTCACCCATTCAAGCACCTTACCCATCACTCAGTCCATGCACCAGATCCACAGTCACCCATTCAATCACCTTGCGCATCACTCAGTCCTTGCACCAGGTCCAGTCACCCATTCAGTCACACTCAGTGTGTGCACTGGGTACAGCTACCCATTCAATCACGCCGCCCATCACTCCGTCCATGCATTAGGCCCAGCCACCCATTCAATCCACTTATCCATCACTCAGTCCATGCACCAAGCCCAGCCACACATTAATCAGCTCACCCATCACTCAGTCCTTGCACCTGGTCCAGACACCAATTCAGTCTCCTTGCCCTCACTCTGTCTGTGCACTGGGCACAGCTACCCATTCAATCACCCCGCCCTTCAATCCGTCCATGCACTAGGCCCCGCTGTCCATTCAATGCACTTACCCATCCCTCAGTCCATGCACCAGGCCCAGCCACCCATTCAATCAGCTCACCCATCACTCAGTCCGTGCACCGGGTCCAGCCATTCAGTCACTGCGTCCTCACTCAGTCTGTGCGCTGGGTCCACAGTCACTAATTCAATCACCTCACCCTCATTCAGCCTCTGCACTGGGCTCAGCTACCCATTCAATCACCTCGCCCATCACTCAGTCCATGGACCAGGCCCAGTCACCCATTAATTCACCTCACCCATCACTCAGTCCGTACACCGGGTCCACCAATTCAGTCACTGCGACTTCACTCAGTCTGTGCGCTGGGTCCACAGTCACCCATTCAATCACCTCACCCTCATTCAGCCTGTGCGCTGGGTTCAGCTACCCATTCAATCACCTCGCCCATCACTCAGTCCATGGACCAGGCCCAGTCACCCATTCAATCACCTCACTCATCACTCAGTCCATGCACCGGAACCACAGTCACAACTTCAATCACCTCGCCCATTACTCAGTCCATGCCCCGGATCCACAGTCACAAATTCAATCCATTCGCCAACACTCAGTCTCTGCACTGGGTCCACAGTCACCCATTCAATCATTCGCCCATCATTCAATCTGTGCACTGGGTCCACAGTCACCCATTCAATGACCCCTCCCAACGGTCAGTCTGTGCACTGGGTCCACATTCTCCCATTCAATCGCCTCGCTCATCACTCAGTCTGTGTAAAGGGTCCACAGTCACCCATTCAATCACCTCGACCATCAATCAGTCCATACACCGCATCCACAGTCACCCATTCAATCACTTTGCCCTCACTGAGTCTGTGCACTGGGATCAGCCACACATTCAATCACCTCGCACTCACCGAGTCTGTGCACTGGCATCAGCCAACCATTCAATCAACTCGACATCACTCAATCCGTGCTGTGTGTCCACAGTCACCCATTCAAACACCTCGCCCATCTCTCAGTCCATGGATCGGATACACCGTCACCCATTCAATCACCTCGCCCATCACTCAGTCCATGCACCAGATCCACAGTCACCCATTCAATCACCTCGCCCATCACTCAGTCCATGCACCAGATCCACAGTCACCCATTCAATCACCTTGCGCATCACTCAGTCCTTGCACCAGGTCCAGTCACCCATTCAGTCACACTCAGTGTGTGCACTGGGTACAGCTACCCATTCAATCACGCCGCCCATCACTCCGTCCATGCATTAGGCCCAGCCACCCATTCAATCCACTTATCCATCACTCAGTCCATGCACCAAGCCCAGCCACACATTAATCAGCTCACCCATCACTCAGTCCTTGCACCTGGTCCAGACACCAATTCAGTCTCCTTGCCCTCACTCTGTCTGTGCACTGGGCACAGCTACCCATTCAATCACCCCGCCCTTCACTCCGTCCACGCACTAGGCCCCGCTGTCCATTCAATGCACTTACCCATCCCTCAGTCCATGCACCAGGCCCAGCCACCCATTCAATCAGCTCACCCATCACTCAGTCCGTGCACCGGGTCCAGCCATTCAGTCACTGCGTCCTCACTCAGTCTGTGCGCTGGGTCCACAGTCACTAATTCAATCACCTCACCCTCATTCAGCCTCTGCACTGGGCTCAGCTACCCATTCAATCACCTCGCCCATCAATCAGTCCATGGACCAGGCCCAGTCACCCATTAATTCACCTCGCCCATTACTCAGTCTGTGCACTGGGTCCACAGTCACCCATTCAATCACCTCGCTGTCACCCAGTCTCTGCACTGGGTCCACAGTCACCCATTCAATCACCTCGCCCATCATTCAATCTGTGCACTGGGTCCACAGTCACCCATTCAATGACCCCTCCCAACAGTCAGTCTGTGCACTGGGTCCAGATTCACACATACAATCACCTCGCCCATCACTCAGTCTGTACACTGGCATCAGCCACACATTCAATCTACTCGACATCACTCAATCCGTGCTGTGTGTCCACAGTCACCCATTCAATCACCTCGCCCATCACTCAGTCCATGGATCGGATACACCGTCACCCATTCAATCACCTCGCCCATCACACAGTCCATGCACCAGATCCACAGTCACCCATTCAATCACCTCGCCCATCACTCAGTCCATGCACCAGATCCACAGTCACCCATTCAATCAGCTCACCCTCATTCAGCCTGTGCACTGAACTCAGCTACCCATTCAATCACCTCGCCCATCACTCAGTCCATGGACCAGTCCCAGTCACCCATTCAATTACCTCGCTCATCACTCAGTCCATGCACTGGAACCACAGTCACCCATTCAAGCACCTCACCCATCACTCAGTCCGTGCACCGTTTCCACCCATTCAGTCACTGCGTCCTCATTCACTCTGTGCGCTGGGTCCACAGTCACCTATTCAATAAGCTCACCCTCATTCAGCCTGTGCACTGGGCTCAGCTACCCATTCAATCACCTCGCCCATCACTCAGTCCATGGACCAGGCCCAGTCACCCATTCAGTCACCTCGCCCATCACTGAGTCCATGCACTGGAACCACAGTCATCCATTCAATCAGCTCGCCCATCACTCGGTCCATGCACCGAAACCACAGTCACAAATTCAATCACCTCGCCCATTACTCATTCCGTGCAACGGATCCAGTCACAAATCCAATCACCTTGCCCATCATTCAGACTGTGCACTGGACTCAGCTACCCATTCAATCACCTCACTATCATTCAGTCCATGGATCAGATCCCCAGTCACCCACTCAATCACTTTGCCCATCACTCAGTCCATGGACCAGGCCCAGTCACACATTCAATCACCTCGCCATCATTCAGTCAATGGACCAGGCCCAGCCACCCAGTAAATCACCTCGCCCATCACTCAGTCTGTGCACTGGGTCCGCAGTCACCCATTCAATCACCTAGCTGTCACCCAGTCTGTGCACTGGGTCCACGTCACCCATTCAATCACCTCGCCCTCACTCAGTCTGTGCACTGGGTCCAGTGACACCCATTCAATCACCTCGCCCATCACTCAGTCCATGCATCAGATCCACAGTCACCCATTCAATCACCTCTCCCATTACTCAGTCCATGCACCAGATCCACAGTCACAAATTCAATCACCTCGCCATCACTCAGGCTCTGCACTGGGTCCACTGTCACTCTTCAATCACCTCGCCCATCATTCAATCTGTGCACTAGGTCCACAGTCACCCATTCAATGACCCCTCCCTACAGTCAGTCTTTGCACTGGGTCCACAGTCACCCATTCAATCACCTCGACCATCACTCAGTCCTTGCACCTGCTCCAGTCAGCCATTCGGTCACCTTGCCCTCACTCAGTCTGTGCACTGGGCTCAGCTACCCATTCAATCACCCCGCACATCACTCCGTCCATGCACTAGGCCCAGCTCGCCATTCAATCCACTTACCCATCACTCAGTCCATACACCGGATCCACAGTCACCCATTCAATCAACTCGCCCATCACTCAGTCCATGCACGAAGCCCAGCCAGCCATTCAAACATCTCACCCATCACTCAGTCGGTGCACCGGGTCCACCCTTTCAGTCACTGCGACTTCACTCAGTCTGTGCGCTGGGCCCACAGTCACCCATTCAATCACCTCACCCTCATTCAGCCTGTGTGCTGGGTTCAGCTACCCATTCAATCACCCCGCCCATCACCTCGTCCATGCACCAGGCACAGCCACCCATTCAATCACCTCACCCATCACTCAGTCCATGCACCGGGTCCACCCATTCAGTCGCTGCGTCCTCACTCAGTCTGTGCACTGGCTCCACAGTCACCCATTAAATCACCTCGCCCTCACTCAGTCTGTGCACTGGGTCCATAGTCACCCATTAAATCACCTCGCCATCACTCATTCTGTGCACTGGGTCCACAGTCACCCATTCAATGACCCCTCTCAACAGTCAGTCTGTGCACTGGGTCCAGATTCACACATACAATCACCTCGCCCATCACTCAGTCTGTGCACTGGCATCAGCCACACATTCAATCTACTCGACATCACTCAATCCGTGCTGTGTGTCCACAGTCACCCATTCAATCACCTCGCCCATCACTCAGTCCATGGATCGGATACACCGTCACCCATTCAATCACCTCGCCCATCACACAGTCCATGCACCAGATCCACAGTCACCCATTCAATCACCTCGCCCATCACTCAGTCCATGCACCAGATCCACAGTCACCCATTCAATCAGCTCACCCTCATTCAGCCTGTGCACTGAACTCAGCTACCCATTCAATCACCTCGCCCATCACTCAGTCCATGGACCAGTCCCAGTCACCCATTCAATTACCTCGCTCATCACTCAGTCCATGCATTGGAACCACAGTCACCCATTCAAGCACCTCACCCATCACTCAGTCCGTGCACCGTTTCCACCCATTCAGTCACTGCGTCCTCATTCACTCTGTGCGCTGGGTCCACAGTCACCTATTCAATAAGCTCACCCTCATTCAGCCTGTGCACTGGGCTCAGCTACCCATTCAATCACCTCGCCCATCACTCAGTCCATGGACCAGGCCCAGTCACCCATTCAGTCACCTCGCCCATCACTGAGTCCATGCACTGGAACCACAGTCATCCATTCAATCAGCTCGCCCATCACTCAGTCCATGCACCGAAACCACAGTCACAAATTCAATCACCTCGCCCATTACTCATTCCGTGCAACGGATCCAGTCACAAATCCAATCACCTTGCCCATCATTCAGACTGTGCACTGGACTCAGCTACCCATTCAATCACCTCACTATCATTCAGTCCATGGATCAGATCCCCAGTCACCCACTCAATCACTTTGCCCATCACTCAGTCCATGGACCAGGCCCAGTCACACATTCAATCACCTCGCCATCATTCAGTCAATGGACCAGGCCCAGCCACCCAGTAAATCACCTCGCCCATCACTCAGTCTGTGCACTGGGTCCGCAGTCACCCATTCAATCACCTAGCTGTCACCCAGTCTGTGCACTGGGTCCACGTCACCCATTCAATCACCTCGCCCTCACTCAGTCTGTGCACTGGGTCCAGTAACACCCATTCAATCACCTCGCCCATCACTCAGTCCATGCATCAGATCCACAGTCACCCATTCAATCACCTCTCCCATTACTCAGTCCATGCACCAGATCCACAGTCACAAATTCAATCACCTCGCCATCACTCAGGCTCTGCACTGGGTCCACTGTCACTCTTCAATCACCTCGCCCATCATTCAATCTGTGCACTAGGTCCACAGTCACCCATTCAATGACCCCTCCCTACAGTCAGTCTTTGCACTGGGTCCACAGTCACCCATTCAATCACCTCGACCATCACTCAGTCCTTGCACCTGCTCCAGTCAGCCATTCGGTCACCTTGCCCTCACTCAGTCTGTGCACTGGGCTCAGCTACCCATTCAATCACCCCGCACATCACTCCGTCCATGCACTAGGCCCAGCTCGCCATTCAATCCACTTACCCATCACTCAGTCCATACACCGGATCCACAGTCACCCATTCAATCAACTCGCCCATCACTCAGTCCATGCACGAAGCCCAGCCAGCCATTCAAACATCTCACCCATCACTCAGTCGGTGCACCGGGTCCACCCTTTCAGTCACTGCGACTTCACTCAGTCTGTGCGCTGGGCCCACAGTCACCCATTCAATCACCTCACCCTCATTCAGCCTGTGTGCTGGGTTCAGCTACCCATTCAATCACCCCGCCCATCACCTCGTCCATGCACCAGGCACAGCCACCCATTCAATCACCTCACCCATCACTCAGTCCATGCACCGGGTCCACCCATTCAGTCGCTGCGTCCTCACTCAGTCTGTGCACTGGCTCCACAGTCACCCATTAAATCACCTCGCCCTCACTCAGTCTGTGCACTGGGTCCATAGTCACCCATTAAATCACCTCGCCATCACTCATTCTGTGCACTGGGTCCACAGTCACCCATTCAATGACCCCTCTCAACAGTCAGTCTGTGCACTGGGTCCACATTCACACATTCAATCACCTTGCCCATCACTCAGTCTGTGCACTTGGTGCACAGTCACCCATTCAATCACCTCACCCATCAATCAGTCCATACACCGGATCCACAGTCACCCATTCAATGAACTCGCCCTCACTGAGTCTGTGCACTGGCATCAGCCACCCATTCAATCACCTCGCCCTCACTGAGTCTGTGCACTGTCATCAGCCACCCATTCAATCAACTCGACATCACCCAATCCGTGCTGTGGGTCCACAACTACCCATTCAATCGCCCCGCCCATCACTCCGTCCATGCACTAGGCCCAGCTCGCCATTCAATCCACTTACCCATCACTCAGTCCATGCACTAGGCCCAGCTAGCCATTCAAACACCTCACCCATCACTCAGTCCGTACACCGGGTCCACCAATTCAGTCACTGCGACTTCACTCAGTCTGTGCGCTGGGTCCACAGTCACCCATTCAATCACCTCACCCTCATTCAGCCTGTGCGCTGGGTTCAGCTACCCATTCAATCACCTCGCCCATCACTCAGTCCATGGACCAGGCCCAGTCACCCATTCAATCACCTCACTCATCACTCAGTCCATGCACCGGAACCACAGTCACAAATTCAATCACCTCGCCCATTACTCAGTCCATGCCCCGGATCCACAGTCACAAATTCAATCCATTCGCCAACACTCAGTCTCTGCACTGGGTCCACAGTCACCCATTCAATCACCTCGCCCATCATTCAATCTGTGCACTGGGTCCACAGTCACCCATTCAATGACCCCTCCCAACGGTCAGTCTGTGCACTGGGTCCACATTCTCCCATTCAATCGCCTCGCTCATCACTCAGTCTGTGTAAAGGGTCCACAGTCACCCATTCAATCACCTCGACCATCAATCAGTCCATACACCGCATCCACAGTCACCCATTCAATCACTTTGCCCTCACTGAGTCTGTGCACTGGGATCAGCCACACATTCAATCACCTCGCACTCACCGAGTCTGTGCACTGGCATCAGCCAACCATTCAATCAACTCGACATCACTCAATCCGTGCTGTGTGTCCACAGTCACCCATTCAAACACCTCGCCCATCTCTCAGTCCATGGATCGGATACACCGTCACCCATTCAATCACCTCGCCCATCACTCAGTCCATGCACCAGATCCACAGTCACCCATTCAATCACCTCGCCCATCATTCAGTCCATGCACCAGTTCCACAGTCACCCATTCAATCACCTTGCGCATCACTCAGTCCTTGCACCAGGTCCAGTCACCCATTCAGTCACATTCAGTGTGTGCACTGGGTACAGCTACCCATTCAATCACGCCGCCCATCACTCCGTCCATGCATTAGGCCCAGCCACCCATTCAATCCACTTATCCATCACTCAGTCCATGCACCAAGCCCAGCCACACATTAATCAGCTCACCCATCACTCAGTCCTTGCACCTGGTCCAGACACCAATTCAGTCTCCTTGCCCTCACTCTGTCTGTGCACTGGGCACAGCTACCCATTCAATCACCCCGCCCTTCACTCCGTCCACGCACTAGGCCCCGCTGTCCATTCAATGCACTTACCCATCCCTCAGTCCATGCACCAGGCCCAGCCACCCATTCAATCAGCTCACCCATCACTCAGTCCGTGCACCGGGTCCAGCCATTCAGTCACTGCGTCCTCACTCAGTCTGTGCGCTGGGTCCACAGTCACTAATTCAATCACCTCACCCTCATTCAGCCTCTGCACTGGGCTCAGCTACCCATTCAATCACCTCGCCCATCAATCAGTCCATGGACCAGGCCCAGTCACCCATTAATTCACCTCGCCCATTACTCAGTCTGTGCACTGGGTCCACAGTCACCCATTCAATCACCTCGCTGTCACCCAGTCTCTGCACTGGGTCCACAGTCACCCATTCAATCACCTCGCCCATCATTCAATCTGTGCACTGGGTCCACAGTCACCCATTCAATGACCCCTCCCAACAGTCAGTCTGTGCACTGGGTCCAGATTCACACATACAATCACCTCGCCCATCACTCAGTCTGTACACTGGCATCAGCCACACATTCAATCTACTCGACATCACTCAATCCGTGCTGTGTGTCCACAGTCACCCATTCAATCACCTCGCCCATCACTCAGTCCATGGATCGGATACACCGTCACCCATTCAATCACCTCGCCCATCACACAGTCCATGCACCAGATCCACAGTCACCCATTCAATCACCTCGCCCATCACTCAGTCCATGCACCAGATCCACAGTCACCCATTCAATCAGCTCACCCTCATTCAGCCTGTGCACTGAACTCAGCTACCCATTCAATCACCTCGCCCATCACTCAGTCCATGGACCAGTCCCAGTCACCCATTCAATTACCTCGCTCATCACTCAGTCCATGCACTGGAACCACAGTCACCCATTCAAGCACCTCACCCATCACTCAGTCCGTGCACCGTTTCCACCCATTCAGTCACTGCGTCCTCATTCACTCTGTGCGCTGGGTCCACAGTCACCTATTCAATAAGCTCACCCTCATTCAGCCTGTGCACTGGGCTCAGCTACCCATTCAATCACCTCGCCCATCACTCAGTCCATGGACCAGGCCCAGTCACCCATTCAGTCACCTCGCCCATCACTGAGTCCATGCACTGGAACCACAGTCATCCATTCAATCAGCTCGCCCATCACTCGGTCCATGCATCAGATCCACAGTCACCCATTCAATCACCTCTCCCATTACTCAGTCCATGCACCAGATCCACAGTCACAAATTCAATCACCTCGCCATCACTCAGGCTCTGCACTGGGTCCACTGTCACTCTTCAATCACCTCGCCCATCATTCAATCTGTGCACTAGGTCCACAGTCACCCATTCAATGACCCCTCCCTACAGTCAGTCTTTGCACTGGGTCCACAGTCACCCATTCAATCACCTCGACCATCACTCAGTCCTTGCACCTGCTCCAGTCAGCCATTCGGTCACCTTGCCCTCACTCAGTCTGTGCACTGGGCTCAGCTACCCATTCAATCACCCCGCACATCACTCCGTCCATGCACTAGGCCCAGCTCGCCATTCAATCCACTTACCCATCACTCAGTCCATACACCGGATCCACAGTCACCCATTCAATCAACTCGCCCATCACTCAGTCCATGCACGAAGCCCAGCCAGCCATTCAAACATCTCACCCATCACTCAGTCGGTGCACCGGGTCCACCCTTTCAGTCACTGCGACTTCACTCAGTCTGTGCGCTGGGCCCACAGTCACCCATTCAATCACCTCACCCTCATTCAGCCTGTGTGCTGGGTTCAGCTACCCATTCAATCACCCCGCCCATCACCTCGTCCATGCACCAGGCACAGCCACCCATTCAATCACCTCACCCATCACTCAGTCCATGCACCGGGTCCACCCATTCAGTCGCTGCGTCCTCACTCAGTCTGTGCACTGGCTCCACAGTCACCCATTAAATCACCTCGCCCTCACTCAGTCTGTGCACTGGGTCCATAGTCACCCATTAAATCACCTCGCCATCACTCATTCTGTGCACTGGGTCCACAGTCACCCATTCAATGACCCCTCTCAACAGTCAGTCTGTGCACTGGGTCCACATTCACACATTCAATCACCTTGCCCATCACTCAGTCTGTGCACTTGGTGCACAGTCACCCATTCAATCACCTCACCCATCAATCAGTCCATACACCGGATCCACAGTCACCCATTCAATGAACTCGCCCTCACTGAGTCTGTGCACTGGCATCAGCCACCCATTCAATCACCTCGCCCTCACTGAGTCTGTGCACTGTCATCAGCCACCCATTCAATCAACTCGACATCACCCAATCCGTGCTGTGGGTCCACAACTACCCATTCAATCGCCCCGCCCATCACTCCGTCCATGCACTAGGCCCAGCTCGCCATTCAATCCACTTACCCATCACTCAGTCCATGCACTAGGCCCAGCTAGCCATTCAAACACCTCACCCATCACTCAGTCCGTACACCGGGTCCACCAATTCAGTCACTGCGACTTCACTCAGTCTGTGCGCTGGGTCCACAGTCACCCATTCAATCACCTCACCCTCATTCAGCCTGTGCGCTGGGTTCAGCTACCCATTCAATCACCTCGCCCATCACTCAGTCCATGGACCAGGCCCAGTCACCCATTCAATCACCTCACTCATCACTCAGTCCATGCACCGGAACCACAGTCACAAATTCAATCACCTCGCCCATTACTCAGTCCATGCCCCGGATCCACAGTCACAAATTCAATCCATTCGCCAACACTCAGTCTCTGCACTGGGTCCACAGTCACCCATTCAATCACCTCGCCCATCATTCAATCTGTGCACTGGGTCCACAGTCACCCATTCAATGACCCCTCCCAACGGTCAGTCTGTGCACTGGGTCCACATTCTCCCATTCAATCGCCTCGCTCATCACTCAGTCTGTGTAAAGGGTCCACAGTCACCCATTCAATCACCTCGACCATCAATCAGTCCATACACCGCATCCACAGTCACCCATTCAATCACTTTGCCCTCACTGAGTCTGTGCACTGGGATCAGCCACACATTCAATCACCTCGCACTCACCGAGTCTGTGCACTGGCATCAGCCAACCATTCAATCAACTCGACATCACTCAATCCGTGCTGTGTGTCCACAGTCACCCATTCAAACACCTCGCCCATCTCTCAGTCCATGGATCGGATACACCGTCACCCATTCAATCACCTCGCCCATCACTCAGTCCATGCACCAGATCCACAGTCACCCATTCAATCACCTCGCCCATCATTCAGTCCATGCACCAGTTCCACAGTCACCCATTCAATCACCTTGCGCATCACTCAGTCCTTGCACCAGGTCCAGTCACCCATTCAGTCACATTCAGTGTGTGCACTGGGTACAGCTACCCATTCAATCACGCCGCCCATCACTCCGTCCATGCATTAGGCCCAGCCACCCATTCAATCCACTTATCCATCACTCAGTCCATGCACCAAGCCCAGCCACACATTAATCAGCTCACCCATCACTCAGTCCTTGCACCTGGTCCAGACACCAATTCAGTCTCCTTGCCCTCACTCTGTCTGTGCACTGGGCACAGCTACCCATTCAATCACCCCGCCCTTCACTCCGTCCACGCACTAGGCCCCGCTGTCCATTCAATGCACTTACCCATCCCTCAGTCCATGCACCAGGCCCAGCCACCCATTCAATCAGCTCACCCATCACTCAGTCCGTGCACCGGGTCCAGCCATTCAGTCACTGCGTCCTCACTCAGTCTGTGCGCTGGGTCCACAGTCACTAATTCAATCACCTCACCCTCATTCAGCCTCTGCACTGGGCTCAGCTACCCATTCAATCACCTCGCCCATCAATCAGTCCATGGACCAGGCCCAGTCACCCATTAATTCACCTCGCCCATTACTCAGTCTGTGCACTGGGTCCACAGTCACCCATTCAATCACCTCGCTGTCACCCAGTCTCTGCACTGGGTCCACAGTCACCCATTCAATCACCTCGCCCATCATTCAATCTGTGCACTGGGTCCACAGTCACCCATTCAATGACCCCTCCCAACAGTCAGTCTGTGCACTGGGTCCAGATTCACACATACAATCACCTCGCCCATCACTCAGTCTGTACACTGGCATCAGCCACACATTCAATCTACTCGACATCACTCAATCCGTGCTGTGTGTCCACAGTCACCCATTCAATCACCTCGCCCATCACTCAGTCCATGGATCGGATACACCGTCACCCATTCAATCACCTCGCCCATCACACAGTCCATGCACCAGATCCACAGTCACCCATTCAATCACCTCGCCCATCACTCAGTCCATGCACCAGATCCACAGTCACCCATTCAATCAGCTCACCCTCATTCAGCCTGTGCACTGAACTCAGCTACCCATTCAATCACCTCGCCCATCACTCAGTCCATGGACCAGTCCCAGTCACCCATTCAATTACCTCGCTCATCACTCAGTCCATGCACTGGAACCACAGTCACCCATTCAAGCACCTCACCCATCACTCAGTCCGTGCACCGTTTCCACCCATTCAGTCACTGCGTCCTCATTCACTCTGTGCGCTGGGTCCACAGTCACCTATTCAATAAGCTCACCCTCATTCAGCCTGTGCACTGGGCTCAGCTACCCATTCAATCACCTCGCCCATCACTCAGTCCATGGACCAGGCCCAGTCACCCATTCAGTCACCTCGCCCATCACTGAGTCCATGCACTGGAACCACAGTCATCCATTCAATCAGCTCGCCCATCACTCGGTCCATGCACCGAAACCACAGTCACAAATTCAATCACCTCGCCCATTACTCATTCCGTGCAACGGATCCAGTCACAAATCCAATCACCTTGCCCATCATTCAGACTGTGCACTGGACTCAGCTACCCATTCAATCACCTCACTATCATTCAGTCCATGGATCAGATCCCCAGTCACCCACTCAATCACTTTGCCCATCACTCAGTCCATGGACCAGGCCCAGTCACACATTCAATCACCTCGCCATCATTCAGTCAATGGACCAGGCCCAGCCACCCAGTAAATCACCTCGCCCATCACTCAGTCTGTGCACTGGGTCCGCAGTCACCCATTCAATCACCTAGCTGTCACCCAGTCTGTGCACTGGGTCCACGTCACCCATTCAATCACCTCGCCCTCACTCAGTCTGTGCACTGGGTCCAGTAACACCCATTCAATCACCTCGCCCATCACTCAGTCCATGCATCAGATCCACAGTCACCCATTCAATCACCTCTCCCATTACTCAGTCCATGCACCAGATCCACAGTCACAAATTCAATCACCTCGCCATCACTCAGGCTCTGCACTGGGTCCACTGTCACTCTTCAATCACCTCGCCCATCATTCAATCTGTGCACTAGGTCCACAGTCACCCATTCAATGACCCCTCCCTACAGTCAGTCTTTGCACTGGGTCCACAGTCACCCATTCAATCACCTCGACCATCACTCAGTCCTTGCACCTGCTCCAGTCAGCCATTCGGTCACCTTGCCCTCACTCAGTCTGTGCACTGGGCTCAGCTACCCATTCAATCACCCCGCACATCACTCCGTCCATGCACTAGGCCCAGCTCGCCATTCAATCCACTTACCCATCACTCAGTCCATACACCGGATCCACAGTCACCCATTCAATCAACTCGCCCATCACTCAGTCCATGCACGAAGCCCAGCCAGCCATTCAAACATCTCACCCATCACTCAGTCGGTGCACCGGGTCCACCCTTTCAGTCACTGCGACTTCACTCAGTCTGTGCGCTGGGCCCACAGTCACCCATTCAATCACCTCACCCTCATTCAGCCTGTGTGCTGGGTTCAGCTACCCATTCAATCACCCCGCCCATCACCTCGTCCATGCACCAGGCACAGCCACCCATTCAATCACCTCACCCATCACTCAGTCCATGCACCGGGTCCACCCATTCAGTCGCTGCGTCCTCACTCAGTCTGTGCACTGGCTCCACAGTCACCCATTAAATCACCTCGCCCTCACTCAGTCTGTGCACTGGGTCCATAGTCACCCATTAAATCACCTCGCCATCACTCATTCTGTGCACTGGGTCCACAGTCACCCATTCAATGACCCCTCTCAACAGTCAGTCTGTGCACTGGGTCCACATTCACACATTCAATCACCTTGCCCATCACTCAGTCTGTGCACTTGGTGCACAGTCACCCATTCAATCACCTCACCCATCAATCAGTCCATACACCGGATCCACAGTCACCCATTCAATGAACTCGCCCTCACTGAGTCTGTGCACTGGCATCAGCCACCCATTCAATCACCTCGCCCTCACTGAGTCTGTGCACTGTCATCAGCCACCCATTCAATCAACTCGACATCACCCAATCCGTGCTGTGGGTCCACAACTACCCATTCAATCGCCCCGCCCATCACTCCGTCCATGCACTAGGCCCAGCTCGCCATTCAATCCACTTACCCATCACTCAGTCCATGCACTAGGCCCAGCTAGCCATTCAAACACCTCACCCATCACTCAGTCCGTACACCGGGTCCACCAATTCAGTCACTGCGACTTCACTCAGTCTGTGCGCTGGGTCCACAGTCACCCATTCAATCACCTCACCCTCATTCAGCCTGTGCGCTGGGTTCAGCTACCCATTCAATCACCTCGCCCATCACTCAGTCCATGGACCAGGCCCAGTCACCCATTCAATCACCTCACTCATCACTCAGTCCATGCACCGGAACCACAGTCACAAATTCAATCACCTCGCCCATTACTCAGTCCATGCCCCGGATCCACAGTCACAAATTCAATCCATTCGCCAACACTCAGTCTCTGCACTGGGTCCACAGTCACCCATTCAATCACCTCGCCCATCATTCAATCTGTGCACTGGGTCCACAGTCACCCATTCAATGACCCCTCCCAACGGTCAGTCTGTGCACTGGGTCCACATTCTCCCATTCAATCGCCTCGCTCATCACTCAGTCTGTGTAAAGGGTCCACAGTCACCCATTCAATCACCTCGACCATCAATCAGTCCATACACCGCATCCACAGTCACCCATTCAATCACTTTGCCCTCACTGAGTCTGTGCACTGGGATCAGCCACACATTCAATCACCTCGCACTCACCGAGTCTGTGCACTGGCATCAGCCAACCATTCAATCAACTCGACATCACTCAATCCGTGCTGTGTGTCCACAGTCACCCATTCAAACACCTCGCCCATCTCTCAGTCCATGGATCGGATACACCGTCACCCATTCAATCACCTCGCCCATCACTCAGTCCATGCACCAGATCCACAGTCACCCATTCAATCACCTCGCCCATCATTCAGTCCATGCACCAGTTCCACAGTCACCCATTCAATCACCTTGCGCATCACTCAGTCCTTGCACCAGGTCCAGTCACCCATTCAGTCACATTCAGTGTGTGCACTGGGTACAGCTACCCATTCAATCACGCCGCCCATCACTCCGTCCATGCATTAGGCCCAGCCACCCATTCAATCCACTTATCCATCACTCAGTCCATGCACCAAGCCCAGCCACACATTAATCAGCTCACCCATCACTCAGTCCTTGCACCTGGTCCAGACACCAATTCAGTCTCCTTGCCCTCACTCTGTCTGTGCACTGGGCACAGCTACCCATTCAATCACCCCGCCCTTCACTCCGTCCACGCACTAGGCCCCGCTGTCCATTCAATGCACTTACCCATCCCTCAGTCCATGCACCAGGCCCAGCCACCCATTCAATCAGCTCACCCATCACTCAGTCCGTGCACCGGGTCCAGCCATTCAGTCACTGCGTCCTCACTCAGTCTGTGCGCTGGGTCCACAGTCACTAATTCAATCACCTCACCCTCATTCAGCCTCTGCACTGGGCTCAGCTACCCATTCAATCACCTCGCCCATCAATCAGTCCATGGACCAGGCCCAGTCACCCATTAATTCACCTCGCCCATTACTCAGTCTGTGCACTGGGTCCACAGTCACCCATTCAATCACCTCGCTGTCACCCAGTCTCTGCACTGGGTCCACAGTCACCCATTCAATCACCTCGCCCATCATTCAATCTGTGCACTGGGTCCACAGTCACCCATTCAATGACCCCTCCCAACAGTCAGTCTGTGCACTGGGTCCAGATTCACACATACAATCACCTCGCCCATCACTCAGTCTGTACACTGGCATCAGCCACACATTCAATCTACTCGACATCACTCAATCCGTGCTGTGTGTCCACAGTCACCCATTCAATCACCTCGCCCATCACTCAGTCCATGGATCGGATACACCGTCACCCATTCAATCACCTCGCCCATCACACAGTCCATGCACCAGATCCACAGTCACCCATTCAATCACCTCGCCCATCACTCAGTCCATGCACCAGATCCACAGTCACCCATTCAATCAGCTCACCCTCATTCAGCCTGTGCACTGAACTCAGCTACCCATTCAATCACCTCGCCCATCACTCAGTCCATGGACCAGTCCCAGTCACCCATTCAATTACCTCGCTCATCACTCAGTCCATGCACTGGAACCACAGTCACCCATTCAAGCACCTCACCCATCACTCAGTCCGTGCACCGTTTCCACCCATTCAGTCACTGCGTCCTCATTCACTCTGTGCGCTGGGTCCACAGTCACCTATTCAATAAGCTCACCCTCATTCAGCCTGTGCACTGGGCTCAGCTACCCATTCAATCACCTCGCCCATCACTCAGTCCATGGACCAGGCCCAGTCACCCATTCAGTCACCTCGCCCATCACTGAGTCCATGCACTGGAACCACAGTCATCCATTCAATCAGCTCGCCCATCACTCGGTCCATGCACCGAAACCACAGTCACAAATTCAATCACCTCGCCCATTACTCATTCCGTGCAACGGATCCAGTCACAAATCCAATCACCTTGCCCATCATTCAGACTGTGCACTGGACTCAGCTACCCATTCAATCACCTCACTATCATTCAGTCCATGGATCAGATCCCCAGTCACCCACTCAATCACTTTGCCCATCACTCAGTCCATGGACCAGGCCCAGTCACACATTCAATCACCTCGCCATCATTCAGTCAATGGACCAGGCCCAGCCACCCAGTAAATCACCTCGCCCATCACTCAGTCTGTGCACTGGGTCCGCAGTCACCCATTCAATCACCTAGCTGTCACCCAGTCTGTGCACTGGGTCCACGTCACCCATTCAATCACCTCGCCCTCACTCAGTCTGTGCACTGGGTCCAGTAACACCCATTCAATCACCTCGCCCATCACTCAGTCCATGCATCAGATCCACAGTCACCCATTCAATCACCTCTCCCATTACTCAGTCCATGCACCAGATCCACAGTCACAAATTCAATCACCTCGCCATCACTCAGGCTCTGCACTGGGTCCACTGTCACTCTTCAATCACCTCGCCCATCATTCAATCTGTGCACTAGGTCCACAGTCACCCATTCAATGACCCCTCCCTACAGTCAGTCTTTGCACTGGGTCCACAGTCACCCATTCAATCACCTCGACCATCACTCAGTCCTTGCACCTGCTCCAGTCAGCCATTCGGTCACCTTGCCCTCACTCAGTCTGTGCACTGGGCTCAGCTACCCATTCAATCACCCCGCACATCACTCCGTCCATGCACTAGGCCCAGCTCGCCATTCAATCCACTTACCCATCACTCAGTCCATACACCGGATCCACAGTCACCCATTCAATCAACTCGCCCATCACTCAGTCCATGCACGAAGCCCAGCCAGCCATTCAAACATCTCACCCATCACTCAGTCGGTGCACCGGGTCCACCCTTTCAGTCACTGCGACTTCACTCAGTCTGTGCGCTGGGCCCACAGTCACCCATTCAATCACCTCACCCTCATTCAGCCTGTGTGCTGGGTTCAGCTACCCATTCAATCACCCCGCCCATCACCTCGTCCATGCACCAGGCACAGCCACCCATTCAATCACCTCACCCATCACTCAGTCCATGCACCGGGTCCACCCATTCAGTCGCTGCGTCCTCACTCAGTCTGTGCACTGGCTCCACAGTCACCCATTAAATCACCTCGCCCTCACTCAGTCTGTGCACTGGGTCCATAGTCACCCATTAAATCACCTCGCCATCACTCATTCTGTGCACTGGGTCCACAGTCACCCATTCAATGACCCCTCTCAACAGTCAGTCTGTGCACTGGGTCCACATTCACACATTCAATCACCTTGCCCATCACTCAGTCTGTGCACTTGGTGCACAGTCACCCATTCAATCACCTCACCCATCAATCAGTCCATACACCGGATCCACAGTCACCCATTCAATGAACTCGCCCTCACTGAGTCTGTGCACTGGCATCAGCCACCCATTCAATCACCTCGCCCTCACTGAGTCTGTGCACTGTCATCAGCCACCCATTCAATCAACTCGACATCACCCAATCCGTGCTGTGGGTCCACAACTACCCATTCAATCGCCCCGCCCATCACTCCGTCCATGCACTAGGCCCAGCTCGCCATTCAATCCACTTACCCATCACTCAGTCCATGCACTAGGCCCAGCTAGCCATTCAAACACCTCACCCATCACTCAGTCCGTACACCGGGTCCACCAATTCAGTCACTGCGACTTCACTCAGTCTGTGCGCTGGGTCCACAGTCACCCATTCAATCACCTCACCCTCATTCAGCCTGTGCGCTGGGTTCAGCTACCCATTCAATCACCTCGCCCATCACTCAGTCCATGGACCAGGCCCAGTCACCCATTCAATCACCTCACTCATCACTCAGTCCATGCACCGGAACCACAGTCACAAATTCAATCACCTCGCCCATTACTCAGTCCATGCCCCGGATCCACAGTCACAAATTCAATCCATTCGCCAACACTCAGTCTCTGCACTGGGTCCACAGTCACCCATTCAATCACCTCGCCCATCATTCAATCTGTGCACTGGGTCCACAGTCACCCATTCAATGACCCCTCCCAACGGTCAGTCTGTGCACTGGGTCCACATTCTCCCATTCAATCGCCTCGCTCATCACTCAGTCTGTGTAAAGGGTCCACAGTCACCCATTCAATCACCTCGACCATCAATCAGTCCATACACCGCATCCACAGTCACCCATTCAATCACTTTGCCCTCACTGAGTCTGTGCACTGGGATCAGCCACACATTCAATCACCTCGCACTCACCGAGTCTGTGCACTGGCATCAGCCAACCATTCAATCAACTCGACATCACTCAATCCGTGCTGTGTGTCCACAGTCACCCATTCAAACACCTCGCCCATCTCTCAGTCCATGGATCGGATACACCGTCACCCATTCAATCACCTCGCCCATCACTCAGTCCATGCACCAGATCCACAGTCACCCATTCAATCACCTCGCCCATCATTCAGTCCATGCACCAGTTCCACAGTCACCCATTCAATCACCTTGCGCATCACTCAGTCCTTGCACCAGGTCCAGTCACCCATTCAGTCACATTCAGTGTGTGCACTGGGTACAGCTACCCATTCAATCACGCCGCCCATCACTCCGTCCATGCATTAGGCCCAGCCACCCATTCAATCCACTTATCCATCACTCAGTCCATGCACCAAGCCCAGCCACACATTAATCAGCTCACCCATCACTCAGTCCTTGCACCTGGTCCAGACACCAATTCAGTCTCCTTGCCCTCACTCTGTCTGTGCACTGGGCACAGCTACCCATTCAATCACCCCGCCCTTCACTCCGTCCACGCACTAGGCCCCGCTGTCCATTCAATGCACTTACCCATCCCTCAGTCCATGCACCAGGCCCAGCCACCCATTCAATCAGCTCACCCATCACTCAGTCCGTGCACCGGGTCCAGCCATTCAGTCACTGCGTCCTCACTCAGTCTGTGCGCTGGGTCCACAGTCACTAATTCAATCACCTCACCCTCATTCAGCCTCTGCACTGGGCTCAGCTACCCATTCAATCACCTCGCCCATCAATCAGTCCATGGACCAGGCCCAGTCACCCATTAATTCACCTCGCCCATTACTCAGTCTGTGCACTGGGTCCACAGTCACCCATTCAATCACCTCGCTGTCACCCAGTCTCTGCACTGGGTCCACAGTCACCCATTCAATCACCTCGCCCATCATTCAATCTGTGCACTGGGTCCACAGTCACCCATTCAATGACCCCTCCCAACAGTCAGTCTGTGCACTGGGTCCAGATTCACACATACAATCACCTCGCCCATCACTCAGTCTGTACACTGGCATCAGCCACACATTCAATCTACTCGACATCACTCAATCCGTGCTGTGTGTCCACAGTCACCCATTCAATCACCTCGCCCATCACTCAGTCCATGGATCGGATACACCGTCACCCATTCAATCACCTCGCCCATCACACAGTCCATGCACCAGATCCACAGTCACCCATTCAATCACCTCGCCCATCACTCAGTCCATGCACCAGATCCACAGTCACCCATTCAATCAGCTCACCCTCATTCAGCCTGTGCACTGAACTCAGCTACCCATTCAATCACCTCGCCCATCACTCAGTCCATGGACCAGTCCCAGTCACCCATTCAATTACCTCGCTCATCACTCAGTCCATGCACTGGAACCACAGTCACCCATTCAAGCACCTCACCCATCACTCAGTCCGTGCACCGTTTCCACCCATTCAGTCACTGCGTCCTCATTCACTCTGTGCGCTGGGTCCACAGTCACCTATTCAATAAGCTCACCCTCATTCAGCCTGTGCACTGGGCTCAGCTACCCATTCAATCACCTCGCCCATCACTCAGTCCATGGACCAGGCCCAGTCACCCATTCAGTCACCTCGCCCATCACTGAGTCCATGCACTGGAACCACAGTCATCCATTCAATCAGCTCGCCCATCACTCGGTCCATGCACCGAAACCACAGTCACAAATTCAATCACCTCGCCCATTACTCATTCCGTGCAACGGATCCAGTCACAAATCCAATCACCTTGCCCATCATTCAGACTGTGCACTGGACTCAGCTACCCATTCAATCACCTCACTATCATTCAGTCCATGGATCAGATCCCCAGTCACCCACTCAATCACTTTGCCCATCACTCAGTCCATGGACCAGGCCCAGTCACACATTCAATCACCTCGCCATCATTCAGTCAATGGACCAGGCCCAGCCACCCAGTAAATCACCTCGCCCATCACTCAGTCTGTGCACTGGGTCCGCAGTCACCCATTCAATCACCTAGCTGTCACCCAGTCTGTGCACTGGGTCCACGTCACCCATTCAATCACCTCGCCCTCACTCAGTCTGTGCACTGGGTCCAGTGACACACATTCAATCACCTCGCCCATCACTCAGTCCATGCATCAGATCCACAGTCACCCATTCAATCACCTCTCCCATTACTCAGTCCATGCACCAGATCCACAGTCACAAATTCAATCACCTCGCCATCACTCAGGCTCTGCACTGGGTCCACTGTCACTCTTCAATCACCTCGCCCATCATTCAATCTGTGCACTAGGTCCACAGTCACCCATTCAATGACCCCTCCCTACAGTCAGTCTTTGCACTGGGTCCACAGTCACCCATTCAATCACCTCGACCATCACTCAGTCCTTGCACCTGCTCCAGTCAGCCATTCGGTCACCTTGCCCTCACTCAGTCTGTGCACTGGGCTCAGCTACCCATTCAATCACCCCGCACATCACTCCGTCCATGCACTAGGCCCAGCTCGCCATTCAATCCACTTACCCATCACTCAGTCCATGCACTAGGCCCAGCCAGCCATTCAAACACCTCACCCATCACTCAGTCCGTACACCGGGTCCACCCATTCAGTCACTGCGACTTCACTCAGTCAGTCCGCTGGGTCCACAGTCACCCATTCAATCACCTCACCCTCATTCAGCCTGTGTGCTGGGTTCAGCTACCCATTCAATCACCCCGCCCATCACCTCGTCCATGCACCAGGCACAGCCACCCATTCAATCACCTCACCCATCACTCAGTCCATGCACCGGGTCCACCCATTCAGTCGCTGCGTCCTCACTCAGTCTGTGCACTGGCTCCACAGTCACCCATTAAATCACCTCGCCCTCACTCAGTCTGTGCACTGGGTCCATAGTCACCCATTAAATCACCTCGCCATCACTCATTCTGTGCACTGGGTCCACAGTCACCCATTCAATGACCCCTCTCAACAGTCAGTCTGTGCACTGGGTCCACATTCACACATTCAATCACCTTGCCCATCACTCAGTCTGTGCACTTGGTGCACAGTCACCCATTCAATCACCTCACCCATCAATCAGTCCATACACCGGATCCACAGTCCCCCATTCAATGAACTCGCCCTCACTGAGTCTGTGCACTGGCATCAGCCACCCATTCAATCACCTCGCCCTCACTGAGTCTGTGCACTGTCATCAGCCACCCATTCAATCAACTCGACATCACCCAATCCGTGCTGTGGGTCCACAACTACCCATTCAATCGCCCCGCCCATCACTCCGTCCATGCACTAGGCCCAGCTCGCCATTCAATCCACTTACCCATCACTCAGTCCATGCACTAGGCCCAGCTAGCCATTCAAACACCTCACCCATCACTCAGTCCGTACACCGGGTCCACCAATTCAGTCACTGCGACTTCACTCAGTCTGTGCGCTGGGTCCACAGTCACCCATTCAATCACCTCACCCTCATTCAGCCTGTGCGCTGGGTTCAGCTACCCATTCAATCACCTCGCCCATCACTCAGTCCATGGACCAGGCCCAGTCACCCATTCAATCACCTCGCTCATCACTCAGTCCATGCACCGGAACCACAGTCACAAATTCAATCACCTCGCCCATTACTCAGTCCATGCCCCGGATCCACAGTCACAAATTCAATCCATTCGCCAACACTCAGTCTCTGCACTGGGTCCACAGTCACCCATTCAATCACCTCGCCCATCATTCAATCTGTGCACTGGGTCCACAGTCACCCATTCAATGACCCCTCCCAACGGTCAGTCTGTGCACTGGGTCCACATTCTCCCATTCAATCGCCTCGCTCATCACTCAGTCTGTGTAAAGGGTCCACAGTCACCCATTCAATCACCTCGACCATCAATCAGTCCATACACCGCATCCACAGTCACCCATTCAATCACTTTGCCCTCACTGAGTCTGTGCACTGGGATCAGCCACACATTCAATCACCTCGCACTCACCGAGTCTGTGCACTGGCATCAGCCAACCATTCAATCAACTCGACATCACTCAATCCGTGCTGTGTGTCCACAGTCACCCATTCAAACACCTCGCCCATCTCTCAGTCCATGGATCGGATACACCGTCACCCATTCAATCACCTCGCCCATCACTCAGTCCATGCACCAGATCCACAGTCACCCATTCAATCACCTCGCCCATCACTCAGTCCATGCACCAGATACACAGTCACCCATTCAATCACCTCGCCCATCACTCAGTCCATGCACCAGATCGACAGTCACCCATTCAATCACTCAGTACTTGTACCAGGTCCAGTCACCAATTTGGTCACCTTGCCCTCACTCATCTGTGCACTGGGCTCAGCTACCCATTCAATCACCCTGCCCATCACTCCGTCCATTCACTAGGCCCAGCCACCCATTCAATCCACTTACACATCCCTCAGTCCATGCACCAGGCACAGCCACCCATTCAATCAGCTCACCCATCACTCAGTCTGTGCACCGGGTCCACCCATTAGGTCACTGCGTCCTCACTCAGTCTGTGCGCTGGGTCCACAGTCACCCATTCAATCACCTCACCCTCATTCAGCCTCTGCACTGGGCTCAGCTACCCATTCAATCACCTCGCCCATCAATCAGTCCATGGACCAGGCCCAGTCACCCATTAAATCACCTCGCCCATTACTCAGTCTGTGCACTGGGTCCACAGTCACCCATTCAATCACCTCGCTGTCACCCAGTCTCTGCACTGGGACGACAGTCACCCATTAAATCACCTTGCCCTCACTCAGTCTGTGCACTGGGTCCAGTGACACAAATTCAATCACCTCGCCCATCACTCAGTCTGTGCACTGGCATCAGCCACACATTCAATCAACTCGACATCACTCAATCCGTGGTGTGTGTCCACAGTCACCCATTCAAACACCTTGCCCATCACTCAGTCCATGCAGCAGGCCCAGTCACCCATTCAATCACCTCGCTCATCACTCAGTCCATGGATCGGTTCCACCGTCACCCATTCAATCACCTCGCCCATCACACAGTCCATGCACCAGATCCACAGTCACCCATTCAATCAGCTCACCCTCATTCAGCCTGTGCACTGAACTCAGCTACCAATTCAATCACCTCGCCCATCACTCAGTCCATGGACCAGTCCCAGTCACCCATTCAATTAACTCGCTCATCACTCAGTCCATGCACTGGAACCACAGTCTCCCATTGAATCACCTCACCCATCACTCGGTCCGTGCACCCATTCAGTCATTGCGTCCTCATTCACTCTGTGCGCTGGGTCCACAGTCACCTGTTCAATAAGCTCACCCTCCTTCAGCCTGTGCACTGGGCTCAGCTACCCATTCAATCACCTCGCCCATCATTCAGTCCATTGACCTGGCCCAGTCACCCATTCAGTCACCTCGCCCATCACTGAGTCCATGCACTGGAACCACAGTCATCCATTCAATCAGCTCGCCCATTGCTCAGTCCATGCACCGAAACCACAGTCACAAATTCAATCACCTCGCCCATTACTCAGTCTGTGCACCGGATCTACAGTCACAAGTACAATCACCTTGCCCATCATTCAGACTGTGCACTGGACTCAGCTACCCATTCAATCACCTCGCCATCATTCAGTCCATGTATCAGATCCCCAGTCACCCACTCAATCACTTTGCCCATCACTCAGTCCATGGACCAGGCCCAGTCACACATTCAATCACCTCGCCATCATTCAGTCAATGGACCAGGCCCAGTCACCCGTTAAGTCACCTCGCCCATCACTCAGTCTGTGCACTGGGTCCGCAGTCACCCATTCAATCACCTAGCTGTCACCCAGTCTGTGCACTGGGTCCACAGTCACCCATTAAATCAACTCGCCCTCACTCAGTCTGTGCACTGGGTCCACAGTCACCCATTAAATCAACTCGCCCTCACTCAGTCTGTGCACTGGTTCCAGTGACACCCATTCAATCACCTCGCCCATCACTCAGTCTGTGCACTGGCATCAGCCACACATTCAATCAACTCGACATCACTCAATCCGTGCTGTGTGTCCACAGTCACCCATTCAATCACCTCGCCCATCACACAGTCCATGCACCAGATCCACAGTCACCAATACAATCACCTCGCCCATCGCACAGTCCATGCACCTGATCCGCAGTCACCCATTCAATCACCTCGCCCATCACTCAGTCCATGCACCAGATCCACAGTCACCCATTCAATCAGCTCACCCTCATTCAGCCTGTGCACTGAACTCAGCTACCCATTCAATCACCTCGCCCATCACTCAGTCCATGGACCAGTCCCAGTCACCCATTCAATTACCTCGCTCATCACTCAGTCCATGCACTGGAACCACAGTCACCCATTCAATCACCTCACCCATCACTCAGTCCGTGCACTGTTTCCACCCATTCAGTCACTGCATCCTCATTCACTCTGTGTGCTGGGTCCACAGTCACCTATTCAATAAGCTCACCCTCATTCAGCCTGTGCACTGGGCTCAGCTACACATTCAATCACCTCGCCCATCACTCAATCCATGGACGAGGCCCAGTCACCCATTCAATCACCTCGCCCATCACTGAGACCATGCTCTGGAACCACAGTCATCCATTCAATCAGCTCGCCCATCAGTCAGTCCATGCACCGAAACCACATTCACAAATTGAATCACCTCGCCCATTACTCATTCTGTGCACCAGATCCACAGTCACAAATTCAATCACCTTGCCCATCATTCAGACTGTGCACAGGACTCAGCTACCCATTCAATCAGCTCACCATCATTCAGTCCATGCATCAGATCCCCAGTCACCCACTCAATCACTTTGCCCATCACTCAGTCCATGGACCAGGCCCAGTCACACATTCAATCACCTCGCCATCATTCAGTCCATGCACCAGGACCAGTCACCCATTCAATCACCTAGCTCATCACTCAGTCCATGCACCAGATCCACAGTCACCAATACAATCACCTCGCCCATCGCACAGTCCATGCACCAGATCCGCAGTCACCCATTCAATCACCTCGCCCATCACTCAGTCCATGCACCAGATCCACAGTCACCCATTCAATCAGCTCACCCTCATTCAGCCTGTGCACTGAACTCAGCTACCCATTCAATCACCTCGCCCATCACGCAGTCCATGGACCAGTCCCAGTCACCCATTCAATTACCTCGCTCATCACTCAGTCCATGCACTGGAACCACAGTCACCCATTCAAGCACCTCACCCATCACTCAGTCCGTGCACCGTTTCCACCCATTCAGTCACTGCATCCTCATTCACTCTGTGTGCTGGGTCCACAGTCACCTGTTCAATAAGCTCAGCCTCATTCAGCCTGTGCACTGGGCTCAGCTACACATTCAATCACCTCGCCCATCACTCAGTCCATGGACCAGGCCCAGCCACCCATTCAATCACCTAGCTCATCACTCAGTCCATGGTTCGGACTGCACCAGGTCCAGTTACACATTCAGTCACCTTGCCCCCACTCAGTGTGTGCACTGGTCACAGCTACCCATTCAATCACCTCGCCATCATTCAGTCCATGCACCAGGACCAGTCACCCATTCAATCACCTAGCTCATCACTCAGTCCATGGTTCGGATTTACAGTCACCCATTCAATCACCTTGCCCATCACACAGTCCATGTACCAGATCCTCAGTCACCCATTCAATCACCTCGCCCATCACTCAGTCCATGCACCAGATCCACAGTCACCCATTCAATCACCTCGTCCATCACTCAGTCTGTGCACTGGGTTCGCAGTCACCCATTCAATCACCTAGCTGTCACCCAGTCTGTGCACTGGGTCCACAGTCACCCATTAAATCACCTCGCCCTCACTCAGTCTGTGCACTGGGTCCAGTGACACCCATTCAATTACCTCACCATCACTCAGTCTCTGCACTGGGTCCACAATCACCCATTCAATCACCTCGCCCATCATTCAATCTGTGCACTGGTTCCACATTCACCCAGTGAATCACCTCGCCCATCACTCAGTCCATGCACCAGATCCACAGTCACCCATTCAATCACCTCACCCATCACTCAGAATTTGCACCAGATCCACAGTCACCCATTCAATCGCCTCGACCATCACTCAGTCCTTGCACCAGGTCCAGTTACACATTCAGTCACCTTGCCCCCACTCAGTGTGTGCACTGGTCACAGCTACCCATTCAATCACCCCGGCAATCACTCCGTCCATGCACTAGGCCCAGCCACCCATTCAATCCACTTACCCATCACTCAGTCCATGCACCAAGCCCAGCCACACATTCAATCAGCTCACCCATCACTCAGTCCGTGCACCGGGTCCACCCATTCAGTCACTGCGTCCTCACTCAGTCTGTGCGCTGGGTCCACAGTCACCCATTCAATCACCTCACCCTCATTCAGCCTGTGCGCTGGGCTCACGTACCCATTCAATCAACTCGCCCATCAATCAGTCCATGGACCAGGCCTAGTCATCCATTCAATCACCTTGCCCATCTCTCAGTTCATGCACCGGATCCACAGTCACAAATTCAATCACCTCGCCCATTACTTAGTCCATGCACCGGATCCACAGTCACAAATTCAATCACCTTGCCCATCATTCAGACTGTGCACTGCACTCAGCGACCCATTCAATCACCTCGCCATCATCCATTCCATGCACCAGATCCACTGTCACCCATTCAATCACTTTGCACATCACTCAGTCCGTGGACCAGGCCTAGTCACCCATTCAATCACCTCGCCATCATTCAGTCCATGGACCAGGCCCAGTGACCCATTCAATCACCTCGCCATCATTCAGTCCATGGACCAGGCCCAGTCACCCATTCAATCATCTCGCCCATCACTCAGTCCATGCACTTTGCCCAGCCACCCATTCAATCACCTCGCCCATCACTCAGTCTGTGCACTGGGTCCACAGTCACCCATTAAATCACCTCGCCCTCACTCAGTCTGTGCACTGGGACCAGTGTCACCCATTTAATCACCTCGCCATCACTCAGTCTCTGCACTGGGTCCACAGTCACCCATTCAATCACCTCGCCCATCATTCAATCTGTGCATTGGGTCCACAGTCACCCATTCAATGACCCCTCCCAACAGTCCGTCTGTGCACTGGGTCCACATTCACCCATTCAATCACCTCACCCATCAATCAGTCCATACACCGGATCCACAGTCACCCATTCAATCAACTCGCCCATCACTCAGTCCATGCACGAAGCCCAGCCAGCCATTCAAACATCTCACCCATCACTCAGTCGGTGCACCGGGTCCACCAATTCAGTCACTGCGACTTCACTCAGTCTGTGCGCTGGGCCCACAGTCACCCATTCAATCACCTCACCCTCATTCAGCCTGTGCGCTGGGCTCAGCTACCCATTCAATCACCTCGCCCATCACTCAGTCCATGGACCAGGCCCAGTCACACATTCAATCACCTCGCTCATCACTCAGTCCATGCACCGGAACCACAGTCACAAATTCAATCACCTCATCCATTACTCAGTCCATGCACTGCATCCACAGTCACAAATTCAATCACCTCGCCCAATACTCAGTCCATGCACCAGATCCACTGTCACAAATTCAATCCATTCGCCATCACTCAGTCTCTGCACTGGGTCCACACTCACCCATTCAATCACCTCGCCCATCATTCAATCTGTGCACTGGGTCCACAGTCACCCATTCAATGACCCCTCCCAACAGTCAGTCTGTGCACTGGGTCCACATTCACACATTCAATCGCCTCGCTCATCACTCAGTCTCTGCACTGGGTCCACAGTCACCCATTCAATCACCTCGCCCTCACTCAGTCTGTGCACTGGCATCAGCCACCCATTCAATCACTTTGCCCTCACTGAGTCTGTGCACTGGGATCAGCCACCCATTCAATCACCTCGCCCTCAGTGAGTCTGTGCACTGGCATCAGCCAACCATTCAAACACCTCGCCCATCACTCAGTCCATGGATCGGATACACCGTCACCCATTCAATCACCTCGCCCATCACACAGTCCATGCACCAGATCCACAGTCACCCATTCAATCACCTCGCCCATCACTCAGTCCATGCACCAGATCCACAGTCACCCATTCAATCACCTCGCCCATCACTCAGTCCATGCACCAGATCCACAGTCACCCATTCTATCAACTCATCCATCACTCAGTACTTGCACCAGGTTCAGTCACCAATTTGGTCACCTTGCCCTCACTCAGTCTGTGCACTGGGCTCAGCTCCCATTCAATCACCCCGCCCATCACTCCGTCCATGCACTAGGCCCAGCTAGCCATTCAATCCACTTACCCATTCCTCAGTCCATGCACCAGGCACAGCCACACATTCAATCAGCTCACCATCACTCAGTCCGTGCACCAGGTCCACCCATTCAGTCACTGCGTCCTCACTCAGTCTGTGCGCTGTGTCCACAGTCACCCATTCAATCACCTGAACCTCATTCAGCCTCTGCACTGGGCTCAGCTACCCATTCAATCACCTCGCCAATCAATCAGTCCATGGACCAGGCCCAGTCACCCATTAAATCATGTCGCCCATTACTCAGTCTGTGCACTGGGTCCACAGTCACCCATTCAATCACCTCGCCCATCATTCAATCTGTGCACTGAGTCCACAGTCACCCATTCAATGACCCCTCCCAACAGTCAGTCTGTGCACTGGGTCCACATTCACACATACAATCACCTCGCCCATCACTCAGTCTGTGCAGTGGCATCAGCCACACATTCAATCAATTCGACATCACTCAATCCATGCTGTGTGTCCACAGTCACCCATTCAAACACCTCGCCCATCATTCAGTCCATGGATCGGATACACCGTCACCCATTCAATCACCTCACCCATCACTCAGTCCATGCACCAGATCCACAGTCACCCTTTCAATCAGCTCACCCTCATTCAGCCTCTGCACTGATCTCAGCTACTCTTTCAATCACTTCGCCCATCACTCAGTCCATGGAACAGGCCCAGTCACCCATTAAATCATGTCGCCCATTACTCAGTCTGTGCACTGGGTCCACAGTCACCCATTCAATCACCTCGCCCATCATTCAATCTGTGCACTGGGTCCACAGTCACCCATTCAATGACCCCTCCCAACAGTCAGTCTGTGCACTGTGTCCACATTCACACATACAATCACCTCGCCCATCACACAGTCTGTGCAGTGGCATCAGCCACACATTCAATCAACTCGACATCATTCAATCCGTGCTGTGTGTCCACAGTCACCCATTCAAACACCTCGCCCATCACTCCGTCCATGGATCGGATACACCGTCACCCATTCAATCACCTCGCCCATCACTCAGTCCATGCACCAGATCCACAGTCACCCATTCAATCACCTCGCTCATCACTCAGTCCATGCACTGCAACCACAGTCACCCATTCAATCACCTCACCCATCACTCAGTCCGTGCACCGTTTCCACCCATTCAGTCACTGTATCCTTATTCACTCTGTGCGCTGGGTCCACAGTCACCTATTCAATAAGCTCACACTCATTCAGCCTGTGCACTGGGCCCAGTCACCCATTCAGACACCTCGCCCATCACTGAGTCCATGCACTGGGACCACAGTCATCCATTCAATCAGCTCGCCCATCACTCAGTCCATGCACCGATTCCACAGTCACAAATTGAATCACCTCGCCCATTACTCATTCTGTGCACCGGATCCACAGTCACAAATCCAATCACCTTGCCCATCATTTAGACTGTGCACTGGACTCAGCTACCCATTCAATCACCTCGCCATCATTCAGTCCATGGATCAGATCCCCAGTCACCCACTCAATCGCTTTGCCCATCACTCAGTCCATGGACCAGGCCCAGTCACACATTCAATCACCTCGCCATCATTCAGTCAATGGACCAGGCCCAGCCACCCATTCAATCACCTCACCCATCACTCAGTCTGTGCTCTGGGTCCGCAGTCACCCATTCAATCACCTAGCTGTCACCCAGTCTGTGCACTGGGTCCACAGTCACCCATTAAATCACCTTGCCCTCACTCAGTCTGTGCACTGGGTCCAGTGACACCCATTCAATCACCTCGCCCATCACTCAGTCTGTGCACTGGCATCAGCCACACATTCAATCAACTCGACATCACTCAGTCCATGCTGTGTCTCCACAGTCACCCATTCAAACACCTCGCCCATCACTCAGTCCATGCAGCAGGCCCAGTCACCCATTCAATCACCTCGCTCATCACTCAGTCCATGGATCGGATCCACCGTCACCCATTCAATCACCTCGCCCATCACATAGTCCATGCACCAGATCCACAGTCACCCATTCAATCACCTCGCCCATCACTCAGTCCATGCACCAGATCCACAGTCACTCATTCAGTCAGCTCACCCTCATTCAGCCTGTGCACTGAACTCAGCTACCCATTCAATCACCTCGCACATCATTCAGTCCGTGCACCGTTTCCACCCATTCAGTCACTGCGTCCTCATTCACTCTGTGCGCTGGGTCCACAGTCACCTGTTCAATAAGCTCACCCTCATTCAGCCTGTGTACTGGGCTCAGCTACCCATTCAATCACCTCGCCCATCACTCAGTCCATGGACCAGGCCCAGTCACCCATTCAGGCACTTCGCCCATCACTGAGTCCATGCACTGGAACCACAGTCATCCATTCAATCAGCTCGCCCATCACTCAGTCCATGCACCGAAACCACAGTCACAAATTCAATCACCTCGCCCATTACTCAGTCTGTGCACCGGATCCACAGTCACAAATCCAATCACCTTGCCCATCGTTCAGACTGTGCACTGGACTCAGCTACCCATTCAATCATCTCGCCATCATTCAGTCCATGGATCAGATCCCCAGTCACCCACTCAATCACTTTGCCCATCACTCAGTCCATGGACCAGGCCCAGTCACACATTCAATCACCTCGCCATCATTCAGTCAATGGACCAGGCGCAGCCACCCATTAAATCACCTCGCCCATCACTCAGTCTGTGCACTGGTTCCGCAGTCACCCATTCAATCACCTAGCTGTCACCCAGTCTGTGCACTGGGTCCACAGTCACCCATTAAATCACCTTGCCCTCACTCAGTCTGTGCACTGGATCCAGTGACACCCATTCAATCACCTCACCATCATTCAGTCTCTGCACTGGGTCCACAATCACCCATTCAATCACCTTGCCCATCATTCAATCTGTGCACTGGTTCCACATTCACCCATTGAATCGCCTTGCTCATCTCTCAGTCTGTGTACTGGTTCCACAGTCACCCATTCAAACACCTCGCCCATCGTTCAGACTGTGCACTGGGCCCAGCTACCCATTCAATCACCTCGCCATCACTCAGTCCATGCATCAGACTAAGCCACCCATTCAATCACTTTGCCCTCACTCAATCTGTGCACTGGTTCCACAGTCATCCATTCAATCACCTCGCCCATCAGTCAGTCCATGCACCAGGACCAGTCACCCATTCAATCACCTCGCTCATCACTCAGTCCATGCACCTGATCAACAGTCACCCATTCAAGCACCTTACCCATCACTCAGTCCATGCACCAGATCCACAGTCACCCATTCAATCACCTTGCGCATCACTCAGTCCTTGCACCAGGTCCAGTCACCCATTCAGTCACACTCAGTGTGTGCACTGGGTACAGCTACCCATTCAATCACGCCGCCCATCACTCCGTCCATGCATTAGGCCCAGCCACCCATTCAATCCACTTATCCATCACTCAGTCCATGCACCAAGCCCAGCCACACATTAATCAGCTCACCCATCACTCAGTCCGTGCACCGGGTCCACCCATTCAGTCACTGCGTCCTCACTCAGTCTGTGCGCTGGGTCCACAGTCACCCATTCAATCACCTCACCCTCATTCAGCCTGTGCGCTGGGCTCAGCTACCCATTCAATCCCCTCGCCCATCAATCAGTCCATGGACCAGGCCTAGTCATCCATTCAATCACCTCGCCCATCTCTCAGTCCATGCACCGGAAGCACAGTCACAAATTCAATCACCTCGCCCATTACTCAGTCCATGCACCGGATCCACAGTCACAAATTCAATCACCTTGCCCATCATTCAGACTGTGCACAGGGCTCAGCTACCCATTCAATCACCTCGCCATCATCCATTCCATGCACCAGATCCACTGTCACCCATTCAATCACTTTGCACATCACTCAGTCCGTGGACCAGGCCTAGTCACCCATTCAATCACCTCGCCATCGTTCAGTCCATGGACCAGGCCCAGTCACCTATTCAATCATCTCGCCCATCACTCAGTCCATGCACTATGCCCAGCCACCCATTCAATCACCTCGCCCATCACTCAGTTTGTGCACTGGGTCCACAGTCACCCATTAAATCACCTCGCCCTCACTCAGTCTGTGCACTGGGTCCAGTGTCCCCCATTCAATCACCTCGCCATCACTCTGTCTCTGCACTGGGTCCACAGTCACCCATTCAATCACCTCGCGCATCATTCAATCTGTTCACTGGGTCCACAGTCACCCATTCAATGACCCCTCCCAACAGTCCGTCTGTGCACTGGGTCCACATTCACCCATTCAATCGCCTCGCTCATCACTCAGTCTGTGTACTGGGTGCACAGTCACACATTCAATCACCTCGCCCATCACTCAATCTGTGCACTGGTTCCACAGTCACCCACTCAATCACCTCGCACATCATTAAGTCCAGGCACCGGATCCACAGTCACAAATTCAATCACCTCGCCCATTACACAGTCCATGCACCGGATCCACAGTCACAAATTCAATCAACTTGCCCATCATTCAGACTGTGCACTGGACTCAGCTACCCATTCAATCACCTCGTCATCATTCAGTCCATGCACCAGATCCACAGTCATGCATTCAATCACTTTGCCCATCACTCAGTCCGTGGACCAGTCCTAGTCACCCATTCAATCACTTTGCCCATCACTCATTCCGTGGACCAGCCCCCGTCACCCATTCAATCACCTCGCCATCATTCAGTCCATGGACCAGGCCTAGTCACCCATTCAATCATCTCGACCTTCACTCAGTCCACGCACTAGGCCCAGCCACCCATTCAATCACCTCGCCCATTAATCAGTCTGTGCACTGGGTCCACAGTCACCCATTCAATCACCTCGCTGTCACCCAATCTTTGCACTGGGTCCACAGACACCCATTAAACCACCTCGCCCTCACTCAGTCTGTGCTTTGTTCCACAGTCACCCATTCAATCAGCTCGCCATCACTCAGTCTCTGCACTGGGTCCACAGTCACCCATTCAATCACCTCGCCCTTCAATCAGTCCATACACCGGATCCACAGTCACCCATTCAAGCACTTTGCCCTCACTGAGTCTGTGCACTGGCATCAGCCACCCATTCAATCAACTCGACATTATTCAATCTGTGCTGTGCGTCCATAGTCACCCTTTCAAACACGTCGCTCATCGTTCAGACTGTGCATTGGGTCCACAGTCACCCATTCAATCAGCTCGCCCATCACTCAGTCCATGCACCAGGCCCAGTCACCCATTCAATCACCTCGCTCATCACTAAGTCCACGGATCAGATCCACAGTCACCCATTCAATCACCTCGCCGATCACACAGTCTATGCACCAGATCCACAATCACCCATTCAATCACCTTGCCCATCACTCAGTCCATGCACCAGATCCACAGTCACCCATTCAATCACCTCGCCCATCACTCAGTCCTTGCACCTGGTCCAGACACCCATTCAGTCTCCTTGCCCTCACTCTGTCTGTGCACTGGGCACAGCTACCCATTCAATCACCCCGCCCTTCACTCCGTCCATGCACTAGTCCCCACTGTCCATTCAATGCACTTACCCATCCCTCAGTCCATGCACCAGGCCCAGCCACCCATTCAATCAGCTCACCCATCACTCAGTCCGTGCACCGGGTCCAGCCATTCAGTCACTGCGTCCTCACTCAGTCTGTGCGCTGGGTCCACAGTCACCCATTCAATCACCTCACCCTCATTCACCCTCTGCACTGGGGTCAGCTACCCATTCAATCACCTCGCCAATCAATCAGTCCATGGACCAGGCCCAGTCACCCATTAAATCATGTCGCCCATTACTCAGTCTGTGCACTGGGTCCACAGTCACCCATTCAATCACCTCGCCCATCATTCAAGCTGTGCACTGGGTCCACAGTCACCCATTCAATGACCCCTCCCAACAGTCAGTCTGTGCACTGGGTCCACATTCACACATACAATCACCTCGCCCATCACTCAGTCTGTGCAGTGGCATCAGCCACACATTCAATCACTCGACATCACTCAATCCGTGCTGTGTGTCCACAGTCACCCATTCAAACACCTCGCCCATCATTCAGTCCATGGATCGGATACACCGTCACCCATTCAATCACCTCGCCCATCACTCAGTCCATGCACCAGATCCACAGTCACACATTCAATCACCTCGCCCATCACTCAGTCCATGCACCAGATCCACAGTCACCCATTCAATCAGCTCACCCTCATTCAGCCTGTGCACTGATCTCAGCTACCCATTCAATCAGCTCGCCCATCACTCAGTCCATGGACCAGGCCCAGTCACCCATTCAATCACCTCGCTCATCACTCAGTCCATGCACTGCAACCACAGTCACCCATTCAATCACCTCACCCATCACTCAGTCCGTGCACCGTTTCCACCCATTCAGTCACTGTGTCCTCATTCACTCTGTGCGCTGGGTCCACAGACACCTATTCAATAAGCTCACACTCATTCAGCCTGTGCACTGGGCCCAGTCACCCATTCAGTCACCTCGCCCATCACTCAGTCCATGCACGGGAACCACAGTCATCCATTCAATCAGCTTGCCCATCACTCAGTCCATGCACCGATTCCACAGTCACAAATTCAATCACCTTGCCCATTACTCATTCCGTGCACCGGATCCACAGTCACAAATCCAATCACCTTGCCCATCATTCAGACTGTGCACTGGACTCAGCTACCCATTCAATCACCTCGCCATCATTCAGTCCATGGATCAGATCCCCAGTCACCCACTCAATCACTTTGCCCATCACTCAGTCCATGGACCAGGCCCAGTCACACATTCAATCACCTCGCCATCATTCAGTCAATGGACCAGGCCCAGCCACCCATTAAATCACCTCACCCATCACTCAGTCTGTGCACTGGGTCCGCAGTCACCGATTCAATCACCTAGCTGTCACCCAGTCTGTGCACTGGGTCCACAGTCACCCATTAAATCACCTCGCCCTCACTCAGTCTGTGCAATGGGTCCAGTGACACCCATTCAATCACCTCGCCCATCACTCAGTCTGTGCACTGGCATCAGCCACACATTCAATCAACTCGACATCACTTAGTCCGTGCTGTGTCTCCACAGTCACCCATTCAAACACCTCGCCCATCACTCAGTCCATGCAGCAGGCCCAGTCACCCATTCAATCACCTCGCTCATCACTCAGTCCATGGATCGGATCCACCGTCACCCATTCAATCACCTCGCCCATCACATAGTCCATGCACCAGATCCACAGTCACCCATTCAATCACCTCGCCCATCACTCAGTCCATGCACCAGATCCACAGTCACTCATTCAGTCAGCTCACCCTCATTCAGCCTGTGCACTGAACTCAGCTACCCATTCAATCACCTCGCACATCACTCAGTCCGTGCACCGTTTCCACCCATTCAGTCACTGCGTCCTCATTCACTCTGTGCGCTGGGTCCATAGTCACCTGTTCAATAAGCTCACCCTCATTCAGCCTGTGCACTGGGCTCAGCTACCCATTCAATCACCTCGCCCATCACTCAGTCCATGGACCAGGCCCAGTCACCCATTCAGGCACTTCGCCCATCACTGAGTCCATGCACTGGAACCACAGTCATCCATTCAATCAGCTCGCCCATCACTCAGTCCATGCACCGAAACCACAGTCACAAATTCAATCACCTCGCCCATTACTCAGTCTGTGCACCGGATCCACAGTCATAAATCCAATCACCTTGCCCATCGTTCAGACTGTGCACTGGACTCAGCTACCCATTCAATCACCTCGCCATCATTCAGTCCATGGATCAGATCCCCAGTCACCCACTCAATCACTTTGCCCATCACTCAGTCCATGGACCAGGCCCAGTCACACATTCAAACACCTCGCCATCATTCAGTCAATGGACCAGGCCCAGCCACCCATTAAATCACCTCGCCCATCACTCAGTCTGTGCACTGGGTCCGCAGTCACCCATTCAATCACCTAGCTGTCACCCAGTCTGTGCACTGGGTCCACAGTCACCCATTAAATCACCTTGCCCTCACTCAGTCTGTGCACTGGATCCAGTGACACCCATTCAATCACCTCGCCATCACTCAGTCTCTGCACTGGGTCCACAATCACCCATTCAATCACCTCGACCATCATTCAATCTGTGCACTGGTTCCACATTCACCCATTGAATCGCCTTGCTCATCTCTCAGTCTGTGTACTGGTTCCACAGTCACCCATTCAAACACCTCGCCCATCGTTCAGACTGTGCACTGGGCCCAGCTACCCATTCAATCACCTCGCCATCACTCAGTCCATGCATCAGACTAAGCCACCCATTCAATCACTTTGCCCTCACTCAATCTGTGCACTGGTTCCACAGTCATCCATTCAATCACCTCGCCCATCAGTCAGTCCATGCACCAGGACCAGTCACCCATTCAATCACCTCGCTCATCACTCAGTCCATGCACCAGATCAACAGTCACCCATTCAATCACCTCGCCCATCACTCAGTCCATGCACCAGATCCACAGTCACCCATTCAATCACCTCGCCCATCACTCAGACCTTGCACCAGATCCACGGACACCCATTCAATCACCTCGCTCATCACTCAGTCCTTGCACCAGGTCCAGTCACCCATTCAGTCACCTTGCCCCCACTCAGTGTGTGCACTGGGTACAGCTACCCATTCAATCACCCCGGCAATCACTCCGTCCATGCATTAGGCCCAGCCACCCATTCAATCCACTTATCCATCACTCAGTCCATGCACCAAGCCCAGCCACACATTCAATCAGCTCACCCATCACTCAGTCCGTGCACCGGGTCCACCCAGTCAGTCACTGCGTCCTCACTCAGTCTGTGCGCTGGGTCCACAGTCACCCATTCAATCACCTCACCCTCATTCAGCCTGTGCGCTGGGCTCAGCTACCCATTCAATTACCTCGCCCATCAATCAGTCCATGGACCAGGCCTAGTCGTCCATTCAATCACCTCGCCCATCTCTCAGTCCATGCACTGGAACCACAGTCACAAATTCAATCACCTCGCCCATTACTTAGTCCATGAACCGGATCCACAGTCACAAATTCAATCACCTTGCCCATCATTCAGACTGTGCACTGCACTCAGCTACCCATTCAATCACCTCGCCATCATCCATTCCATGCACCAGATCCACTGTCACCCATTCAATCACTTTGCACATCACTCAGTCCGTGGACCAGGCCTAGTCACCCATTCAATCACCTCGCCATCATTCAGTCCATGGACCAGGCCCAATCACCCATTCAATCACCTCGCCATCATTCAGTCCATGGACCAGGCCCAGTCACCTATTCAATCATCTCGCCCATCACTCAGTCCATGCACTATGCCCAGCCACCCATTCAATCACCTCGTCCATCACTCAGTCTGTGCACTGGGTCCACAGTCACCCATTAAATCACCTCGCCCTCACTCAGTCTGTGCACTGGGTCCAGTGTCCCCCATTCAATCACCTCGCCATCACTCAGTCTCTGCACTGGGTCCACAGTCACCCATTCAATCACCTCGCGCATCATTCAATCTGTTCACTGGGTCCACAGTCACCCATTCAATAACCCCTCCCAACAGTCCGTCTGTGCACTGGGTCCACATTCACCCATTCAATCGCCTCGCTCATCACTCAGTCTGTGTACTGGATGCACAGTCACACATCCAATCAACTCGCCCATCACTCAGTATGTGCACTGGTTCCACAGTCACCCACTCAATCACCTCGCACATCATTAAGTCCAGGCTCCGGATCCACAGTCACAAATTCAATCACCTCGCCCATTACTCAGTCCATGCACCGGATCCACAGTCACAAATTGAATCAACTTGCCCATCATTCAGACTGTGCACTGGACTCAGCTACCCATTCAATCACCTCGTCATCATTCAGTCCATGCACCAGATCCACAGTCATGCATTCAATCACTTTGCCCATCACTCAGTCCGTGGACCAGTCCTAGTCACCCATTCAATCACCTCGCCCATCACTCAGTCCGTGGACCAGCCCCCGTCACCCATTCAATCACCTCGCCATCATTCAGTCCATGGACCAGGCCTAGTCACCCATTCAATCATCTCGACCTTCACTCAGTCCATGCACTAGGCCCAGCCACCCATTCAATCACCTCGCCCATTACTCAGTCTGTGCACTGGGTCCACAGTCACCCATTCAATCACCTCGCTGTCACCCAATCTTTGCACTGGGTCCACAGACACCCATTAAACCACCTCGCCCTCACTCAGTCTGTGCTTTGTTCCACAGTCACCCATTCAATCAGCTCGCCATCACTCAGTCTCTGCACTGGGTCCACAGTCACCCATTCAATCACCTCGCCCTTCAATCAGTCCATACACCGGATCCACAGTCACCCATTCAAGCACTTTGCCCTCACTGAGTCTGTGCACTGGCATCAGCCACCCATTCAATCAACTCGACATTATTCAATCTGTGCTGTGGGTCCATAGTCACCCTTTCAAACACCTCGCTCATCGTTCAGACTGTGCATTGGGTCCACAGTCACCCATTCAATCAGCTCGCCCATCACTCAGTCCATGCACCAGGCCCAGTCACCCATTCAATCACCTCGCCCATCACTGAGTCCATGCACTGGAACCACAGTCATCCATTCAATCACCTCGCCCATTACTCAGTCCATGCACCGAAACCACAGTCACAAATTCAATTACCTCGCCCATTACTTATTCTATGCACCAGATCCACAGTCACAAATTCAATCACCTTGCCTATCTTTGAGAGTGTGCACTGGACTCAGCTACCCATTCAATCACATCGCCATCATTTAGTCCATGCACCAGATCCCCAGTCACCCACTCTATCACTTTGCCCATCACTCAGTCCGTGGACCAGGCCCAGTCACCCATTCAATCACCTCGCTCATCACTTAGTCCACGGATCAGATCCACAGTCACCCATTCAATCACCTCGCCGATCACACAGTCTATGTACCAGATCCACAGTCACCCATTCAATCACCTTGCCCATCACTCAGTCCATGCACCAGATCCACAGTCACCCATTCAATCACTTCGCCCATCACTCAGTCCTTGCACCTGGTCCAGACACCCATTCAGTCTCCTTGCCCTCACTCTGTCTGTGCACTGGGCACAGCTACCCATTCAATCAGCTCACCCATCACTCAGTCCGTGCACCGGGTCCAGCCATTCAGTCACTGCGTCCTCACTCAGTCTGTGCGCTGGGTCCACAGTCACCCATTCAATCACCTCACCCTCATTCAGCCTGTGCACTGGGCTCAGCTACCCATTCAATCACCTCGCCCATCACTCAGTCCATGGACCAGGCCCAGTCACCCATTCAATCACCTCGCCCATCACTGAGTCCATGCACTGGAACCACAGTCATCCATTCAATCACCTTGCCCATTACTCAGTCCATGCACCGAAACCACAGTCATAAATTCAATTACCTCGCCCATTACTTATTCTATGCACCAGATCCACAGTCACAAATTCAATCACCTTGCCTATCATTGAGAGTGTGCACTGGACTCAGCTACCCATTCAATCACATCGCCATCATTTAGTCCATGCACCAGATCCCCAGTCACCCACTCTATCACTTTGCCCATCACTCAGTCCGTGGACCAGGCCCAGTCACACATTCAATCACCTCGCCATCATTCAGTCAATGGACCAAGCCTAGTCCCCCATTCAATCACCTCGCCCATCACTCAGTCCATGCACTAGTCCCAGCCACCCATTCAATCACCTCGCCCATCACTCATTCTGTGCACTGGGTCCACAGTCACCCATTCAATCACCTCGCTGTCACCCAGTCTTTGCACTGGGTTCACAGTCACCCATTAAATCACCTCGTCCTCACTCAGTCTTTGCACTGGGCCCAGCTACCCATTCAATCACCTCACCATCACTCAGTCCATGCATCAGACTAAGCCACCCATTCAATCACTTTACCCTCACACAATCTGTGCACTGGTTCCACAGTCATCCATTCAATCACCTCGGCCATCAGTCAGTCCATGCACCAGGCCCAGTCACCCATTCAATCACCTCGCTCATCACTCAGTCCATGCACCAGATCCACAGTCACCCATTCAATCACCTCGCCCATCACTCAGTCCATGCACGAGATCCACAGTCACCCATTCAATCACCTCGCCCATCACTCAGACCTTGCACCAGATCCACAGTCACCCATTCAATCACCCCGCTCATCACTCAGTCCTTGCACCAGGTCCAGTCACCCATTCAGTCACCTTACCCCCACTCAGTGTGTGCACTGGGCACAGCTACCCATTCAATCACCCCGCCCATCACTCCGTCCATGCACTAGGCCCAGCCACCCATTCAATCCACTTACCCATCACTCAGTCCATGCACCAGGCCCAGCCACACATTCAATCAGCTCAACCATCACTCAGACCGTGCACCGGGTCTACCCATTCAGTCACTGCGGCCTCACTCAGTCTGTGCGCTGGGTCCACAGTCACCCATTCAATCACCTCACCCTCATTCAGCCTGTGCGCTGGCCTCAGCTACCCATTCAATCACCTCGCCCATCAATCAGTCCATGCACCAGATCCACAGTCACCCATTCAATCACTTTGCCCATCACTCAGTCCGTGGACCAGTCCTAGTCACCCCTTCAATTACTTTGCCCATCACTCAGTCTGTGGACCAGCCCCCGTCACCCATTCAATCACCTCGCCATCATTCAGTCCATGGCCCAGGCCTAGTCACCCATTCAATCATCTCGACCATCATTCAGTCCATGCACTAGGCCCAGCCACGCATTCAATCACCTCGCCCATCACTCATTCTGTGCACTGGTTCCACAGTCACCCATTCAATCACCTCGCTGTCACTCAGTCTTTGCACTGGGTTCACAGTCACCCATTAAATCACCTCGCCCTCACTCAGTCTGTGCACTGGGCCCAGCTACCCATTCAATCACCTCGCCATCACTCAGTCCAAGCATCAGACTAAGCCACCCATTCAATCACTTTGCCCTCACACAATCTGTGCACTGGTTCCACAGTCATCCATTCAATCACCTCGCCCATCAGTCAGTCCATGCACCAGGCCCAGTCACCCATTCAATCACCTCGCTCATCACTCAGTCCATGCACCAGATCCACAGTCACCCATTCAATCACCTCGCCCATCACTCAGTCCATGCACGAGATCCACAGTCACCCATTCAATCACCTCGCCCATCACTCAGACCTTGCACCAGATGCACAGTCACCCATTCAATCACCCCGCTCATCACTCAGTCTTTGCACCAGGTCCAGTCACCCATTCAGTCACCTTACCCCCACTCAGTGTGTGCACTGGGCACAGCTACCCAATCAATCACCCCGCCCATCACTCCGTCCATGCACTAGGCCCAGCCACCCATTCAATCCACTTACCCATCACTCAGTCCATGGACCAGGCCCAGTCACCCATTCAAGCAACTCGCCCATCACTCAGTCCATGCACTGGAACCACAGTGATCCATTCAATCACCTCGCCCATCTCTCAGTCCATGCACCGGAATCACAGTCACAAATTCAATCACCTCGCCCGTTACTTAGTCCATGCATCAGATCCACAGTAACAAATACAATCACCTTGCCCATCATTCAGAGTGTGCACTGAACTGAGCTGCCCATTCAATCACCTCGCCATCATCCAGTCCATGCACCAGATCCACAGTCACCCATTCAATCACTTTGCCCATCACTCAGTCCGTGGACCAGACCTAGACACCCATTCAATCACTTTGCACATCACTCAGTCCGTGGACCAGGTCCAGTCACCCATTCAATCATCTCGCCCATCACTCAGTACATGCACTATGCCCAGCCACCCATTCAATCACCTCGCCTATCAATCAGTCTGTGCACTGGGTCCAGTGTCACCCATTCAATCATCTCGCCCTCACTCAGTCTGTGCACTGGGTCCACAGTCACCCATTAAATCACCTCGCCCTCACTCAGTCTGTGCACTGGGTCCACAGTCACCCATTCAATCACCTCGCCCATCATTCAGTCTGTGCACTGGGTCCACAGTCACCCATTCAATGACCCCTCCCAACAGTCAGTCTGTGTACTGGGTCCACATTCACACATTCAATCGCCTCGCTCATCACTCAGTCTGTGCACTGGGTCCACAGTCACCCACTCAATCACCTCGCACATCATTCAGTCCATGCACTGGATCCACAGTCACAAATTCAATCACCTCGCCCATTACTCAGTCCATACATCGGATCCACAGTCACAAAATCAATCACCTTGCCCATCATTCAGACTGTGCACTGGACTCAGCTACCCATTCAATCACCTCGCCATCATTCAGTCCATGCACCAGATCCACAGTCATGCATTCAATCACTTTGCCCATCACTCAGTCCATGGACCAATCCTAGTCACCCATTCAATTACTTTGCCCATCACTCAGTCTGTGGATCAGCCCGTCACCCATTCAATCACCTCGCCATCATTCAGTCCATGGACCAGGCCTAGTCACCCATTCAATCATCTCGAACATCATTCAGTCCATGCACTAGGCCCAGCCACGCATTCAATCACCTCGCCCATCACTCATTCTGTGCACTGGGTCCACAGTCACCCATTCAATCACCTCGCCCTTCAATCAGTCCATACACCGGATCCACAGTCACCCATTCAATCACTTCGCCCTCACTGAGTCTGTGCACTGGGATCAGCCACCCATTCAATCACCTCGCCCTCACTAAGTCTGTGCATTGGCATCAGCCACCCATTCAATCAACTCGACATTACTCAATCCGTGCTGTGGGTCCATACTCACCCATTCAAACACCTCGCTCATCGTTCAGACTGTGCATTGGGTCCACAGTCATCCATTCAATCAGCTCGCCCATTACTCAGTCCATGCACCAGGCCCAGTCACCCATTCAATCACCTCGCTCATCACTAAGTTCATGGATCGGATCCACAGTCACCCATTCAATCACCTCGCCGATCACACAGTCTATGCACCAGATCCACAGTCACCCATTCAATCACCTTGCCCATCACTCAGTCCATGCACCAGATCCACAGTCACCCATTCAATCACCTCGCCCATCACTCAGTCCTTGCACCTGGTCCAGACACCCATTCAGTCTCCTTGCCCTCACTCTGTCTGTACACTGGGCACAGCTACCCATTCAATCACCCCGCCCTTCACTCCGTCCATGCACTAGTCCCCACTGTCCATTCAATGCACTTACCCATCCCTCAGTCCATGCACCAGGCCCAGCCACCCATTCAATCAGCTCACCCTCATTCACCCTCTGCACTGGGGTCAGCTACCCATTCAATCACCTCGCCAATCAATCAGTCCATGGACCAGGCCCAGTCACCCATTAAATCATGTCGCCCATTACTCAGTCTGTGCACTGGGTCCACAGTCACCCATTCAATGACCCCTCCCAACAGTCAGTCTGTGCACTGGGTCCACATTCACACATACAATCACCTCGCCCATCACTCAGTCTGTGCAGTGGCATCAGCCACACATTCAATCACTCGACATCACTCAATCCGTGCTGTGTGTCCACAGTCACCCATTCAAACACCTCGCCCATCATTCAGTCCATGGATCGGATACACCGTCACCCATTCAATCACCTCGCCCATCACTCAGTCCATGCACCAGATCCACAGTCACACATTCAATCAGCTCGCCCATCACTCAGTCCATGGACCAGGCCCAGTCACCCATTCAATCACCTCGCTCATCACTCAGTCCATGCACTGCAACCACAGTCACCCATTCAATCACCTCACCCATCACTCAGTCCGTGCACCGTTTCCACCCATTCAGTCACTGTGTCCTCATTCACTCTGTGCGCTGGGTCCACAGACACCTATTCAATAAGCTCACACTCATTCAGCCTGTGCACTGGGCCCAGTCACCCATTCAGTCACCTCGCCCATCACTCAGTCCATGCACGGGAACCACAGTCATCCATTCAATCAGCTTGCCCATCACTCAGTCCATGCACCGATTCCACAGTCACAAATTCAATCACCTTGCCCATTACTCATTCCGTGCACCGGATCCACAGTCACAAATCCAATCACCTTGCCCATCATTCAGACTGTGCACTGGACTCAGCTACCCATTCAATCACCTCGCCATCATTCAGTCCATGGATCAGATCCCCAGTCACCCACTCAATCACTTTGCCCATCACTCAGTCCATGGACCAGGCCCAGTCACACATTCAATCACCTCGCCATCATTCAGTCAATGGACCAGGCCCAGCCACCCATTAAATCACCTCACCCATCACTCAGTCTGTGCACTGGGTCCGCAGTCACCGATTCAATCACCTAGCTGTCACCCAGTCTGTGCACTGGGTCCACAGTCACCCATTAAATCACCTCGCCCTCACTCAGTCTGTGCAATGGGTCCAGTGACACCCATTCAATCACCTCGCCCATCACTCAGTCTGTGCACTGGCATCAGCCACACATTCAATCAACTCGACATCACTTAGTCCGTGCTGTGTCTCCACAGTCACCCATTCAAACACCTCGCCCATCACTCAGTCCATGCAGCAGGCCCAGTCACCCATTCAATCACCTCGCTCATCACTCAGTCCATGGATCGGATCCACCGTCACCCATTCAATCACCTCGCCCATCACATAGTCCATGCACCAGATCCACAGTCACCCATTCAATCACCTCGCCCATCACTCAGTCCATGCACCAGATCCACAGTCACTCATTCAGTCAGCTCACCCTCATTCAGCCTGTGCACTGAACTCAGCTACCCATTCAATCACCTCGCACATCACTCAGTCCGTGCACCGTTTCCACCCATTCAGTCACTGCGTCCTCATTCACTCTGTGCGCTGGGTCCATAGTCACCTGTTCAATAAGCTCACCCTCATTCAGCCTGTGCACTGGGCTCAGCTACCCATTCAATCACCTCGCCCATCACTCAGTCCATGGACCAGGCCCAGTCACCCATTCAGGCACTTCGCCCACCACTGAGTCCATGCACTGGAACCACAGTCATCCATTCAATCAGCTCGCCCATCACTCAGTCCATGCACCGAAACCACAGTCACAAATTCAATCACCTCGCCCATTACTCAGTCTGTGCACCGGATCCACAGTCATAAATCCAATCACCTTGCCCATCGTTCAGACTGTGCACTGGACTCAGCTACCCATTCAATCACCTCGCCATCATTCAGTCCATGGATCAGATCCCCAGTCACCCACTCAATCACTTTGCCCATCACTCAGTCCATGGACCAGGCCCAGTCACACATTCAAACACCTCGCCATCATTCAGTCAATGGACCAGGCCCAGCCACCCATTAAATCACCTCGCCCATCACTCAGTCTGTGCACTGGGTCCGCAGTCACCCATTCAATCACCTAGCTGTCACCCAGTCTGTGCACTGGGTCCACAGTCACCCATTAAATCACCTTGCCCTCACTCAGTCTGTGCACTGGATCCAGTGACACCCATTCAATCACCTCGCCATCACTCAGTCTCTGCACTGGGTCCACAATCACCCATTCAATCACCTCGACCATCATTCAATCTGTGCACTGGTTCCACATTCACCCATTGAATCGCCTTGCTCATCTCTCAGTCTGTGTACTGGTTCCACAGTCACCCATTCAAACACCTCGCCCATCGTTCAGACTGTGCACTGGGCCCAGCTACCCATTCAATCACCTCGCCATCACTCAGTCCATGCATCAGACTAAGCCACCCATTCAATCACTTTGCCCTCACTCAATCTGTGCACTGGTTCCACAGTCATCCATTCAATCACCTCGCCCATCAGTCAGTCCATGCACCAGGACCAGTCACCCATTCAATCACCTCGCTCATCACTCAGTCCATGCACCAGATCAACAGTCACCCATTCAATCACCTCGCCCATCACTCAGTCCATGCACCAGATCCACAGTCACCCATTCAATCACCTCGCCCATCACTCAGACCTTGCACCAGATCCACGGACACCCATTCAATCACCTCGCTCATCACTCAGTCCTTGCACCAGGTCCAGTCACCCATTCAGTCACCTTGCCCCCACTCAGTGTGTGCACTGGGTACAGCTACCCATTCAATCACCCCGGCAATCACTCCGTCCATGCATTAGGCCCAGTCACCCATTCAATCCACTTATCCATCACTCAGTCCATGCACCAAGCCCAGCCACACATTAATCAGCTCACCCATCACTCAGTCCGTGCACCGGGTCCACCCAGTCAGTCACTGCGTCCTCACTCAGTCTGTGCGCTGGGTCCACAGTCCCCCATTCAATCACCTCACCCTCATTCAGCCTGTGCGCTGGGCTCAGCTACCCATTCAATTACCTCGCCCATCAATCAGTCCATGGACCAGGCCTAGTCGTCCATTCAATCACCTCGCCCATCTCTCAGTCCATGCACTGGAACCACAGTCACAAATTCAATCACCTCGCCCATTACTTAGTCCATGAACCGGATCCACAGTCACAAATTCAATCACCTTGCCCATCATTCAGACTGTGCACTGCACTCAGCTACCCATTCAATCACCTCGCCATCATCCATTCCATGCACCAGATCCACTGTCACCCATTCAATCACTTTGCACATCACTCAATCCGTGGACCAGGCCTAGTCACCCATTCAATCACCTCGCCATCATTCAGTCCATGGACCAGGCCCAATCACCCATTCAATCACCTCGCCATCATTCAGTCCATGGACCAGGCCCAGTCACCTATTCAATCATCTCGCCCATCACTCAGTCCATGCACTATGCCCAGCCACCCATTCAATCACCTCGTCCATCACTCAGTCTGTGCACTGGGTCCACAGTCACCCATTAAATCACCTCGCCCTCACTCAGTCTGTGCACTGGGTCCAGTGTCCCCCATTCAATCACCTCGCCATCACTCAGTCTCTGCACTGGGTCCACAGTCACCCATTCAATCACCTCGCGCATCATTCAATCTGTTCACTGGGTCCACAGTCACCCATTCAATAACCCCTCCCAACAGTCCGTCTGTGCACTGGGTCCACATTCACCCATTCAATCGCCTCGCTCATCACTCAGTCTGTGTACTGGATGCACAGTCACACATCCAATCAACTCGCCCATCACTCAGTATGTGCACTGGTTCCACAGTCACCCACTCAATCACCTCGCACATCATTAAGTCCAGGCTCCGGATCCACAGTCACAAATTCAATCACCTCGCCCATTACTCAGTCCATGCACCGGATCCACAGTCACAAATTGAATCAACTTGCCCATCATTCAGACTGTGCACTGGACTCAGCTACCCATTCAATCACCTCGTCATCATTCAGTCCATGCACCAGATCCACAGTCATGCATTCAATCACTTTGCCCATCACTCAGTCCGTGGACCAGTCCTAGTCACCCATTCAATCACCTCGCCCATCACTCAGTCCGTGGACCAGCCCCCGTCACCCATTCAATCACCTCGCCATCATTCAGTCCATGGACCAGGCCTAGTCACCCATTCAATCATCTCGACCTTCACTCAGTCCATGCACTAGGCCCAGCCACCCATTCAATCACCTCGCCCATTACTCAGTCTGTGCACTGGGTCCACAGTCACCCATTCAATCACCTCGCTGTCACCCAATCTTTGCACTGGGTCCACAGACACCCATTAAACCACCTCGCCCTCACTCAGTCTGTGCTTTGTTCCACAGTCACCCATTCAATCAGCTCGCCATCACTCAGTCTCTGCACTGGGTCCACAGTCACCCATTCAATCACCTCGCCCTTCAATCAGTCCATACACCGGATCCACAGTCACCCATTCAAGCACTTTGCCCTCACTGAGTCTGTGCACTGGCATCAGCCACCCATTCAATCAACTCGACATTATTCAATCTGTGCTGTGGGTCCATAGTCACCCTTTCAAACACCTCGCTCATCGTTCAGACTGTGCATTGGGTCCACAGTCACCCATTCAATCAGCTCGCCCATCACTCAGTCCATGCACCAGGCCCAGTCACCCATTCAATCACCTCGCCCATCACTGAGTCCATGCACTGGAACCACAGTCATCCATTCAATCACCTCGCCCATTACTCAGTCCATGCACCGAAACCACAGTCACAAATTCAATTACCTCGCCCATTACTTATTCTATGCACCAGATCCACAGTCACAAATTCAATCACCTTGCCTATCTTTGAGAGTGTGCACTGGACTCAGCTACCCATTCAATCACATCGCCATCATTTAGTCCATGCACCAGATCCCCAGTCACCCACTCTATCACTTTGCCCATCACTCAGTCCGTGGACCAGGCCCAGTCACCCATTCAATCACCTCGCTCATCACTTAGTCCACGGATCAGATCCACAGTCACCCATTCAATCACCTCGCCGATCACACAGTCTATGTACCAGATCCACAGTCACCCATTCAATCACCTTGCCCATCACTCAGTCCATGCACCAGATCCACAGTCACCCATTCAATCACTTCGCCCATCACTCAGTCCTTGCACCTGGTCCAGACACCCATTCAGTCTCCTTGCCCTCACTCTGTCTGTGCACTGGGCACAGCTACCCATTCAATCACCCCGCCCTTCACTCCGTCCATGCACTAGGCCCCGCTGTCCATTCAATGCACTTACCCATCCCTCAGTCCATGCACCAGGCCCAGCCACCCATTCAATCAGCTCACCCATCACTCAGTCCGTGCACCGGGTCCAGCCATTCAGTCACTGCGTCCTCACTCAGTCTGTGCGCTGGGTCCACAGTCACCCATTCAATCACCTCACCCTCATTCAGCCTGTGCACTGGGCTCAGCTACCCATTCAATCACCTCGCCCATCACTCAGTCCATGGACCAGGCCCAGTCACCCATTCAATCACCTCGCCCATCACTGAGTCCATGCACTGGAACCACAGTCATCCATTCAATCACCTCGCCCATTACTCAGTCCATGCACCGAAACCACAGTCATAAATTCAATTACCTCGCCCATTACTTATTCTATGCACCAGATCCACAGTCACAAATTCAATCACCTTGCCTATCATTGAGAGTGTGCACTATACTCAGCTACCCATTCAATCACATCGCCATCATTTAGTCCATGCACCAGATCCCCAGTCACTCTATCACTTTGCCCATCACTCAGTCCGTGGACCAGGCCCAGTCACACATTCAATCACCTCGCCATCATTCAGTCAATGGACCAAGCCTAGTCCCCCATTCAATCACCTCGCCCATCACTCAGTCCATGCACTAGTCCCAGCCACCCATTCAATCACCTCGCCCATCACTCATTCTGTGCACTGGGTCCACAGTCACCCATTCAATCACCTCGCTGTCACCCAGTCTTTGCACTGGGTTCACAGTCACCCATTAAATCACCTCGTCCTCACTCAGTCTTTGCACTGGGCCCAGCTACCCATTCAATCACCTCACCATCACTCAGTCCATGCATCAGACTAAGCCACCCATTCAATCACTTTACCCTCACACAATCTGTGCACTGGTTCCACAGTCATCCATTCAATCACCTCGGCCATCAGTCAGTCCATGCACCAGGCCCAGTCACCCATTCAATCACCTCGCTCATCACTCAGTCCATGCACCAGATCCACAGTCACCCATTCAATCACCTCGCCCATCACTCAGTCCATGCACGAGATCCACAGTCACCCATTCAATCACCTCGCCCATCACTCAGACCTTGCACCAGATCCACAGTCACCCATTCAATCACCCCGCTCATCACTCAGTCCTTGCACCAGGTCCAGTCACCCATTCAGTCACCTTACCCCCACTCAGTGTGTGCACTGGGCACAGCTACCCATTCAATCACCCCGCCCATCACTCCGTCCATGCACTAGGCCCAGCCACCCATTCAATCCACTTACCCATCACTCAGTCCATGCACCAGGCCCAGCCACACATTCAATCAGCTCAACCATCACTCAGACCGTGCACCGGGTCTACCCATTCAGTCACTGCGGCCTCACTCAGTCTGTGCGCTGGGTCCACAGTCACCCATTCAATCACCTCACCCTCATTCAGCCTGTGCGCTGGCCTCAGCTACCCATTCAATCACCTCGCCCATCAATCAGTCCATGCACCAGATCCACAGTCACCCATTCAATCACTTTGCCCATCACTCAGTCCGTGGACCAGTCCTAGTCACCCCTTCAATTACTTTGCCCATCACTCAGTCTGTGGACCAGCCCCCGTCACCCATTCAATCACCTCGCCATCATTCAGTCCATGGCCCAGGCCTAGTCACCCATTCAATCATCTCGACCATCATTCAGTCCATGCACTAGGCCCCGCCACGCATTCAATCACCTCGCCCATCACTCATTCTGTGCACTGGTTCCACAGTCACCCATTCAATCACCTCGCTGTCACTCAGTCTTTGCACTGGGTTCACAGTCACCCATTAAATCACCTCGCCCTCACTCAGTCTGTGCACTGGGCCCAGCTACCCATTCAATCACCTCGCCATCACTCAGTCCAAGCATCAGACTAAGCCACCCATTCAATCACTTTGCCCTCACACAATCTGTGCACTGGTTCCACAGTCATCCATTCAATCACCTCGCCCATCAGTCAGTCCATGCACCAGGCCCAGTCACCCATTCAATCACCTCGCTCATCACTCAGTCCATGCACCAGATCCACAGTCACCCATTCAATCACCTCGCCCATCACTCAGTCCATGCACGAGATCCACAGTCACCCATTCAATCACCTCGCCCATCACTCAGACCTTGCACCAGATGCACAGTCACCCATTCAATCACCCCGCTCATCACTCAGTCTTTGCACCAGGTCCAGTCACCCATTCAGTCACCTTACCCCCACTCAGTGTGTGCACTGGGCACAGCTACCCAATCAATCACCCCGCCCATCACTCCGTCCATGCACTAGGCCCAGCCACCCATTCAATCCACTTACCCATCACTCAGTCCATGGACCAGGCCCAGTCACCCATTCAAGCAACTCGCCCATCACTCAGTCCATGCACTGGAACCACAGTGATCCATTCAATCACCTCGCCCATCTCTCAGTCCATGCACCGGAATCACAGTCACAAATTCAATCACCTCGCCCGTTACTTAGTCCATGCACCAGATCCACAGTAACAAATACAATCACCTTGCCCATCATTCAGAGTGTGCACTGAACTGAGCTGCCCATTCAATCACCTCACCATCATCCAGTCCATGCACCAGATCCACAGTCACCCATTCAATCACTTTGCCCATCACTCAGTCCGTGGACCAGACCTAGACACCCATTCAATCACTTTGCACATCACTCAGTCCGTGGACCAGGTCCAGTCACCCATTCAATCATCTCGCCCATCACTCAGTACATGCACTATGCCCAGCCACCCATTCAATCACCTCGCCTATCAATCAGTCTGTGCACTGGGTCCAGTGTCACCCATTCAATCATCTCGCCCTCACTCAGTCTGTGCACTGGGTCCACAGTCACCCATTAAATCACCTCGCCCTCACTCAGTCTGTGCACTGGGTCCACAGTCACCCATTCAATCACCTCGCCCATCATTCAGTCTGTGCACTGGGTCCACAGTCACCCATTCAATGACCCCTCCCAACAGTCAGTCTGTGTACTGGGTCCACATTCACACATTCAATCGCCTCGCTCATCACTCAGTCTGTGCACTGGGTCCACAGTCACCCACTCAATCACCTCGCACATCATTCAGTCCATGCACTGGATCCACAGTCACAAATTCAATCACCTCGCCCATTACTCAGTCCATACATCGGATCCACAGTCACAAAATCAATCACCTTGCCCATCATTCAGACTGTGCACTGGACTCAGCTACCCATTCAATCACCTCGCCATCATTCAGTCCATGCACCAGATCCACAGTCATGCATTCAATCACTTTGCCCATCACTCAGTCCATGGACCAATCCTAGTCACCCATTCAATTACTTTGCCCATCACTCAGTCTGTGGATCAGCCCGTCACCCATTCAATCACCTCGCCATCATTCAGTCCATGGACCAGGCCTAGTCACCCATTCAATCATCTCGAACATCATTCAGTCCATGCACTAGGCCCAGCCACGCATTCAATCACCTCGCCCATCACTCATTCTGTGCACTGGGTCCACAGTCACCCATTCAATCACCTCGCCCTTCAATCAGTCCATACACCGGATCCACAGTCACCCATTCAATCACTTCGCCCTCACTGAGTCTGTGCACTGGGATCAGCCACCCATTCAATCACCTCGCCCTCACTAAGTCTGTGCATTGGCATCAGCCACCCATTCAATCAACTCGACATTACTCAATCCGTGCTGTGGGTCCATACTCACCCATTCAAACACCTCGCTCATCGTTCAGACTGTGCATTGGGTCCACAGTCATCCATTCAATCAGCTCGCCCATTACTCAGTCCATGCACCAGGCCCAGTCACCCATTCAATCACCTCGCTCATCACTAAGTCCATGGATCGGATCCACAGTCACCCATTCAATCACCTCGCCGATCACACAGTCTATGCACCAGATCCACAGTCACCCATTCAATCACCTCGCCCATCACTCCGTCCTTGCACCTGGTCCAGACACCCATTCAGTCACCTTGCCCTCACTCATTCTGTGCACTGAGCACAGCTACCCATTCAATCACCTCATCCTTCAATCCGTCCATGCACTAGGCCCAGCTGGCCATTCAATGCACTTACCCATCCCTCAGTCCATGCAACAGGCCCAGCCACCCATTCAATCAGCTCACCCATCACTCAGTCCGTGTACCGGGTCCACTCATTCAGTCACTGCATCCTCACTCAGTCTGTGCGCTGGGTCCACAGTCACCCATTCAATCACCTCACCTTCATTCAGCCTGTGTACTGGGCTCTGCTACCCATTCAATCTCCTCGCCATCATTCAGTCCATGCACCAGATCCCCAGTCACCCACTCAATCACAATGCCCATCACTCAGGACTTGGACCAGTCCTAGTCACCCAGTCAATCACTTTGTCCATCACTCAGTTCGTGGACCAGGCCCAGTCACACATTCAATCACCTCGCCATCATTCAGTCAATGGACCAGGCCTAGTCCCCCATTCAATCATCTCGCCCATCACTCAGTCCATGCACTAGGCCTAGCCACCCATTCAATCACCTCTCCCATCTCTCAGTCTGTGCACTGGGTCCAGAGTCACCCATTCAATCACCTCGCTGTCACCCAGTCTTTGCACTGGGTCCACAGTCACCCATTAAATCACCTCACCCTCACTCAGTCTGTGCACCGGGTCCAGTGTCACCCATTCAATCACCTCGCCATCACTCAGTCTCTGCACTGGGTCCACAGTCACCCATTCAATCACCTCGCCCATCATTCAATTTGTGCAATGGGTCCTCAGTCACCCATTCAATGACCCCTCCCAACAGTCAGTCTGTGCACTGAGTCCACTTTCACCCCTTCAATCGCCTCGCTCATCACTCAGTCTGTGTACTGGGTGCACAGTCACACATTGAATCACCTCGCCCATCTCTCAGTCTGTTCACTGGGTCCACATTCACCCATTCAATCACCTCACCCATCACTCAGTCCATGCACCGGATCAACAGTCACAAATTCAATCAACTTGCCCATCATTCAGACTGTGCACTGGACTCAGCTACCCATTCAATCACCTCGCCATCATCCAGTCCATGCACCAGATCCACAGTCATGCATTCAATCACTTTGCCCATCACTCAGTCCGTGGACCAGCCCCCGTCACCCATTCAATCATCTCGCCATCATTCAGTCCATGGACCAGGCCTAGGCACCCATTCAATCATCTCGACCATCTCTCAGTCCATGCACTAGGCCCAGCCACCCATTCAATCATCTCGCCCATCACTCAGTCTGTGCACTGGGTCCACAGTCACCCATTCAATCACCTCGCTGTGCACTGGGTCCACAGTCACCCATTGAACCACCTCGCCCTCACTCAATCTGTGCTTTGTTCCACAGTCACCCATTCAATCATCTCGACATCACTCAGTCTGTGCACTGGGTCCACAGTCACCCATTCAATCACCTCGCCCTTCAATCAGTCCATACACCGGATCGACAGTCACCCATTCAATCACTTCGCCCTCACTGAGTCTGTGCACTGGCATCAGCCACCCATTCAATTACCTCGCCCTCAGTGAGTCTGTGCACTGGCATCAGCCACCCATTCAATCAACTCAACATTACTCAATCCGTGCTGTGGGTCCATAGTCACCCATTCAAACACCTCGCTCATCGTTCAGACTGTGCACTGGGTCCACAGTCACCCAATCAATCACCCGCCCATCACTCCGTCCATGCACTAGGCCCAGCTAGCCGTTCAATCCACTTACCCATCCCTCAGTTCATGCACCAGGCCCAGCCACCCATTCAATCAGCTCACCCATCACTTAGTCCGTGCACCGGGTCCACCCATTCAGTCACTGCGTCCTCACTCAGTCTGTGCGCTGGTTCCACAGTCACCCATTCAATCACCTCACCTTCATTCAGCCTGTGAACTGGGCTCAGCTACCCATTCAATCACCTCGCCCATCAGTCAGTCGGTGGACCATGCCCAGTCACACATTCAATCACCTAGCCATCATTCAATCAATGGACCAGGCCTGGTACCCCATTCAATCATCTCGCCCATCACTCAGTCCATGAACTAGGCCCAGCCACCCATTCAATCACCTTGCCCATCACTCAGTCTGTGCACTGGGTCCACAGTCACCCATTCAATCACCTCGCTGTCACCCAGTCTTTGCACTGGGTCCACAGTCACCCATTAAATCACCTCACCCTCACTCAGTCTGTGCACTGGGTCCAGTGTCACCCATTGAATCACCTCGCCATCACTCAGTCTCTGCACTGGGTCCACAATCACCCATTCAGTCACCTCGCCCATCATTCAATCTGTGCACTGGGTCCACAGTCACCAATTCAATGACCCCTCCCAACAGTTATTCAGTGCACTGGCTCCACATTCACCCATTGAATCGCCTCCCTCATCACTCAGTCTGTGTACTGGGTCCACAGTCACCCATTCAAACACCTTGCCTTTCGTTCAGACTGTGCACTGGGCCCAATTACCCATTCAATCACTTTGCCCTCACTCAATCTGTGCACTGCTTCCACAGTCATCCATTCATTCACCTCGCCCATCACTCAGTCCATGCACCAGATCCATAGTCACCCATTCAATCACCTCGCCTGTCACTCAGTCCGTGGACCAGTCCCAGTCATCCAGTCAATCACGTCACCATCACTCAATTCATGGACCAGGCCCAGGTACCCATTCAATCACCTGGATCATCACTCAGTCCGTGCGCTGGATCCACAGTCACCCAATCAATCACCTCGCACATCACTCAGTCCATGATCCAGGCTCAGCTATCTATTCAATCACCTCGCTCATCAATCAGTCCATGCACCAGATCCACAGTCACCCATTCAATCACCTCGCCCATCACTCAGACCTTGCACCAGATCCACAGTCACCCATTCAATCACCTCGCCCATCACTCAGACCTTGCACCAGATCCACAGTCACCAATTCAATCACCTCGCCATCACTCAGTTCATGCACCAGATCCACAGTCACCCATTCAATCACCTCGCCCATCACTCAGACCTTGCACCAGATCCACAGTCACCCATTCAATCACCTCGCCCATCACTCAGACCTTGCACCAGATCCACAGTCACCAATTCAATCACCTCGCCATCACTCAGTTCATGCACCAGATCCACAGTCACCCATTCAATCACCTCGCCCATCACTCAGTCCATGCACCAGATCTACAGTCACCCATTCAATCACCTCGCCCATCACTCAGACCTTGCACCAGATCCACAGTCACCCATTCTATCACCTCGCCCATCACTCAGTCCTTGCACCAGGTGCTGTCACCCATTCAGTCACCTTGCCCCCACTCAGTGTGTGCACTGGGCACAGCTACCCATTCAATCACCCCACCCATCACTCCGTCCATGCACTAGGCCCATCCACCCATTCAATCAGCTCACCCATCACTCAGTCCGTGCACCGGGTCCACCCATTCAGTCACTGCGTCCTCACTCAGCCTGTGCGCTGGTTCCACAGTCACCCATTCAATCACCTCACCCGCATTCAGATGTGCGCTGGGCTCAGCTACACATTCAATCACCTCGCCCATCACTCAGTCCATGCACTGGAACCACAGTCATCCATTCAATCACCTCACCCATCACTCAGTCCATGCACCGGAACCACAGTCACAAATTCAATCACCTTGCCCATCACTCAGTCCATGCAACAGATCCACATTCACAAATTCAATCACCTCACCCATCACTCAGTTCTTGCACCTGGTCCAGTCACCCATTCGGTCACGTTGCCCTCACTCAGTCTGTGCACTGGGCTCAGCTACCCATTCAATCACCCCACCCTTCACTCCGTGCATGCTCCAGGCACAGTCACCCATTCAATCACCTCACCCATCACTCAGTCCGTGCACTGGGTCCCTCCATTCAGTCACTGCGTCCTCACTCAGTCTGTGCGCTGAGTGCACAGTCACACATTCAATCAGCTCACCCTCATTCAGCCTGTGCACTTGCCATAGCTACCCATTCAATCACCTCGCCCATCACTTAGTCCATGGGCCAGGCACAGTCACCCATTCAATCACCTCGCCCATCACTGAGTCCATGCACTGGAACCACAGTCATCCATTCAATCAGCTCGCCCATCACTCAGTCCATGCACTGAAACCACTGTCACAAATTCAATCACCTCGCCCATTACTCATTCCATGCACCAGATCCACAGTCACAAATTCAATCACCTTGCCCATCATTGAGACTGTGCACTGGACTCAGCTACCCATTCAATCACATCGCCATCATTCAGTCCATGCACCAGATCCCCAGTCACCCACTCAATCACTTTCCCATCACTCAGTACTTGGACCAGTCCTAGTCACCCAATCAATCACTTTGCCTATCACTTAGTCCATGGACCAGGCCCAGTCACCCATTCAATCACCTCGCCATCATTCAGTCCATGGACCAGGCCTAGTCACCCATTTAATCATCTCGCCCATCACTCAGTCCATGCACTAGGCCCAGCCACCCATTCAATCACCTTGCCCATCACTCAGTCTGTGCACTGGTTCCACAGTCACCCATTCAATCACCGCGCTGTCACCCAGTCTGTGCACTGGGTTCGCAGTCACCCATTAAATCACCTCGACCTCACTCAGTCTGTGCACTGGGTCCAGTATCACCCATTCAATTCCTTGCCATCACTCAGTCTCTGCACTTGGTCCACAATCACCCATTCACTCACCTCGCCCATCATTCAATCTGTGCACTGGGTCCACAGTCACCCATTCAATGACCCCTCCCAACAGTTAGTCAGTGCACTGGCTCCACATTCACCCATTGAATCGCCTCGCTCATCACTCAGTCTGTGTACTGGGTCCACAGTCACCCATTCAAACACCTCGCCCATCGTTCAGTCTGTGCACTGGGCGCAGCTACCCATTCAATCTCCTCGCCATCACTCAGTCCATGCATCAGACTAAGCCATCCATTCAATCACTTTGCCCTCAGTCAATCTGTGCACTGGGTCCACAGTCACTCATTCAAACACCTCGCCCATCAGTCAGTCCATGCACCAGGCCCAGTCACCCATTCAATCACCTCGCTCATCACTCAGTCCTTGCACCAGCTCCAGTCACCAATTCAGTCACCTTGCCCCACACAGTATGTGCACTGGGCACAGCTACCCATTCAACCACCCCGCCCATCACTCCGTCCATGCACTAGGCCCAGCCACCCATTCATTCCACTTACCCATCACTCAGTCCATGCACCAGGCACAGCCACCCATTCAGTCAGCTCACCCATTACTCAGTCCGTGCACCGGGTCCACCCATTCAGTCACTGCGTCCTCACTTAGTCTGTGCGCTGGCCTCAGCTACCCATTCAATCAATTCGCCCCTCAATCAGACCATGGACCAGGCCCAGTCACCCATTCAAGCACCTTGCCCATCACTCAGTCCATGCACTGGAACCACAGTCATCCATTCAATCACCTCGCCGATCTCTCAGTCCATGCACCGGAACCACAGTCACAAATTCAATCACCTCGCCCATTACTTAGTCCATGCACCGGATCCACAGTCACAAATACAATCACCTTGCCCATCATTCAGACTGTGCACTGCACTCAGCTACCCATTCAATCACCTCGCCATCATCCAGTCCATGCACCAGATCCACAGTCACCCATTCAATCACTTTGCGCATCACTCAGTCCGTGGACCAGGCCTAGTCACCCATTCAATCACTTTGCCCATCACTCAGTCTGTGGGCCAAGCCCAGTCACCCATTCAATCACCTCGCCATCATTCAGTCCATGGACCAGGCCTAGTCACCTATTCAATCATCTCGCCCATCACTCAGTCCATGCACTAGGCCCAGCCACCCATTCAATCTCCTCGCTGTCACCCAGTCTGTGCACTGGGTCCACAGTCACCCATTAAATCACCTCGCCCTCACTCAGTCTGTGCTTTGTTCCACAGTCACCCATTCAATCAGCTCGCCATCACTCAGTCTCTGCACTTGGTCCACACTCACCCATTCAATCACCTCGCCCATCAATCAGTCCATACACCGGATCCACAGTCACCCATTCAATCACTTTGCCCTCACTGAGTCTGTGCACTGGCATCAGCCACCAATTCAATCAACTCGACATCACTCAATCCGTGCTGTGGGTGCATAGTCATCCATTCAAACACCCGCACATCGTTCAGACTGTGCACTGGGTCCACAGTCACCCATTCAATCACCTCGTCCATCACTCAGTCCATGCACCAGGCCCATTCACCCATTCAATCACCTCGCTCATCACTCAGTCCATGGATTGGATCCACAGTCACCCATTCAATCACCTTGCCCATCACTCCGTCCTTGCACCTGGTCACACACCCATTCAGTCACCTTGCCCTCACTCAGTCTGTGCCCTGGGCTCAGCTACCCAATCAATCACCCCGCCCATCACTCCGTCCATGCACTAGACCCAGCTAGCCATTCAATCCACTTACCCATCCCTCAGTTCATGCACTTCGCCCTCACTGAGTCTGTGCACTGGGATCAGCCACCCATTCAATCAGCTCACCCATCACTCAGTCCATGCACCGGGTCCACCCATTCAGTCACTGCGTCCTCACTCAGTCTGTGCGCTGGGTCCACAGTCACCCATTCTATCAGCTCACCCTCATTCAGCCTGTGCACTGGGCTCAGCTACCCATTCAATCACCTCGCCCATAACTCAGTCCATGGACCAGGCCCAGACACCCATTCAATCACCTCGCTCATCACCCAGTCCTTGCTTTGGAACCACAGTCATCCATTCAATCACCTCACCCATCACTAAGTCCATGCACCGGATCCACATTCACTCATTCAATCACCTCACCCTTCACTCAGTCCATGTACCGTATCCACAGTCACAAGTTCAATCACCTCGCCCATTACTCAGTCCATGCACCGGATCCACAGTCACAACTTCAATCACCTCACCATCATTCAGTCCATGGAATCAGGCCTAGTCACCCAATCAGTCACCCCGCCCATCACTCAGTCCATGGACCAGGCCCAGCCACCCATTCAATCACCTCGCCCATCACTCAGTCTGTGCACTGGGTCCACAGTCACCCATTCAATCACCTCGCTGTCACTCAGTCTGTGTACTGGGTCCACAGTCACCCATACAATCACCCCTCCCATCAGTCAGTCTGTGCACTGGGTCCACAGTCACCCATTCAATCACCTCGCTCATCACTTAGTCTGTGTACTGGGTCCCAGTCACACATTCAATCAACTCGCCCATCACTCAGTGCATGCAGCAGGCCCAGCCACCCATTCGATCACCTCACCATCACTCAGTCCATGCACCAGGCCCAGCCACGCATTCAATCACCTCGCCATCACTCAGTCCGTGCACCAGGCCCAGTCATCCATTCAATCACCTCGCTCATCACTCATTCTGTGCACTGGATCCAAATTCTCCTATTCAATCACTTCGCTCATTACTCAGTCCATGAACCAGTCTCAGCTATCCATTCCATCTCCTCGCTCATCACTCAGTCCATGGATCGGATCCACAGTCACCCATTCAATCACCTTGCTCATCACTCAGTCCATGGATCAGATCCACAGTCACCCATTCTATCTTCTCGCCCATCACTCAGTCCTTGCACCGGATCCACAGTCACAAATTCAACTCACCTTGCCCATCATTCAGACTGTGCACTGGGCTCAGCTACCCATTCAATCACTTAGCCATCACTCATTCCGTGCACCGGGTCCACCCATTCAGTCACTGCGCTCTCACTCAGTCTGTGCACTGGGTCCACAGTCACCCATTGAATCACCTCGCCCATCAATCAGTCCATACACCGGATCCACAGTCACCCATTCAATCACTTCGCCATCACTGAGTGTGTGCACTGGGATCAGCCTCCCATTCAATCACCTCAACCTCACTGAGTCTGTGCACTGGCATCAGCCACCCATTCAATCAACTCGACATCAATCAATCCGTGCTGCGGGTCCATATTCACCCATTCAAACACCTCGCTCATCGTTCAGACTGTGCACTGGGTCCACAGTGACCCATTCAATCACCTCGCCCATCACTCAGTCCATGCACCAGGCCCAGTCACCGATTCAATCACCTCGCCCATCACTCAGTCTGTGCACTGGGTCCACAGTCACCCATTCAATCACCTCGCCCATCAATCAGTCCATACACCAGATCCACAGCCACCCATTCAATCACTTCGCCATCACTGAGTCTGTGCACTGGGATCAGCCTCGCATTCAATCACCTCAACCTCACTGAGTCTGTGCACTGGCATTAGCCACCCATTCAATCAACTCGACATCAATCAATCCGTGCTGTGGGTCCATTGTCACCCATTCAAACACCTCGCTCATCGTTCAGACTGTGCACTGGGTCCACAGTCACCCATTCAATCACCTCGACCATCACTCAGTCCATGCACCAGGCCCAGTCACCCATTCAATCAGCTCACCCATCACTCAGTCTGTGCACTGGGTCCACAGTCACCCATTCAATCACCTTGCCCATCATGCTGTCTGTGCTCTGGGTCCACCATCACCCATACAATCAACTCGCCCATCACTCAGTCTGTGCTCTTGGTCCACAGTCACCCATTCAGTCACCCCTCCCATCAGTCAGTCTGTGCACTGGGTCCATAGTCACCCATTCAATCGCCTCGCTCATCACTCAGTCTGTGTACTGGTTCCACAGTCACACATTCAATCACCTCGCCCATCACTCAGTGCATGCAGCAGTCCCAGCCACCCATTCAATCACCTCACCATCACTCAGTCTATGCACCAGGCCCAGCCACACATTCAATCACCTCGCCATCACTCAGTCCATGCACCAGGCCCTGTCACCCAGTCAATCACCTCACCATCACTCAGTCCTTGGACCAGGCCCAGTCACCCATTCAATCAACTCGCTCATCACTCAGTCCATGCACTGGATCCAAATTCTCCCATTCAATCACCTCGCTCATCACTCAGTCCATGAACCATGCTCAGCTATCCATTCCATCACCTCGCTCATCACTCAGTCTATCGATCGCATCCATAGTCACCCATTCAATCACCTTGTTCATCACTTAGTCCATGCACCAGATCCACAGTCACCCATTCAATCACCTCGCCCATCAATCAGTCCATACACCGGATCCACAGTCACCCATTCAATCACCCCGCCCTCACTGAGTCTGTGCACTGGTTCCACTGTCACCCATTAAATCACCTCGCCCTCACTCAGTCTCTGCTGTGGATCCAGTGTGACCCATTCAATCACCTCGCCATCATTCAGTCTCTGCACTGGGTCCACCGTCAGCCATTCAATCACGTCGCCCATCATTCAATCTGTGCACTGGGTCCACAGTTACCCATTCAATGACCCCTCACAACAGTCAGTCTGTGCACTGCTTCCACATTCACCCATTCAATCGCCTCACTCCTCACTCAGTCTGTGTACTGCATCCACAGTCACACATGCAATCACCTCACCCATCATTCAGTCCATGTACTGGATCCACAGTCACAAATCCAATCACCTTGCCCATCATTCAGACCGTGCACTGGGCTCAGCTACCCATTCAATCACCTCGCCATCATTCAGTTCATGGATCAGGCCTAGTCACCCAATCAGTCACCCCGCCCATCACTCAGTCCGTGGACCAGGCCCCGGCATCCATTCAATCACCTCGCCCATCACTCAGTCTGTGCACTGGGTCCACTGACACCCATTCAATCACCTCGCTGTCACTCAGTCGGTGCACTGGGTCCACAGTCACCCATACAATCACCTCGGCCTCACTCAGTCTCTGCACCGGGTCCACAGTCACCCATTCAATCACCTCGTCATCACTCAGTCTGTGCTCTGGGTCCACAGTCTCCCATTCAATCACCTCGCCCATCACTCAGTCTCTGCACTGGTTCCACAGTCACCCATTCAATCACCCCTCCCAACAGTCAGTCTGCGCACTGGGTCCACGGTCACACATTCAATCACCTCGCCCATCACTCAGTGCATGCACCTGGCCCAGCCACCCATTCACTCACCTCACCCTCACCATCACTCAGTCAATGCACCAGGCCCAGCCACGCATTCAATCACCTCGCCATCACTCAGTCCGTTCACCGGGTCCACCCATTCAATCACTTTGCCCTCACTCACTCCATCCATCGGATGCACGGTCACCTATTCAATCATCTTGCCCATCACTCAGTTCGTGAACCAGGCCCAGTCACCCAGTCAATCACCTCACCATCACTCAGTCCTTGGACCAGTCCCAGTCTCCCATTCAATCACCTCGCTCATCACTAGTCCGTGCACTGGATCCAAAGTCACCCATTCAATCACCTCGCTCATCACTGAGTCCATGAACCAGGCTCAGCTATCCATTCCATCACCTCGCTCATCACTCAGTCCATGCACCAGATCCACAGTCACCCATTCTATCACCTCGCCCATCACTCAGTCCATGCACCAGATCCACAGTCACCCATTCAATCACCTCACCCATCAGTCAGTCCTTGCCCAAGTTCCAGTCACCCGTTCAGTCAACTTGCCCTCACTCAATCTGTGCACTGGACTCAGCTACCCATTCAATCACCTCGCCCATCACTCAGTCCATGCACCGGATCCACCGTCACAAATTCAATCACCTTGCCCATCATTCAGACTGTGCACTGGGCTCAGCTACCCATTCAATCACGTCACCATCACTCAGTCTGTGCACCGGGTCCACCCATTCAGTCATTGCGCTCTCATTCAGTCTGTGCACTGGGTCCACAGTCATCCATTCAATCACCTCACCCTCATTCAGCCTGTGCACTGGGCTCAGCTACCCATTCAATCAACTCGCACATCACTCAGTCCATGCACCAGGCCCAGTCACCCATTCAATCACCTCGCCCATCTTTCAGTCCATGCACCGGAACCACAGTCACAAATTCAATCACCTCACCCATCACTCAGTCCTTGCCCAAGGTCCAGTCACCCATTCAGTCACCTTGCCCTCAGTCGGTCTGTGCACTGGACTCAGCTACACATTCAATCACCCCGCCCATCACTCCGTCCATGTACTAGGCCCAGCCACCCATTCAATCCACTTACCCATCACTCAGTCCATGCACCAGACAGTGCAGAGACTGAGTGATGGCGAGGTGATTGAATGGGTGACTGCGGAACCAGCGCACAGATTGCGTGATGGGCGAGGTGATTTAATGGGTGACAGTGGACCCAGTGCACAGACTGGGTGACAGCGAGTTGACTGAATGGGAGACTGTGGACCCAGTGCACAGACTGAGTGATGTGCGAGTTGATTGAATAGGTAGCTGAGCCCAGTGCACGGACCGAATGATAGGCAAAGCGATTGAATGGGTGACTAGGCCTGCTCCATGGACTGAATGATGGTGAGGTTCAATCACCCATTCAATCACCTCACCCATCACTCAGTCCTTAACCAAGGTGCAGTCACCCATTCAGTCACCTTGCCCTCACTCAGTCTGTGCAGTGGACTCAGCTACCCATTCAATCACCTCACCCTTCACTCAGTCCATGCACCGGATCCACAGTCGCAAATTCAATCACCTTGCCCATCATTCAGACTGTGACCAGGGCTCAGCTACCCATTCAATCACCTCGCCATCATTCAGTCCATGCACCAGATCCACAGTCACCCATTCAATCAATTTGCCCATCACTCAGTCCATGCACCGGTTCCACACTCACACATTCAATCATTTTGCCCATCACTCACTCCGTGGACCAGGCCCAGTCACCCATTCAATCACCTCACCATCATTCAGTCCATGGAGCAGGCCTAGTCACCCATTCAATCACTTTGCCCATCATTCAGTCCGTGGGCTATGCCCACTCATCCATTGAATCACCTTGCCCATCACTCAGTCCATGGACCAGGCCTAGTCACCCATTTAATCATCTCGCCCATCACTCAGTCCATGCACTAGGCCCAGCCACCCATTCAATCACCTCGTCCATCACTCAGTCTGTGCACTGGGTCCACAGTCACCCATTCAATCACCTCGCTGTCACCCAGACTGTGCACTGGGTCTACAGTCACCCACTAAATCACCTCGCCCTCACACAGTCTGTGCACTGGCTCCGCAGTCACCCATTCAATCACCTTGCCATCACTCAGTCTCTGCACTGGGTCCACAGTCACCCATTCAATCACCTCGCCATCTTTCAATCTGTGCACTGGTTCCACAGTCACCCATTCAATCACCTCGCTGTCACCCAGACTGTGCACTGGGTCTACAGTCACCTACTAAATCACCTCGCCCTCACTCAGTCTCTGCACTGGGTCCATAGTCACCCGTTAAATCACTTCGCCCATCATTCAATCTGTGCACTGGGTCCACAGTCACCCATTCAATGACCCCTCCCAACAGTCAGTCTGTGCACTGGGTCCACATTCACCCATTCAATCGCCTCGCTCATCACTCAGTCTGTGTACTGGGTCCACAGTCACCCATTCAATCACCTCACCCATCATTCAGTCCATGCACCGGATCCACAGTCACAAATTCAATCACCTTGCCCATTACTCAGTAGGTGCACTGGATCCACAGTCACAAATTCAATCACTTTGCCCATCATTCAGTCCGTGGGCTATGCCCACTCATCCATTGAATCACCTCGCCATCACTCAGTCCATGGACCAGGCCTAGTCACCCATTCAATCACCTCGCTGTCACCCAGACTGTGCACTGGGTCTACAGTCACCCACTAAATCACCTCGCCCTCACTCAGTCTGTGCACTGGCTCCGCAGTCACCCATTCAATCACCTTGCCATCACTCAGTCTCTGCACTGGGTCCACAGTCACCCATTCAATCACCTCGTCATCATTCAATCTGTGCACTGGGTCCACAGTCACCCATTCAATCACCTCGCTGTCACCCAGACTGTGCACTGGGTCTACAGTCACCCACTAAATCACCTCGCCCTCACTCGATCTGTGCACTGGCTCCGCAGTCACCAAATCAATCACCTTGCCATCACTCAGTCTCTGCACTGGGTCCACAGTCACCCATTCAATGACCCCTCCCAACAGTCAGTCTGTGCACTGGGTCCACATTCACCCATTCAAGCGCCTCGCTCATCACTCAGTCTGTATACTGGGTCCACAGTTACACATTCAATCAGCTCGCCCATCAATCAGTCCATACACCGGATCCACAGTCACCCATTCAATCACCTCGCCCTCACTGAGTCTGTGCACTGGGATCAGCCACCCATTCAATCACCTCGCCCTCACTGCGTCTGTGCACTGGCATCAGCCACCCATTCAGTCAACTCGATATCTCTCCATGCGTGCTGTGGGTCCACAGTCACCCATTCAAACACCTCGCCCATCACTCAGTCCAAGCACCTGGCCCAGTCACCCGTTCAATCACCTTGCTCATCATTCAGTCCATGGATCGGATTTACAGTCACCCATTGAATCACCTCGCCCATCACACAGTCCATGTACCAGATCCACAGTCACCCATTCAATCACCTCGCCCAGCACTCAGTCCATGCACCAGACTAAGCCACCCATTCAATCACTTTGCCGTCACTCAATCTGTGCACTGGGTCCACAGTCACCCTTTCAATCACCTCGCCCATCACTCAGTCCATGCACCTAGCCCAGTCACCCATTCAATTACCTCGCTCATTACTCTTTCATGGATTGGATGCACAGTGACTCATTCAATCACCTCGCCCATCACTCAGTCCATGCACCAGATCCACAGTCACCCAATCAATCACATCGCCCATCACTCAGTCCGTGCACCGGGTCCACCCATTCAGTCACTGCGCTCTCACTCAGTCTGTGCACTGGGTCCACAGTCACTCCTTCTATCACCTCGCCCATCAATCAGTCCATACACCGGATCCACAGTCACCCATTCAATCACTTTGCCATCACCGAGTCTGTGCACTGGGATCAGCCACCCATTCAATCACCTCGCCCTCACTGAGTCTGTGCACTGGCATCAGCCACCCATTCAATCAACTCGACATCACTCAATCTGTGCACTGGGTCCACAGTCACCCATTCAATCACCTCGCTGTCACCCAGACTGTGCACTGGGTCTACAGTCACCCACTAAATCACCTCGCCCTCACTCGATCTGTGCACTGGCTCCGCAGTCACCAAATCAATCACCTTGCCATCACTCAGTCTCTGCACTGGGTCCACAGTCACCCATTCAATGACCCCTCCCAACAGTCAGTCTGTGCACTGGGTCCACATTCACCCATTCAAGCGCCTCGCTCATCACTCAGTCTGTATACTGGGTCCACAGTTACACATTCAATCAGCTCGCCCATCAATCAGTCCATACACCGGATCCACAGTCACCCATTCAATCACCTCGCCCTCACTGAGTCTGTGCACTGGGATCAGCCACCCATTCAATCACCTCGCCCTCACTGCGTCTGTGCACTGGCATCAGCCACCCATTCAGTCAACTCGATATCTCTCCATGCGTGCTGTGGGTCCACAGTCACCCATTCAAACACCTCGCCCATCACTCAGTCCAAGCACCTGGCCCAGTCACCCGTTCAATCACCTTGCTCATCATTCAGTCCATGGATCGGATTTACAGTCACCCATTGAATCACCTCGCCCATCACACAGTCCATGTACCAGATCCACAGTCACCCATTCAATCACCTCGCCCAGCACTCAGTCCATGCACCAGACTAAGCCACCCATTCAATCACTTTGCCGTCACTCAATCTGTGCACTGGGTCCACAGTCACCCTTTCAATCACCTCGCCCATCACTCAGTCCATGCACCTAGCCCAGTCACCCATTCAATTACCTCGCTCATTACTCTTTCATGGATTGGATGCACAGTGACTCATTCAATCACCTCGCCCATCACTCAGTCCATGCACCAGATCCACAGTCACCCAATCAATCACATCGCCCATCACTCAGTCCGTGCACCGGGTCCACCCATTCAGTCACTGCGCTCTCACTCAGTCTGTGCACTGGGTCCACAGTCACTCCTTCTATCACCTCGCCCATCAATCAGTCCATACACCGGATCCACAGTCACCCATTCAATCACTTTGCCATCACCGAGTCTGTGCACTGGGATCAGCCACCCATTCAATCACCTCGCCCTCACTGAGTCTGTGCACTGGCATCAGCCACCCATTCAATCAACTCGACATCACTCAATCCGTGCTGTGGGTCCATTGTCACCCATTCAAACACCTCGCTCATCGTTCAGACTGTGCACTGGGTTCACAGTCACCCATTCAATCAGCTCGCCCATCACTCAGTCCATGCACCAGGCTCAGTCACCCATTCAATCACCTCGCTCATCACTCAATCCATGGATCGGATCCACAGTCACCCATTCAATCACCTCGCCCATCACTCAGTCCATGCACCAGATCCACAGTCACCCATTCAATCACCTCGCCCATCACTCCGTCCCTGCACCTGGTCCAGACACCCATTCAGTCACCTTGACCTCACTCAGTCTGTGCACTGGGCTCAGCTACCCATTCAATCTCCCCGCCCATCACTCCGTCCATGCACTAGGCCCAGCTAGCCATTCAATCCACTTACACATCCCTCAGTTCATGCACCAGGCCCAGCCACCCATTCAATCAGCTCACCCATCACTCAGTCCATTCACCGGGTCCACCGATTCAGTCACTGCGTCCTTACTCATTCTGTGTGCTGGGTCCACAGTCACACATTCAATCACATCACCCTCATTCAGCCTGTGCACTGGGCCAGCTACCTATTCAATCACCTCGCCCATCACTCAGTCCATGGACCAGGCCCAGACACCCATTCAATCACCTCGCTCATCACTCATTCCATGCACTTGAACCACAGTCATCCATTCAATCACCTCACCCATCACTCAGTCCATGCACCGGTTCCACAGTCACAAATTCAATCACCTCGCCCATTACTCATTCCATGCACCGGATCCACACAAATTCAATCACCTTGCCCATCATTCAGACTGTGCACTGGGCTCAGCTACCCCTTCAATCACCTCGCCATCATTCAGTCCATGGATCAGGCCTAGTCACCCAATCAATCACCCTGCTCATCTCTCGGTCCGTGGACCAGGCCCAGCCACCCATTCAATCACCTCGCCCATCACTCAGTCTGTGCACTGGGACCACTGTTACCGATTCATTCACCTCGCTGTCACTCAGTCGGTGCACTGGGTCCACAGTCACCCATTCAATCACCTCCGCCTCACGCAATCTGTGCACTGGGTCCACAGTCACCCATTCAATCACCTCGCCCATCACGCAGTCTGTGCTCTGGGTCCACAGTCACCCATTCAATCACCTCGCCCATCACTCAGTCTGTGCACTGGGTCCACAGTCACCCATTCAATCACCTCTCCCATCAGTAAGTCTGTGCACTGGGTCCACAGTCACCCATTCAATCGCCTCGCTCATCAGTCAGTCTGTGTACTGGGTCCACAGTTACACATTCAATCACCTCGCCCATCACTCAGTGCATGCACCAGGCCCAGCCACCCATTCAATCACCGCACCATCACTCAGTCCATGCACGAGGCCCAGCCACGCATTCAATCACCTTGCCATCACTCAGTACGTTCACCGGGTCCACCCATTCAATCACTTTGCCCTCACTCACTCCATCCATCGGATGCACAGTCACCTATTCAATCACCTTGCCTATTACTCAGTCCGTGAACCAGGCCCAGTCACCCAGTCAATCACTTCACCATCACTCAGTCCGCGCAGTGGATCCAAATTCTCCCATTCAATCACCTCGCTCATCACTGAGTCCATGAACCAGGCTCAGCTATCCATTCCATCACCTCGCTCATCACTCAGTCCATGCACCAGATCCACAGTCACCCATTCTATCACCTCGCCCATCACTCAGTCCATGCACCAGATCCACAGTCACCCATTCAATCACCTCGCCAATCACTCAGTCATTGCCTAAGGTCCAGTCACCCATTCAGTCACCTTGCCCTCACTCAGTCTGTGCACTGGACTCAGCTACCCATTCAATCACCCCGCCCATCACTCTGTCCATGCACTAGGCCCAGCCACCCATTCAATCCACTTACCCTTCACTCAGTCCATGCACCAGATCCAGTCACTCATTCAATCACCTCGCCCATCATTCAGTCCTTGCCCATGATGCAGTCACGCATTCAATCACCTTGCCCTCACACAGTCTGTGCACTGGGCTCAGCTACCCATTCAATCACCTCACCCATCACTAATTCCATGCACCGGATCCACAGTCACCAATTCAATCACCTTGCCCATCATTCAGACTGTGCACAGGGCTCAGCTACCCATTCAATCACCTCGCCGTCATTCAGTCCATGCACCAGATCCACAGACACCCATTCAATCATGTTGCCCATCACCCACTCCATGGACCAGGCCCAGTCACACATTCAATCACCTCACCATCATTCAGTCCATGGACCATGCCTAGTCAACCTGTCAATCACTTTGCCCATCAATCAATCCATGGACCAGGCCTATTCACCCATTCAATCATCTCGCCAATCACTCAGTCCATGCACTAGGCCCAGCCACCCTTTCAATCACCTCACCCATCACTTAGTCTGTGCACTGGGTCCACTGTCAGCCATGAAATCACCTCGCTCTCACTCAGTCTCTCCAATGGGTCCAGTGTCACCCATTCAGTCACCTCGCCATCATTCAGTTCTGCACTGGGTCCACTGTCAACCATTCAATCACATCGCCCATCATTCAATCTGTGCACTGGGTCCACAGTCACCCATTCAATGACCCCTCCCAATAGTCAGTCTGTGCACTGGGTCCACAGTCACACATTCAATCACCTCGCCCATCAATCAGTCCATGCACCAGGCCCAGGCACGCATTCAATCACCTTGCCATCACTCAGTTCGTGAACCAGGCCCAGTCACCCAGTCAATCACCTCACCATCACTCAGTCCGTGCACTGGATCCAAAGTCACCCATTCAATCATCTCGCTCATCACTGAGTCCATGTACCAGGCTCAGCTATCCATTCCATAACCTCGCTCATCACTCAGTCCATGCACCAGATCCACAGTCACCCATTCTATCACCTCGCCCATCACTCAGTCCTTGCCCAAGTTCCAGTCACCCATTCAGTCAACTTGCCCTCACTCAATCTGTGCACAGGACTCAGCTACACATTCAATCACCCCGCCCATCACTCAGTCCATGCACCGGATCCACAGTCACAAATTCAATCACCTTGCCCATCATTCAGACTGTGCACTGGGCTCAGCTACCCATTCAATCACCTCGCCATCACTCAGTCCGTGCACCGGGTCCACCCATTCAGTCACTGCACTCTCACTCAGTCTGTGCACTGGAACCACAGAAACCCATTCAATCACCTCGCCCATCACTGAGTCCATGCACTGGAACTACAGTCATCCATTCAAACACCTCGCCCATTACTCAGTCCATGCACCAGATCCACAGTCACCCATTCAATCACCTCGCCAATCACTCAGTCCTTGTCCAAGGTCCAGTCATCCATTCAGTCACCTTGCCCTCACTCAGTCTGTGCACTGGACTCAGATACACATTCAATTACCCCGACCATCACTCTGTCCATGCACTAGGCCCAGATAGCCATTCAATCCTCTTACCCATCACTCAGTCCATGCATCAGATCCAGTCACCCATTCAATCACCTCACCCATCACTCAGTCCTTGCCCAAGGTGCAGTCACCCATTCAGTCACCTTGCCCTCACTCAGTCTGTGCACTGGACTCAGCTACCCATTCAATCACCCTGCCCATCACTCTGTCCATGCACTAGGCCCAGCCACCCATTCAATCCACTTTACCCATCACTCAGTCCATGCACCAGATCCAGTCACCCATTCAATCACCTCGCCCATCACTCAGTCCTTGCCCAAGGTGCAGTCACGCATTCAATCACCTTGCACTCACTCAGTCTGTGCACTGGGCTCAGCTACCCATTCAATCACCTCACCCATCACTAATTCCATGCACCGGATCCATAGTCACCAATTCAATCACCTTGCACATCATTCAGACTGTGCACAGGGCTCAGCTACCCATTCAATCACCTCGCCATCATTCAGGCCATGCACCAGATCCACAGTCACCCATTCAATCAATTTGCCCATCACTGAGTCCATGCACCGGATCCATACTCACCCATTCAATCATGTTGCCCATCACTCACTCCGTGGACCAGGCCCAGTCACACATTCAATCAACTCACCATCATTCAGTCCATGGACCATGCCTAGTCAACCTGTCAATCATTTTGCCCATCACTCAGTCCATGGACCAGGCCTATTCACCCATTCAATCATCTCACCAATCACTCAGTCCATGCACTAGGCCCAGCCACCCATTCAATCACCTCACCCATCACTTAGTCTGTGCACTGGGTCCACTGTCACCCATGAAATCACCTCGCCCTCACTCAGTCTCTCCAATGGGTCCAGTGTCACCCATTCATTCACCTCGCCATCATTCAGTTCTGGACTGGGTCCACCGACAGCCATTCAATCACGTCGCCCATCATTCAATCTGTGCACTGGGTCCACAGTCACCCATTCAATGACCCCTCCCAACAGTCAGTCTGTGCACTGGGTCCACATTCACCCATTCAATCGCCTCGCTCATCACTCAGTCTGTGTACTGTGTCCACAGTCACCCATTCAATGACCCCTCCCAACAGCCAGTCTGTGCACTGGGTCCACAGTCACACATTCAATCACCTCGCCCATCACTCAGTCCATGCACCAGGCCCAGCCACGCATTCAATCACCTTGCCATCACTCAGTCCGTTCACCGGGTCCACCCATTCAATCACTTTGCCCTCACTCACTCCATCCATCTGATGCACAGTCACCTATTCAATCACCTTGCCCATCACTCAGTTCGTGAACCAGGCCCAGTCACCCAGTCAATCACCTCACCATCACTCAGTCCGTGCACTGGATCCAAAGTCACCCATTCAATCATCTCGCTCATCACTGAATCCATGTACCAGGCTCAGCTATCCATTCCATAACCTCGCTCATCACTCAGTCCATGCACCAGATCCACAGTCACCCATTCTATCACCTCGCCCATCACTCAGTCCATGCACCAGATCCACAGTCACCCATTCAATCACCTTGCCCATCACTCAGTCCTTGCCCAAGTTCCAGTCACCCATTCAGTCAACTTGCCCTCACTCAATCTGTGCACAGGACTTAGCTACACATTCAATCACCCCGCCCATCACTCAGTCCATGCACCGGATCCACAGTCACAAATTCAATCACCTTGCCCATCATTCAGACTGTGCACTGGGCTCAGCTACCCATTCAATCACCTCGCCATCACTCAGTCCATGCACCGGGTCCACCCATTCAGTCACTGCACTCTCACTCAGTCTGTGCACTGGAACCACAGAAACCCATTCAATCACCTCGCCCATCACTGAGTCCATGCACTGGAACTACAGTCATCCATTCAAACACCTCGCCCATTACTCAGTCCATGCACCAGATCCACAGTCACCCATTCAATCACCTCGCCAATCACTCAGTCCTTGTCCAAGGTCCAGTCACACATTCAGTCACCTTGCCCTCACTCAGTCTGTGCACTGGACTCAGATACACATTCAATCACCCCGACCATCACTCCGTCCATGCACTAGGCCCAGATAGCCATTCAATCCTCTTAGCCATCACTCAGTCCATGCACCAGATCCAGTCACCCATTCAATCACCTCACCGATCACTCAGTCCTTGGCCAAGGTGCAGTCACCCATTCAGTCACCTTGCCCTCACTCAGTCTGTGCACTGGGCTCAGCTACCCATTCAATCATCTCACCCATCACTCAGTCCATGCAGCGGATCCACAGTTACAAATTCAATCACCTTGCCCATCATTCAGACTGTGCACAGGGCTCAGCTACCCATTCAATCACCTCGCCATCATTCAGTCCATGCACCAGATCCACAGTCACCCATTCAATCAATTTGCCCATCACTCAGTCCATGCACCGGATCCACACTCACCCATTCAATCATATTGCCCATCACTCACTCCGTGGACCAGGCCCAGTCACCCATTCAATCACCTCACCATCATTCAGTCCATGGAGCAGGCCTAGTCACCCATTCAATCACTTTGCCCATCACTCAGTCCATGGACCAGGCCTAGTCAGCCATTCAATCATCTCGCCCATCATTTAGTCTGTGCACTGGGTCTACAGTCACCCATTCAATCAACTCTCTGTCAACCAGTCTGTGCACTGGGTCCACTGTCACCCATTAAATCACCTCGCCCATCACACAGTCTGTGCACTGGGTCCACAGTCACCCATTCAATCACCTCGCCCATCATTCAATCTGTGCACTGGGTCCCCTGTCACCCATTCAATGACCCCTCCCACAGTCAGTCTGTGCACTGGGTCCACATTCACCCATTCAATCGCCTCGCTCATCACTCAGTCTGTTTACAGCATCCACAGTCACACATTCAATCACCTCGCCCATCACTCAGTCTGTGCACTGGGTCCACAGTCACCCATTCAATCACTTCACCCATCATTCAGTCCATGCACCGGATCCACAGTCACAAATTCAATCACCTCGCCCATTACTCAGTACATGCACTGGATCCACAGTCACAAATCCAATCACTTGCTCATCATTCTGACTCTGCACTGGACTCAGCTACCCATTCAATAACCTCGCCATCATTCAGACCATGCACCAGATCCACAGTCACCCATTCAATCACTTTGCCTTCACTTAGTCCGTGGACCAGGTCTAGTCACCCATTCAATCAGTTTGCCCATCATTCAGTCCGTGGGCCATGCCCACTCATCCATTGAATCACCTCGCCATCATTCAGTCCATGCACTAAGCCCAGCCACCCATTCAATCACCTCGCCCATTACTCACTTCGCTGTCACCCAGACTGTGCACTGGCTCCACAGTCACCCATTAAATCACCAAGCCCTCACTCAGTCTGTGCACTGGGTCCACGTCACCCATTCAATCACCTCGCCCTCACTCAGTCTGTGCACTGGGTCCAGTGTCACCCATTCAATCGCCTCGCTTATCACTCAGTCTGTGTACTGGGTCCACAGTCACACATTCAATCACCTCGCCCATCAATCAGTCCATATACCGGATCCACAGTCACCCATTCAATTACCTCGCCCTCACTCAGTCTGTGCACTGGGATCAGCCACCCATTCAATCACCTCGCCCATCACTCAGCCCATGCACCAGACTAAGCCACCCATTCAATCACTTTGCCGTTACTCAATCTGTGCACTGGGTCCACAGTCACCCTTTCAATCACCTCGCCCATCAATCAGTCCATGCACCTGGCCCAGTCACCCATTCAATTACCTCGCTCATTACTCTTTCATGGATCGGATGCACAGTGACTCATTCAATCACCTCGCCCATCACTCAGTCCTTGCACCAGGTCCAGTCACCCATTCAGTCACGTTTCCCTCACTCAGTCTGTGCACTGGGCTCTGCTACCCATTCAATCAGCCCGTCCATCACTCCGTCCATGCACTAGGCCCAGCTAGCCATTCAATCCACTTACTCATCCCTCAGTCCATGCACCAGGCACAGCCACACATTCAATCAGCTCAACCATCTCTCAGTCCGTGCTCCGGGTCCACCAATTCAGTCACTACGTCCTCACTCAGTCTGTGCGCTGGGTCCACAGTCACCCATTCAATCACTTCACCCTCATTCAGCCTGTGCGCTGGGCTCAGCTACCCATTCAAACACCTCGCCCATCACTCAGTCCATGGACCAGGCCCAGTCACCCATTCAATCACCTCGCTCATCACTCAGTCCATGCACTGGAACTACAGTCACAAATTCAATCACCTCGCCCACTACTCAGTCCATGCACCGGATCCAGTGTCACAAATTCAAACACCTCGCCCATTACTCCTTCCATGCACCAGATCCACAGTCACAAATTCAATCACCTTGCCATCACTCAGTGTCTGCACTGGGTCCACAGTCACCCATTCAATCATCTCGCCCATCATTCAATCTGTGCACTGGGTGCACAGTCACCCATTCAATGACCCCTCCCAACAGTCAGTCTGTGCACTGGGTCCACATTCACCCATTCAAACGCCTCACTCATCACTCAGTCTGTGCATTTGGTCCACAGTCACCCATTCAATCATCTTGCCCTCACTGATTCTGTGCACTGGGTCCACAGACAACCATTCAATCACCTCGCCCCCACTCAGTCTGTGCACTGGGTCCACAGTCACCCATTCAATCACCTCGCCCATCAGTCTGTCTGTGCACTGGGTCCACAGTCACCCATTCAATCACCTCGCCCATCAATCAGTCCGTACACCGGATCCACAGTCACCCATTCAATCACCTCGCCCTCACTGAGTCTGTGCACTGGCATCAGCCACCCATTCAATCAACTCGACATCACTCAATCCGTGCTGTGGGTTCACAGTCACTCATTCAAACACCTCGCCCATCACTCATTCCATGCACCAGTCTGAGTCACCCATTCAATCACCTCGCTCATCACTCAGTCCATGCACCAGATCCACAGTCACCCATTCAATCATCTCGCCCATCACTCAGTCCTTGCACCATGTCCAGTCACCCATTCAGTCACCTTGCCCTCACTCAGTCTGTGCACTGGGCTCAGCTACCCATTCAATCACCCCGCCCATCACTCCGTCCATGCACTTGACCCAGCTAGCCATTCAATCCACTTACCCATCCCTCAGTCCATGCACCAGGCACAGCCACCCATTCAATCACCTCACCCATCACTCAGTTCGTGCACCGGGTCCACCCATTCAGTCACTGCATCCTCACTCAGTCTATGCGCTGGGTCCACAGTCGCCCATTCAATCACCTCGCCCTTACTCAGTCTGTGCACTGGGTCCACAGTCGCCCATTCAATCATCTCGCCCTCACTCAGTCTGTGCACTGTGTCCACAGTCACCAATTCAATCACCTCGCTCATCAATCAGTCTGTGTCCTGCGTGCAGAGGCACACATTGAATCACCTCGCCCATCAATCAGTCCATACACCGGATCCACAGTCACCCATTCAATCACCTCGCCCAGCACTCAGTCCATGCACCAGATTAAGCCAGCCATTCAATAACTTTGCCATCACTTAATCTGTGCACTAGGTCCACTGTCACCCTTTCAATCACCTCGCCCATCATTCAGCCCATGCACCTGGCCCAGTCACCCATTCAATTACCTCGCGCATTACTCTTTCATGGATCGGATGCACAGTGACTCGTTCAATCACCTCGCCCATCACTCAGTCCATGCACCAGAACCACAGTCACCCATTCAATCACCTCGCCCATCACTCAGTCCTTGCACCAGGTCCAGTCACCCATTCAGTCACGTTTCCCTCACTCAGTCTGTGCACTGGGCTCTGCTACCCATTCAATCAGCCCGCCCATCACTCCGTCCATGCACTAGGCCCAGCTAGCCATTCAATCCACTTAATCATCCCTCAGTCCATGCACCAGGCACAGCCACACATTCAGTCAGCTCAACCATCTCTCAGTCCGTGCTCCGGGTCGACTAATTCAGTCACTGCGTCCTCACTCAGTCTGTGCGCTGGGTCCACAGTCACCCATTCAATCACCTCACCCTAATTCAGCCTGTGCGCTGGGCTCAACTACCCATTCAATCACCTCGCCCATCACTCAGTCCATGGACCAGGCCCAGTCACCCATTCAATCACCGCGCTCACCACTCAGTCCATGCACTGGAACCACAGTCACCCTTTCAATCACCTCGCCCATCACTCAGTCCATGCACTGGAAACACAGTCATCCATTCAATCACCTCGCTCATCACTCAGTCCATGCACCGGAACCACAGTCACAAATTCAATCACCTCGCCCATTACTCAGTCCATGCACCGGATCCACAGTCACAAATTCAAACACCTCGCCCATTACTCCTTCCATGCACCGGATCCACAGTCACAAATTCAATCACCTTGCCATCAGTCAGGCTCTGCACTGGGTCCACAGTCACCCATTCAATCACCTCGCCCATCATTCAATCTATGCACTGTGTCCACAGTCACCCATTCAATGACGCCTCCCAACAGTCAGTCGGTGCACTGGGTCCACATTCACCCATTCAAACGCCTCACTCATCACTCAGTCTGTGCACTGGGTCCACAGCCACCCATTCAATCTCCTCGCCCTCACTCAGTCTGTGTACTGGGTCCACAGTCACCCATTCAATCACCTCACCCATCATTCAATCTATGCACTGTGTCCACAGTCACCCATTCAATGACGCCTCCCAACAGTCAGTCTGTGCACTGGGTCCACATTCACTCATTCAAACGCCTCACTCATCACTCAGTCTGTGCACTCGGTCCACAGTCACCCATTCAATCATCTCGCCCTCACTGATTCTGTGCACTGGGTCCACAGCCACCCATTCAATCTCCTCGCCCTCACTCAGTCTGTGTACTGGGTCCACAGTCACCCATTCAATCACCTCGCCCATCACACTGTCTGTGCACTGGGTCCAAAGTCACCCATTCAATCACCTCGCACATCAATCAGTCCGTACACTGGATCCACAGTCACCCATTCCATCACCTCGCCCTCACTGATTCTGTGCACTGGCATCAGCCACCCATTCAATCAACTCGACATCACTCAATCCGTGCTGTGGGTCCACAGTCACTCATTCAAATACCTCGCCCATCACTCAGTCCATGCACCAGTCTGAGTCACCCATTCAATCACCTCGCTCATCACTCAGTCCATGCACCAGATCCACAGTCACCCATTCAATCGTCTCGCCCATCAGTCAGTCTGTGCACTGGGTCCACAGTCACCCATTCAATCACCTCACCCATCATTCAGTCCATGCACTGGATCCACAGTCACAAATTCAATCACCTCGCCCATTACTCAGTACATGCACCAGATCCACAGTCACCCATTCAATCACCTCACCATCATTCAGCCTGTGCGCTGGGCTCAGCTACCCATTCAATCACCTCGCCCCTCACTCAGTCCATGGACCAGGCCCAGTCACCCATTCAGTCACCTCGCTCATCACTCAGTCCATGCACTGGAACCACAGTCACCCTTTCAATCACCTCGTCCATCACTCAGTCCATGCACTGGAACCACAGTCATCCGTTCAATGACCTCGCTCATCACTCAGTCCATGCACCGGAACCACAGTCACAAATTCAATCACCTCGCCCATTACTCAGTCCAGGCACCAGATCCACAGTCACAAATTCAAACACCTCGCCCATTACTCCTTCCATGCACCGGTTCCACAGTCACAAATTCAATTACCTTGCCATCACTCAGGCTCTGCACTGGGTCCACAGTCACCCATTCAATCATCTCGCCCATCATTCAATCTGTGCACTGGGTCCACAGTCACCCATTCAATGACCCTTCCCAACAGTCAGTCTGTGCACTGGGTCCACATTCACCCATTCAAACGCCTCACTCATCACTCAGTCTGTGCACTTGGTCCACAGTCACCCATTCAATCACCTCGCCCACACTCAGCATGTGCACTGGGTCCACAGTCACCCATTCAATCATCTCGCCCTCACTGATTCTGTGCACTGGGTCCACAGCCACCCATTCAATCACCTCTCCCCCACTCAGTCTGTGTACTGGGTCCACAGTCACCCATTCAATCACCTCGCCCATCAGTCTGTCTGTGCATTTGGTCCACAGTCACCCATTCAATCACCTCGCCCATCAATCAGTCGGTACACCGGATCCACAGTCACCCATTCAATCACCTCGCCCTCACTGAGTCTGTGCACTGGGATCAGCCACCCATTCAATCACCTCACCCTCACTGATTCTGTGCACTGGCATCAGCCACCCATTCAATCAACTCGACATCACTCAATCCGTGCTGTGGGTCCACAGTCACTCATTCAAACACCTCGCCCAACACTCAGTCCATGCACCAGTCTGAGTCACCCATTCAATCACCTCGCTCTTCAGTCAGTCCATGCACCAGATCCACAGTCACCTATTCAATCATCTCGCCCATCACTCAGTCCTTGCACCATGTCCAGTCACCCATTCAGTCACCTTGCCCTCACTCAGTCTGTGCACTGGGCTCAGCTACCCATTCAATCACCCCACCCATCACTCCGTCCATGCACTTGACTCAGCTAGCCATTCAATCCACTTACCCATCCCCCAGTCCATGCACCAGGCACAGCCACCCATTCAATCACCTCACCCATCACTCAGTCCGTGCACCGGGTCCACCCATTCAGTTATTGCGTCCTCACTCAGTCTGTGCGCTGGGTCCACAGTCACCCATTCAATCACCTCACCCTCCTTCAGCCTGTGCACCGGGCCCAGTCACCCATTCAATTACCTCGCTCATCACTCTGTCCATGCACTGGAACCACAGTCATCCTTTCAATCACCTCACCCATCACTCAGTCCATGCACCAGGTCCACAGTCACCCATTCAAGCACCTTGCCCATCATTCACACTGTGCACTAGGCTCAGCTACCCATTCAATCACCTCGCCATCATTCAGTCCATGCACCAGATCCACAGTCACCCATTCAATCATTTTGCCCATAACTCACTCCGTGGTGCAGGCCCAGTATCCCATTCAATCACCTCGCCATCATTCAGTCCATGGAGTAGGCCTAGTCACCCATTAAATCACCCCGCCCATCACTCAGTCCGTGCACTGGGTCCACAGTCACCCATTCAATTATCTGGCTGTCACTCACTCTGTGCACTGGGTCCCCAGTCACCCATTCAATCACCTCGTCCATCACTCAGTCCGTGGACCAGGACCAGCCAGCCATTTACTCAACTAGCCCATCACTCAGTCTGTGCACTGTGTCCCCAGTCACCCATTCAATCACCTCGTCATTACTCAGTGCTCTTGGTTTCACAGTCACCCATTCAATCACCTCGCCAATCACTCAATCTGTGCACTGGGTCCACAGTCACCCATTCAATGACCCCTCCCAACAGTCAGTCTGTGCACTGGGTCCACATTCACCCACTCAAACGCCTCGCTCAGCACTCAGTCTGTGCACTTGATCCACAGTCACCCATTCAATCACCTCGCCCTTATTCAGTCTGTGAACTGGGTCCACAGTCACCCATTCAATCATCTCGCCCTCACTCAGTCTGTGCACTGTGTCCACAGTCACCAATTCAATCACCTTGCTCATCAATCAGTCTGTGTCCTGCGTGCAGAGGCACACATTGAATCACCTCGCCCATCAATCAGTCCATACACCGGATCCACAGTCACCCATTCAATCACCTCGCCCAGGACTCAGTCCATGCACCAGACTAAGCCACCCATTCAATCACTTTGCCGTCACTTAATCTGTGCACTGGGTACACTGTCACCCTTTCAATCACCTCGCCCATCACTCAGCCCATGCACCTGGCCCAGTCAACCATTCAATTACCTCGCTCATTACTCTTTCATGGATCGGATGCACAGTGACTCATTCAATCACCTCGCCCATCACTGAGTCCATGCACCAGATCCACAGTCACCCATTCAATCACCTCGCCCATCACTCAGTCCTTGCACCAGGTCCAGTCACCCATTCAGTCACCTTGCCCTCTTTCAGTCTGTGCACTGGGCTCAGCTACCCATTCAATCACCCCGCCCATCACTCCGTCCATGCACTAGGCCCAGTTAGCCATTCAATCCACTTACCCATCCCTCAGTCCATGCACCAGGCACAGCCACACATTCAATCAGCTCAACCATGACTCAGTCCGTGCTCCGGGTCCACCCATTCAGTCACTGCGTCCTCACTCAGTCTGTGCGCTGGGTCCACAGACTCACATTCAATCACCTCACCCTCATTGAGCCTGTGCGCAGGGCTCAGCTACCCATTCAATCTCCTCGCCCATCACTCAGTCTGTGCACTGGGTCCACAGTCACCCATTCAATCACCTCGCTCATCACTCAGTCCATGGACAAGGCCCAGTCACCCATTCAATCACCTCGCTCATCTCTCAGTCCATGCACTGGAACCACAGTCATCCATTCAATCATCTCGCCCTCACTCAGTCTGTGCACTGGGTCCACAGTCACCCATTCAGTCACCTCGCCCATCAATCAGTCCATGCACCAGATCCACAGTCACCCATTCAATCACCTCGACCATCACTCAGTCCTTGCACCATGTCCAGTCAACTATTCAGTCACCTTGCCATTCAGTCAGTCTGTGCACTGGGCTCAGCTACCCATTCAATCACCCCGCCCATTACTCCTTCCATGCAATAGGCCCAGCTAGCCATTCAATCCACTTACCCATCCCTTAGTCCATGCACCAGGCACAGCCACCCATTCAATCACCTCACCCATCACTCAGTCCGTGCACCGGGTCCACCCATTCAGTCACTGCGTCCTCACTCAGTCTGTGCGCTGGGTCCACAGTCACGCATTCAATCACCTCACCCTCATTCAGCCTGTGCACTGGGCTCAGCTACCTATTCAAACAACTCGGCCATCACTCAGTCCATGGACCGGGCCCTGCCACCCATTCAATTACCTCGCTCATCACTCTGTCCATGCACTGGAACCACTGTCATCCATTCAATCATCTCGCCCTCACTCAGTCTGTGCACTGGGTCCACAGTCACCCATTCAATCGCCTCGCTCATCACTCAGTCTGTGTCCTGCGTGCTCAGGCCCACTTTCAATCACCTCGCCCATCACTCCGTCCTTGCACCAGGTCCAGTCACCCATTCAGTCACCTTGCCCTCTTTCAGTCTGTGCACTGGGCTCAGCTACCCATTCAATCACCCCGCCCATCACTCCGTCCATGCACTAGGCCCAGCTAGCCATTCAATCCACTTACCCATCCCTCAGTCCATGCACCAGGCACAGCCACACATTCAATCAGCTCAACCATGACTCAGTCCGTGCTCCGGGTCCACCCATTCAGTCACTGCGTCCTCACTCAGTCTGTGCGCTGGGTCCACAGACTCACATTCAATCACCTCACCCTCATTGAGCCTGTGCGCAGGGCTCAGCTACCCATTCAATCACCTCGCCCATCACTCAGTCCATGGACAAGGCCCAGTCACCCATTCAATCACCTCGCTCATCTCTCAGTTCATGCACTGGAACCACAGTCACCCGTTCAATCTCCTCGCCCATCACTCAGTTTCTGCACTGGGTCAACAGTCACCCATTCAATCACTCCTACCTACAGTCAGTCTGTGCACTGGGTCCACATTCACCCATTCAATCACCTCGCCCTCACTCAGTCTGTTCACTGTGTCCACAGTCACCCATTCAATCTCCTCGCCCATCACTCTGTCTGTTCATTGGGTCCACAGTCACCCATTCAATCACCTCGCCCATCAATCAGTCCGTACACCGGATCCACAGTCACCCATTCAATCACCTCGCCCTCACTGAGTCTGTGCACTGGGATCAGCGACCCATTCAATCACCTCACCCTCACTGATTCTGTGCACTGGCATCAGCCACCCATTCAATCAACTCGACATCACTCAATCTGTGCTGTGGGTCCACAGTCACTCATTCAAACACCTCGCCCATCACTCAGTCCATGCACCAGGCTCAGTCACCCATTCAATCACCTCGCCCATCACTCAGTCCATGTAACAGACTTAGTCACCCATTCAATCACCTCACCCAACACTCAGTCCATGCACCAGATCCACTTACCCATTCAATCATCTCGCCCATCACTCAGTCCTTGCACCAAGTCCAGTCACCCATTCAGTCACCTTGCCCTCAGTCAGTCTGTGCACTGAGTTCAGCTACCCATTCAATCACCCTGCCCATCACTCCGTCCATGCACTAGGCCCAGCTAGCCATTCAATCAACTTACCCATCCCTCAGCCCATGCACCAGGCACAGCCACCCATTCAATCAGCTCACCCATCACTCAGTCCGTGCACCGGGTCCACCCATTCAGTCACTGTGTCCTCACTCAGTCTGTGCGCCTGGTCCACAGTCACACATTCAATCAGCTCACCCTCTTTCAGCCTGTGCGCTGGGCTCAGCTACCCATTCAATCACCTCGCCCATCACTCAGTCCATGGACCGGGCCCAGTCACCCATTCAATTACCTCGCTCATCACTCTGTCCATGCACTGGAACCACAGTCATCTTTTCAATCACCTCACCCATCACTCAGTCCATGCACCAGATCCACATTCACCCATTCAATCACCTTGCCCATCATTCACACTGTGCACTGGGCTCAGCAACACATTCAATCACCTCGCCATCATTCAGTCCATGTACCAGATCCACAGTCACCCATTCAATCATTTTGCCCATAACTCACTCTGTGGTGCAGGCCCAGTATCCCATTCAATCACCTCGCCATCATTCAGTCCATGGAGCAGGCCTAGTCACCCATTCAATCACCCCACCTATCACTCAGTCCGTGGACCAGGACCAGCCACCCATTCAATCACCTTGCCCATCACTCAGTCTGTGCACTGGGTCCACAGTCACCCGTTCAATTACCTGGCTGTCACTCATTCTGTGCACTGGTCCCCAGTCACCCATTCAATCACCTCGTCCATCACTCAGTCCATGGACCAGGCCCAGCCAGCCACTTAATCACCTTGCCCATCACTCAGTCTGTGCACTGGGTCCCCAGTCACCCATTCAATCACCTCGCCCTTAGTCTGTGCACTGGATCCGCAGTCACACATTTAATCACCTCGTCATTACTCAGCCTGTGCTCTTGGTCCACAGTCACCCATTCAATCACGTCGCCCATCACTCAGTCCATGCACCAGACTAAGCCACCCATTCAATCACTTTGCCATCACTTAATCTGTGCACTGTGTTCCCAGTCAGCCTTTCAATCACCTCGCCCATCACTCAGTCCATGCACCTGGCCCAGCCACCCATTCAATCACCTCGCTCATCTCTCAGTCCATGCACTGGAACCACAGTCACCTGTTCAATCACCTCACCCATCACTCAATCTCTGCACTGGGTCCACAGTCACCCATTCAATCACCTCGCCCTCACTGAGTCTGTGCACTGGGATCAGCTACCCATTCAATCACCTCGCCCTCACTGATTCTGTGCACTGGCATTAGCCACCCATTCAATCAACTCAACATCACTCAATCCGTGCTGTGGGTCCACAGTCACTGATTCAGACACATCGCCCATCACTCAGTCCATGCACCAGGCTCAGTCACCCATTCAGTCACCTCCCTCATCACTCAGTCCATGCACCAGATCCACAGTCACCCATTCAATCACCTCGCCCATCACTCAGTCCTTCCACCATGTCCAGTCAACTATTCAGTCACCTTGCCATTCAGTCAGTCTGTGCACTGGGCTCAGCTACCCATTCAATCACCCCGCCCATCACTCCGTCCATGCATTAGGCCCCGCTAGCCATTCAATCCACTTACCCATCCCTTAGTCCATGCACCAGGCACAGCCACCCATTCAATCAGCTCACCCATCACTGAGTCCGTGCACCGGGTCCACCCATTCAGTCACTGCTTCCTCACTCAGTCTGTGCGCTGGGTCCACAGACACCCATTCAATCAGCTCACCCTCATTCAGCCTGTGCACTGGGCCCAGTCACCCATTCAATTACCTCGCTCATCACTCTGTCCATGCACTGGAACCACTGTCATCCATTCAATCATCTCGCCCTCACTCAGTCTGTGCACTGGGCTCAGCTACCCATTCAATCACCTCGCCCATCACTCAGTCCGTGGACCAGGCCCAGCCACCCATTCAATCACCTTGCCCATCACTCAGTCTGTGCACTGGGTCCACAGTCACCCATTCAATCGCCTCGCCCATCACTCAGTCCTTGCACCAGGTCCAGTCACCCATTCAGTCACCTTGCCCTAACTCATTCTGTGCACTGAGTTCAGCTACCCATTCAATCACCGTGCCCATCACTCCGTCCATGCACTAGGCCCAGCTAACCATTCAATCCACTTGCACATCCCTCAGTCCATGCACCAGGCACAGCCACCCATTCAATCACCTCACCCATCACTCAGTCCATGTACCGGGTCCACCCATTCAGTCACTGTGTCCTCACTCAGTCTGTGCGCCTGGTCCACAGTCACCCATTCAATCAGCTCACCCTCTTTCAGCCTGTGCACTTGTCTCAGCTACCCATTCAATCACCTCGCCCATCACTCAGTCCATGGACCGGGCCCAGTCACCCATTCAATTACCTCGCTCATCACTCTGTCCATGCACTGGAACCACAGTCATCCATTCAATCACCTCACCCATCACTCAGTCCATGCACCAGATCTACAGTCACCCATTCAATCACGTTGCCCATCATTCACACTGTGCACTGGGCTCAGCTACACATTCAATCACCTCGCCATCTTTCAGTCGTGCACCAGATCCACAGTCACCCATTCAATCATTTTGCCCATAACTCACTCCGTGGTGCACGCCCAGTAACCCATTAAATCACCTCGCCATCATTCAGTCCATGGAGCAGGCCTAGTCACCCATTCAATCACCCCGCCCATCACTCAGTCCGCGGACCTGGACCGGCCACACATTCAATCACCTTGCCCATCACTCAGTCTGTGCACTGGGTCCACAGTCACCCATTCAATCACCTCGCTAATCACTCAGTCCATGGATCGGATCCACAGTCACCCATTCAATCACCTTGCCCATCACTCAGTCCTTGCACCAGATCCACAGTCACCCATTCAATCACCTCGCCCATCACTCAGTCCTTGCACCATGTCCAGTCAACTATTCAGTCACCTTGCCATTCAGTCAGTCTGTGCACTGGGCTCAGCTACCCATTCAATCACCCCGCCCATCACTCCATCCATGCAATAGGCCCAGCTAGCCATTCAATCCACTTACCCATCCCTCAGTCCATGCACCAGGCACAGCTACGCATTCAATCAGCTCAGCCATGACTCAGTCCATGCTCCGGGTTCACCCATTCAGTCACTGCGTCCTCACTCAGTCTGTGCGCTGGGTCCACAGTCTCACATTCAATCATCTCACCCTCATTGAGCCTGTGCGCAGGGCTCAGCTACCCATTCAATCACCTCGCTCATCACTCAGTCTGTGCACTGGGTCCACAGTCACCCATTCAATCACCTCGCTCATCACTCAGTCCATGGACAAGGCCCAGTCACCCATTCAATCACCTCGCTCATCTCTCAGTCCATGCACTGGAACCACAGTCATCCATTCAATCATCTCGCCCTCACTCAGTCTGTGCACTGGGTCCACAGTCACCCATTCAGTCACCTCGCCCATCAATCAGTCCATGCACCAGATCCACAGTCACCCATTCAATCACCTCGACCATCACTCAGTCCTTGCACCATGTCCAGTCAACTATTCAGTCACCTTGCCATTCAGTCAGTCTGTGCACTGGGCTCAGCTACCCATTCAATCACCCCGCCCATTACTCCTTCCATGCAATAGGCCCAGCTAGCCATTCAATCCACTTACCCATCCCTTAGTCCATGCACCAGGCACAGCCACCCATTCAATCACCTCACCCATCACTCAGTCCGTGCACCGGGTCCACCCATTCAGTCACTGCGTCCTCACTCAGTCTGTGCGCTGGGTCCACAGTCACGCATTCAATCACCTCACCCTCATTCAGCCTGTGCACTGGGCTCAGCTACCTATTCAAACAACTCGGCCATCACTCAGTCCATGGACCGGGCCCTGCCACCCATTCAATTACCTCGCTCATCACTCTGTCCATGCACTGGAACCACTGTCATCCATTCAATCATCTCGCCCTCACTCAGTCTGTGCACTGGGTCCACAGTCACCCATTCAATCGCCTCGCTCATCACTCAGTCTGTGTCCTGCGTGCTCAGGCCCACTTTCAATCACCTCGCCCATCACTCCGTCCTTGCACCAGGTCCAGTCACCCATTCAGTCACCTTGCCCTCTTTCAGTCTGTGCACTGGGCTCAGCTACCCATTCAATCACCCCGCCCATCACTCCGTCCATGCACTAGGCCCAGCTAGCCATTCAATCCACTTACCCATCCCTCAGTCCATGCACCAGGCACAGCCACACATTCAATCAGCTCAACCATGACTCAGTCCGTGCTCCGGGTCCACCCATTCAGTCACTGCGTCCTCACTCAGTCTGTGCGCTGGGTCCACAGACTCACATTCAATCACCTCACCCTCATTGAGCCTGTGCGCAGGGCTCAGCTACCCATTCAATCACCTCGCCCATCACTCAGTCCATGGACAAGGCCCAGTCACCCATTCAATCACCTCGCTCATCTCTCAGTTCATGCACTGGAACCACAGTCACCCGTTCAATCTCCTCGCCCATCACTCAGTTTCTGCACTGGGTCAACAGTCACCCATTCAATCACTCCTACCTACAGTCAGTCTGTGCACTGGGTCCACATTCACCCATTCAATCACCTCGCCCTCACTCAGTCTGTTCACTGTGTCCACAGTCACCCATTCAATCTCCTCGCCCATCACTCTGTCTGTTCATTGGGTCCACAGTCACCCATTCAATCACCTCGCCCATCAATCAGTCCGTACACCGGATCCACAGTCACCCATTCAATCACCTCGCCCTCACTGAGTCTGTGCACTGGGATCAGCGACCCATTCAATCACCTCACCCTCACTGATTCTGTGCACTGGCATCAGCCACCCATTCAATCAACTCGACATCACTCAATCTGTGCTGTGGGTCCACAGTCACTCATTCAAACACCTCGCCCATCACTCAGTCCATGCACCAGGCTCAGTCACCCATTCAATCACCTCGCCCATCACTCAGTCCATGTAACAGACTTAGTCACCCATTCAATCACCTCACCCATCACTCAGTCCTTGCACCAAGTCCAGTCACCCATTCAGTCACCTTGCCCTCAGTCAGTCTGTGCACTGAGTTCAGCTACCCATTCAATCACCCTGCCCATCACTCCGTCCATGCACTAGGCCCAGCTAGCCATTCAATCAACTTACCCATCCCTCAGCCCATGCACCAGGCACAGCCACCCATTCAATCAGCTCACCCATCACTCAGTCCGTGCACCGGGTCCACCCATTCAGTCACTGTGTCCTCACTCAGTCTGTGCGCCTGGTCCACAGTCACACATTCAATCAGCTCACCCTCTTTCAGCCTGTGCGCTGGGCTCAGCTACCCATTCAATCACCTCGCCCATCACTCAGTCCATGGACCGGGCCCAGTCACCCATTCAATTACCTCGCTCATCACTCTGTCCATGCACTGGAACCACAGTCATCTTTTCAATCACCTCACCCATCACTCAGTCCATGCACCAGATCCACATTCACCCATTCAATCACCTTGCCCATCATTCACACTGTGCACTGGGCTCAGCAACACATTCAATCACCTCGCCATCATTCAGTCCATGTACCAGATCCACAGTCACCCATTCAATCATTTTGCCCATAACTCACTCCGTGGTGCAGGCCCAGTATCCCATTCAATCACCTCGCCATCATTCAGTCCATGGAGCAGGCCTAGTCACCCATTCAATCACCCCACCTATCACTCAGTCCGTGGACCAGGACCAGCCACCCATTCAATCACCTTGCCCATCACTCAGTCTGTGCACTGGGTCCACAGTCACCCGTTCAATTACCTGGCTGTCACTCATTCTGTGCACTGGTCCCCAGTCACCCATTCAATCACCTCGTCCATCACTCAGTCCATGGACCAGGCCCAGCCAGCCACTTAATCACCTTGCCCATCACTCAGTCTGTGCACTGGGTCCCCAGTCACCCATTCAATCACCTCGCCCTTAGTCTGTGCACTGGATCCGCAGTCACACATTTAATCACCTCGTCATTACTCAGCCTGTGCTCTTGGTCCACAGTCACCCATTCAATCACGTCGCCCATCACTCAGTCCGTGCACCAGACTAAGCCACCCATTCAATCACTTTGCCATCACTTAATCTGTGCACTGTGTTCCCAGTCAGCCTTTCAATCACCTCGCCCATCACTCAGTCCATGCACCTGGCCCAGTAACCCATTCAATTACCTCGCTCATTACTCTTTCACGGATCGGATGCACAGTGACTCATTCAATCACCTCGCCCATCACTCCGTCCTTGCACCAGGTCCAGTCACCCATTCAGTCACCTTGCCCTCACTCAGTCTGTGCACTGGGCTTAGCTACCCATTCAATCACCCCGCCCATCACTCCGTCCGTGCACTAGGCCCAGCTAGCCATTCAATCCACTTACCCATCCCTCTGGCCATGCACCATGCACAGCAACACATTCAATCAGCTCACCCATCACTCAGTCCGTGCTCCGCGTTCACCAATTCATTCACTGCGTCCTCTCTCAGCCTGTGCGCTGGGTCCTCATTCACCCATTCAATCACCTCACCCTCATTGAGCCTGTGCGCTGGGCTCAGCTACCCATTCAATCACCTCACCCATCACTCAGTCCATGGACCAGGCCCAGTCACCCATTCAATCACCTCGCTCATCTCTCAGTCCATGCACCGGTTCCACAGTCACAAATTCAATCCATTCGCCATCACTCCATCTCTGCACTGGGTTCACAGTCACCCATTCAATCACCTCGCCCTCACTCAGTCTGTGCACTGGATCCACAGTCACCCATTTAATCACCTCGCCATTACTCAGTCTGTGCCCTTGGTCCTCAGTCACCCATTTAATCACCTCGCCAATCACTCAGTCTGTGCACTGGGTCCACAGTCACCCATTCAGTCACCCCTCCCTTCAGTCAGTCTGTGCACTGGGTCCACAATCACCCACTCAATCGTCTCGCTCATCACTCAGTCTGTGTCCCGCGTGCACAGGCACATATTCAATCACCTCGCCCATTAATCAGTCCATAAACCGGATCCACAGTCACCCATTCAATCACCTCGCCCATCACTCAGTCCATGCACCAGACTAAGCCACCCATTCAATCACTTTGCCGTCACTTAATCTGTGCACTGGGTTCCCAGTCACCCTTTCAATCACCTCGCCCATCACTCAGTCCATGCACCTGGCCCAGTCACCCATTCAATTACCTCGCGCATTACTCTTTCACGGATCGGATGCACAGTGACTCATTCAATCACCTCATCCATCACTCAGTCCATGCACCAGATCACAGTCACCCATTCAATCACCTCACCCATCACTCCGTCGTTGCACCAGGTCCAGTCACCCATTCAGTCACGTTTCCCTCACTCAGTCTGTGTACTGGGCTCAGCTACCCATTCAATCACCCCGCCCATCACTCCGTCCGTGCACTAGGCCCAGCTAGCCATTCAATCCACTTACCCATCCCTCAGTCCATGCACCATGCACAGCCACCCATTCAATCACCTCACCCATCACTCAGTCCATGCACCGGGTCCACCCATTCAGTCACTGTGTCCTCACTCAGTCTGTGCGCCTGGTCCACAGTCACCCATTCAATCGGCTCACCCTCTTTCAGCCTGTGCACTTGTCTCAGCTACCCATTCAATCACCTCGCCCATCACTCAGTCCATGGACCGGGCCCAGTCACCCATTCAATTACCTCGCTCATCACTCTGTCCATGCACTGGAACCACAGTCATCTTTTCAATCACCTCACCCATCACTCAGTCCATGCACCCGATCTACAGTCACCCATTCAATCACGTTGCCCATCATTCACACTGTGCACTGGGCTCAGCTACACATTCAATCACCTCGCCATCTTTCAGTCGTGCACCAGATCCACAGTCACCCATTCAATCACCATAACTCACTCCGTGGTGCACGCCCAGTAACCCATTAAATCACCTCGCCATCATTCAGTCCATGGAGCAGGCCTAGTCACCCATTCAATCACCCCGCCCATCACTCAGTCCGCGGACCTGGACCGGCCACACATTCAATCACCTTGCCCATCACTCAGTCTGTGCACTGGGTCCACAGTCACCCATTCAATCACCTCGCTAATCACTCAGTCCATGCATCGGATCCACAGTCACCCATTCAATCACCTTGCCCATCACTCAGTCCTTGCACCAGATCCACAGTCACCCATTCAATCACCTCGCCCATCACTCAGTCCTTGCACCATGTCCAGTCAACTATTCAGTCACCTTGCCATTCAGTCAGTCTGTGCACTGGGCTCAGCTACCCATTCAATCACCCCGCCCATCACTCCATCCATGCAATAGGCCCAGCTAGCCATTCAATCCACTTACCCATCCCTCAGTCCATGCACCAGGCACAGCTACGCATTCAATCAGCTCAGCCATGACTCAGTCCATGCTCCGGGTTCACCCATTCAGTCACTGCGTCCTCACTCAGTCTGTGCGCTGGGTCCACAGTCTCACATTCAATCATCTCACCCTCATTGAGCCTGTGCGCAGGGCTCAGCTACCCATTCAATCACCTCGCTCATCACTCAGTCTGTGCACTGGGTCCACAGTCACCCATTCAATCACCTCGCTCATCACTCAGTCCATGGACAAGGCCCAGTCACCCATTCAATCACCTCGCTCATCTCTCAGTCCATGCACTGGAACCACAGTCATCCATTCAATCATCTCGCCCTCACTCAGTCTGTGCACTGGGTCCACAGTCACCCATTCAGTCACCTCGCCCATCAATCAGTCCATGCACCAGATCCACAGTCACCCATTCAATCACCTCGACCATCACTCAGTCCTTGCACCATGTCCAGTCAACTATTCAGTCACCTTGCCATTCAGTCAGTCTGTGCACTGGGCTCAGCTACCCATTCAATCACCCCGCCCATTACTCCTTCCATGCAATAGGCCCAGCTAGCCATTCAATCCACTTACCCATCCCTTAGTCCATGCACCAGGCACAGCCACCCATTCAATCACCTCACCCATCACTCAGTCCGTGCACCGGGTCCACCCATTCAGTCACTGCGTCCTCACTCAGTCTGTGCGCTGGGTCCACAGTCACGCATTCAATCACCTCACCCTCATTCAGCCTGTGCACTGGGCTCAGCTACCTATTCAAACAACTCGGCCATCACTCAGTCCATGGACCGGGCCCTGCCACCCATTCAATTACCTCGCTCATCACTCTGTCCATGCACTGGAACCACTGTCATCCATTCAATCATCTCGCCCTCACTCAGTCTGTGCACTGGGTCCACAGTCACCCATTCAATCGCCTCGCTCATCACTCAGTCTGTGTCCTGCGTGCTCAGGCCCACTTTCAATCACCTCGCCCATCACTCCGTCCTTGCACCAGGTCCAGTCACCCATTCAGTCACCTTGCCCTCTTTCAGTCTGTGCACTGGGCTCAGCTACCCATTCAATCACCCCGCCCATCACTCCGTCCATGCACTAGGCCCAGCTAGCCATTCAATCCACTTACCCATCCCTCAGTCCATGCACCAGGCACAGCCACACATTCAATCAGCTCAACCATGACTCAGTCCGTGCTCCGGGTCCACCCATTCAGTCACTGCGTCCTCACTCAGTCTGTGCGCTGGGTCCACAGACTCACATTCAATCACCTCACCCTCATTGAGCCTGTGCGCAGGGCTCAGCTACCCATTCAATCACCTCGCCCATCACTCAGTCCATGGACAAGGCCCAGTCACCCATTCAATCACCTCGCTCATCTCTCAGTCCATGCACTGGAACCACAGTCACCCGTTCAATCTCCTCGCCCATCACTCAGTTTCTGCACTGGGTCAACAGTCACCCATTCAATCACTCCTACCTACAGTCAGTCTGTGCACTGGGTCCACATTCACCCATTCAATCACCTCGCCCTCACTCAGTCTGTTCACTGTGTCCACAGTCACCCATTCAATCTCCTCGCCCATCACTCTGTCTGTTCATTGGGTCCACAGTCACCCATTCAATCACCTCGCCCATCAATCAGTCCGTACACCGGATCCACAGTCACCCATTCAATCACCTCGCCCTCACTGAGTCTGTGCACTGGGATCAGCGACCCATTCAATCACCTCACCCTCACTGATTCTGTGCACTGGCATCAGCCACCCATTCAATCAACTCGACATCACTCAATCTGTGCTGTGGGTCCACAGTCACTCATTCAAACACCTCGCCCATCACTCAGTCCATGCACCAGGCTCAGTCACCCATTCAATCACCTCGCCCATCACTCAGTCCATGTAACAGACTTAGTCACCCATTCAATCACCTCACCCAACACTCAGTCCATGCACCAGATCCACTTACCCATTCAATCATCTCGCCCATCACTCAGTCCTTGCACCAAGTCCAGTCACCCATTCAATCACCTTGCCCTCAGTCAGTCTGTGCACTGAGTTCAGCTACCCATTCAATCACCCCGCCCATCACTCCGTCCATGCACTAGGCCCAGCTAGCCATTCAATCAACTTACCCATCCCTCAGCCCATGCACCAGGCACAGCCACCCATTCAATCAGCTCACCCATCACTCAGTCCGTGCACCGGGTCCACCCATTCAGTCACTGTGTCCTCACTCAGTCTGTGCGCCTGGTCCACAGTCACCCATTCAATCAGCTCACCCTCTTTCAGCCTGTGCGCTGGGCTCAGCTACCCATTCAATCACCTCGCCCATCACTCAGTCCATGGACCGGGCCCAGTCACCCATTCAATTACCTCGCTCATCACTCTGTCCATGCACTGGAACCACAGTCATCTTTTCAATCACCTCACCCATCACTCAGTCCATGCACCAGATCCACATTCACCCATTCAATCACCTTGCCCATCATTCACACTGTGCACTGGGCTCAGCAACACATTCAATCACCTCGCCATCATTCAGTCCATGTACCAGATCCACAGTCACCCATTCAATCATTTTGCCCATAACTCACTCCGTGGTGCAGGCCCAGTATCCCATTCAATCACCTCGCCATCATTCAGTCCATGGAGCAGGCCTAGTCACCCATTCAATCACCCCACCTATCACTCAGTCCGTGGACCAGGACCAGCCACCCATTCAATCACCTTGCCCATCACTCAGTCTGTGCACTGGGTCCACAGTCACCCGTTCAATTACCTGGCTGTCACTCATTCTGTGCACTGGTGCCCAGTCACCCATTCAATCACCTCGTCCATCACTCAGTCCATGGACCAGGCCCAGCCAGCCACTTAATCACCTTGCCCATCACTCAGTCTGTGCACTGGGTCCCCAGTCACCCATTCAATCACCTCGCCCTTAGTCTGTGCACTGGATCCGCAGTCACACATTTAATCACCTCGTCATTACTCAGCCTGTGCTCTTGGTCCACAGTCACCCATTCAATCACGTCGCCCATCACTCAGTCCATGCACCAGACTAAGCCACCCATTCAATCACTTTGCCATCACTTAATCTGTGCACTGTGTTCCCAGTCAGCCTTTCAATCACCTCGCCCATCACTCAGTCCATGCACCTGGCCCAGTCACCCATTCAATTACCTCGCTCATTACTCTTTCACGGATCGGATGCACAGTGACTCATTCAATCACCTCGCCCATCACTCCGTCCTTGCACCAGGTCCAGTCACCCATTCAGTCACCTTGCCCTCACTCAGTCTGTGCACTGGGCTTAGCTACCCATTCAATCACCCCGCCCATCACTCCGTCCGTGCACTAGGCCCAGCTAGCCATTCAATCCACTTACCCATCCCTCTGGCCATGCACCATGCACAGCAACACATTCAATCAGCTCACCCATCACTCAGTCCGTGCTCCGCGTTCACCAATTCATTCACTGCGTCCTCTCTCAGCCTGTGCGCTGGGTCCTCATTCACCCATTCAATCACCTCACCCTCATTGAGCCTGTGCCCTGGGCTCAGCTACCCATTCAATCACCTCACCCATCACTCAGTCCATGGACCAGGCCCAGTCACCCATTCAATCACCTCGCTCATCTCTCAGTCCATGCACCGGTTCCACAGTCACAAATTCAATCCATTCGCCATCACTCCATCTCTGCACTGGGTTCACAGTCGCCCATTCAATCACCTCGCCCTCACTCAGTCTGTGCACTGGATCCACAGTCACCCATTTAATCACCTCGTCATTACTCAGTCTGTGCCCTTGGTCCTCAGTCACCCATTTAATCACCTCGCCAATCACTCAGTCTGTGCACTGGGTCCACAGTCACCCATTCAGTCACCCCTCCCTTCAGTCAGTCTGTGCACTGGGTCCACAATCACCCACTCAATCGTCTCGCTCATCACTCAGTCTGTGTCCCGCGTGCACAGGCACATATTCAATCACCTCGCCCATTAATCAGTCCATAAACCGGATCCACAGTCACCCATTCAATCACCTCGCCATCACTCAGTCCATGCACCAGACTAAACCACCCATTCAATCACTTTGCCGTCACTTAATCTGTGCACTGGGTTCCCAGTCACCCTTTCAATCACCTCGCCCATCACTCAGTCCATGCACCTGGCCCAGTCACCCATTCAATTACCTCGCTCATTACTCTTTCACGGATCGGATGCACAGTGACTCATTCAATCACCTCGTCCATCACTCAGTCCATGCACCAGATCACAGTCACCCATTCAATCACCTCACCCATCACTCCGTCGTTGCACCAGGTCCAGTCACCCATTCAGTCACGTTTCCCTCACTCAGTCTGTGTACTGGGCTCAGCTACCCATTCAATCACCCCGCCCATCATTCCGTCCGTGCACTAGGCCCAGCTAGCCATTCAATCCACTTACCCATCCCTCAGTCCATGCACCATGCACAGCCACACATTCAATCAGCTCAACCATCACTCAGTCCGTGCTCCGGGTTCACCAATTCAGTCACTGCGTCCTCTCTCAGTCTGTGCGCTGGGTCCACATTCACCCATTCAATCACCTCATCCTCATTGAGCCTGTGCACTGGGCTCAGCTACCCATTCAATCACCTCACCCATCACTCAGTCCATGAACCAGGCCCAGTCACCCATTCAATCACCTCGCTCATCTCTCAGTCCATGCACCGGATCCACAGTCACAAATTCAATCCATTCGCCATCACTCAGTCTCTGCACTGGGTCCACAGTCACCCATTCAATCACCTCGCCCATCATTCAATCTGTGCACTGGGTCCACAGTCACCCGTTCAATCACCTCGCCCATCACTCAGTCTCTGCACTGGTTCCACAGTCACCCATACAAACGCCTCGCTCATCACTCAGTCTGTGCACTTGGTCCACAGTCACCCATTCAATTACCTCGCTCATCACTCGTCCATGCACTGGAACCACAGTCATCCATTCAATCACCTCGCCATCACTGTGTCTGTGCACTGGGATCAGCCACCCATTCAATCACTCGCCCTCACTGATTCTGTGCACTGGCATTAGCCACACATTCAATCAACTCGACATCACTCAATCCGTGCTGTGGGTCCACAGTCACTCATTCAAACACCTCGCCCATAACTCAGTCCATGCACCAGGCTCAGTCACCCATTCAATCACCTCGCCCATCACTCAGTCCATGGATCGGATCCACCGTCACCAATTCAATCACCTCGCCCATCACACAGTCCTTGCACCATGTCCAGTCACCCATTCAGTCACATTGCCCTCGCTCACTCTGTGCACAGGGCTCAGCTACCCATTCAATCACCCCGCCCATCACTCCGTCCATGCACTTGGCCCAGCTAGCCATTCAATCCACTTACCCATCCCTCAGTCCATGCACCAGGCACAGTCACCCATTCAATCACCTGACGCATCACTCAGTCCGTGCACCGGGTCCACCCATTCAGTCACTGCGTGCTCACTCAGTCTGTGTGCTGGGTCCACAGTCACCCATTCAATCAGCTCACCCTCATTCAGCCTGTGCACTGGGCTCAGCTACCCATTCAATCACCTCGCCCATCACTCAGTCCATGCACTAGGTCCACAGTCACACATTCAATCACCTCGCCCATCACTCAGTCTGTGTACTGGGTCCACAGTCACCCATTCAATTACCTCGCTGACAATCATTCTGTGCACTGGGTCCCCAGTCACCCATTCAATCACTTTGAACATAACTCACTCAGCGGAGCAGGTCCAGTAACCCATTCAATCACCTCGCCATCATTCAGTCCATATACCAGGCCTAGTCACCCATTCAATCACCTCGCCCATCACTCAGTCCGTGGACCAGGCCAAGCCACCCATTCAATCACCTCGCCCTCAGTCAGTCTGTGCACTGGGTCCATAGTCACCCATTCAATCACCTCGCTGTCACTCAGTCCATGCACCAGGTCCACAGTCACCCATTCATTCACCTCGCCCATCACTCAGTCCATGCAGCAGATCCACAGTCACCCATTCAATCACCTAGCCATCACTCAGTCCGTGCACCGGGTCCACCCATTCAACCACTTTGCCCTCACTCAGTCCATCCACCGGATCCACAGTCCCCCATCAATCAGCTCGCTCATCACTCAGTCCATGCACCAGGCCCAGCTACCCATTCAATCACCTCACCCATCACTCAGTCCATGCAGCGGATCCACAGTCACCCATTCAATCACCTCCCTCATCACTCAGTCCATGCACCAGGCCCAGCTACCCATTCAATCACCTCACCCATCACTCAGTCCATGCAGCGGATCCACAGTCACCCATTCAATCACCTCGCCCATCACTCAGTCTGTGCACTTGGTCCGCAGTCACCCATTCAATCACCTCGCACTCACTCAGTCTGTGCACCAGATCCACAGTCAGCCATTCAATCACTTTGATCATAACTCACTCAGTGGAGCAGGCCCAGTAACCCATTCAATCACCTCGCCATCATTCAGTCCATGTACCAGGCCTAGTCACCCATTCAATCACCTCGCCCATCACTCACTCCGTGGACCAGGCCCAGCCACCCATTCAATCAACTCGCCCATCACTCAGTCTGCACTGGGTCCGCAGTCACCCATTCAATCACCTCGCCCTCACTCAGTCTGTGCACTGGGTCCACAGTCACCCATTCAATCACCTCGCTCATCACTCAGTGCATGCACCAGACCCAGCTACCCATTCAATCATCTCGCCATTACTCAGTCCATGCACCAGATCCACAGTCACCCATTCAATCACCTCTCCCATCACTCAGTCCATGCAGTGGATCCACAGCCACCCATTCAATCGCCTCGCCCATCACTCAGTCCGTGCACCGGGTCCACCCATTCAATCACTTTGCCCTCACTCAGTCCATCCACCGGATCCACAGTCACCCATTCAATCACCTCACACATCACTCAGTCCATGAACCAGGCTCAGCTATCTATTCCATCACCTCGCTCATCACACAGTCCATGGTTCGGCTCCACAGTCACCCATTCAATCACCTCGCCGATCACTCTCTCCATGCAGCGGATCCGCAGTCACCCATTCAATCACCTCGCCATCACTCAGTCCATGCACCGGGTCCACCCATTCAATCACCTCGCTCATCAATCAGTCCATGCACCAGATCCAAAGTCACCCATTCAATCAACCCGCCCATCACTCCGTCCATGCACTAGGCCCAGCCACCCATTCAATCCGCTTACCCATCACTCAGTTCTTGCACCAGGCCCAGCCAGCCATTCAATCACTGCGTCCTAACTCAGTCTGTGCACTGGGTCCGCAGTCACCCATTCAATCACCTCGCCCATCACTCAGTTCATGGACAAGCCCCAGTCACCCATTCAATCACCTCGCTCATCACTCTGTCCATGCACTGGAACCACTGGCACCCATTCAATCACCTCACCCATCACTCAGTCCATGCACCGCATCCACAGTCATCCATTCAATCACCTCACACATCACTCAGTCCATGCACCAGATCCACAGTCACAAATTCAATCACCTTGCCCATTATTCAGAGTGTGCACTGGGCTCAGCTACCCATTCAATCACCTCGCCATCATTTAGTATATGCACCAGATCCACAGTCACCCATTCAATCACTTTGCCCATCACTCACTCCGTGGACCAGGCCCAGTCACCCATTCAATCACCTCGCCATCATTAAGTCCATGAAGCAGGCACAGTCACCCATTCAATCACTTTGCCCATCACTCAGTCCATGGACCAGGCCTACTCACCCATTCAATCATCTCGCCCATCACTCAGTCCAGGCACCAGGCACAGCCACCCATTCAATCACCTCGCCCATCATTCAGTCTGTGCACTGGGTCCACAGTCACCCATTCAATCACCTGACACATCACTCAGTCCGTGCACCGGGTCCACTCATTCAGTCACTGCGTCCTCACTCAGTCTGTGCGCTGGGTCCACAGTCACCCATTCAATCAGCTCACCCTCATTCAGCCTGTGCACTGGGCTCAGCTACCCATTCAATCACCTCGCCCATCACTCAGTCCGTGGACCAGTCCCAGCCACCCATTCAATCACCTTGCCCATCACTCAGTCTGTGCACTGGGTCCGCAGTCACCCATTTAATCACCTCGCCCCCACTCAGTCTGTGCACTGGGTCCACAGTCACCCATTCAATCACCTCGCTGTCACTCAGTCCATGCACCAGGTCCACAGTCACCCATTCAATCACCTCGCCCATCACTCAGTCCATGCACCAGATTCACAGTCACCCATTCAATCACCTCGGCCATCACTCAGTCCATGCAGCGGATCCACAGTCACCCATTCAATCACCTCGCCATCACTCAGTCCGTGCACCGGGTTCACCCATTCAATGACTTTGCCCTCACTCAGTCCTTCCACCAGATCCACAGTCCCCCATCATTCAGCTAGCTCATCACTCAGTTCTTGCACCAGGCCCAGCTACCCATTCAATCACCTCACCCATCACTCAGTCCATGCACCAGATCCACACTCCCTTTCAATCAACTCGCTCATCACTCATTGCATGCACCGGGCCCATCTAGCCATTCAATCACCTCGCCATTACTCAGTCCATGCACCAGATCCACAGTCGCCCATTCAATCACCTCTCCCATCGCTCAGTCCATGCAGCGGATCCACAGTCACCCATTCAATCACCTCGCCATCACTCAGTCCTTGCACCGGGTCCACCCATTCAAACACTTTGCCCTCACTCAGTTCATCCACCGGATCCACAGTCACCCATTCAATCACCTCGCACATCACTCAGTCCATGAACCAGGCTCAGCCATCCATTCCATCACCTCGCTCATCACTCAGTCCATGGATCGGCTCCACAGTCACCCATTCAATCACCTCGCCCATCAATCAGTCCATGCACCAGATCCAAAGTCACCCATTCAATCAACCCGCCCATCTCTCCGTCCATGCACTAGGCCCAGCCACCCATTCAATCCACTTACCCATCACTCAGTCCTTGCACCAGGCCCAGCCACCCATTCAATCACCTTGCCCATCACTCAGTCTGTGCACTGGGTCCGCAGTCACCCATTTAATCACCTCGCCCCCACTCAGTCTGTGCACTGGGTCCACAGTCACCCATTCAATCACCTCGCTGTCACTCAGTCCATGCACCAGGTCCACAGTCACCCATTCAATCACCTCGCCCATCACTCAGTCCATGCACCAGATTCACAGTCACCCATTCAATCACCTCGGCCATCACTCAGTCCATGCAGCGGATCCACAGTCACCCATTCAATCACCTCGCCATCACTCAGTCCGTGCACCGGGTTCACCCATTCAATGACTTTGCCCTCACTCAGTCCTTCCACCAGATCCACAGTCCCCCATCATTCAGCTAGCTCATCACTCAGTTCTTGCACCAGGCCCAGCTACCCATTCAATCACCTCACCCATCACTCAGTCCATGCACCAGATCCACACTCCCTTTCAATCAACTCGCTCATCACTCATTGCATGCACCGGGCCCATCTAGCCATTCAATCACCTCGCCATTACTCAGTCCATGCACCAGATCCACAGTCACCCATTCAATCACCTCTCCCATCGCTCAGTCCATGCAGCGGATCCACAGTCACCCATTCAATCACCTCGCCATCACTCAGTCCTTGCACCGGGTCCACCCATTCAAACACTTTGCCCTCACTCAGTTCATCCACCGGATCCACAGTCACCCATTCAATCACCTCGCACATCACTCAGTCCATGAACCAGGCTCAGCCATCCATTCCATCACCTCGTTCATCACTCAGTCCATGGATCGGCTCCACAGTCACCCATTCAATCACCTCGCCCATCAATCAGTCCATGCACCAGATCCAAAGTCACCCATTCAATCAACCCGCCCATCTCTCCGTCCATGCACTAGGCCCAGCCACCCATTCAATCCACTTACCCATCACTCAGTCCTTGCACCAGGCCCAGCCACCCATTCAATCACTGTGTCCTCACTCAGTCTGTGCACTGGGTCCACAGTCACACATTCAATCACCTCGCCCATCACTCAGTTCATGGACCAGCCCCAGTCACCCATTCAATCACCTCGCTCATCACTCTGTCCATGCACTGGAACCACTGGCACCCATTCAATCACCTCACCCATCACTCAGTCCATGCACCACATCCACAGTCATCCATTCAATCACCTGACCCATCACTCAGTCCATGCACCAGATCCACAGTCACAAATTCAATCACCTTGCCCATCATTCAGACTGTGTACTGTGTTCAGCTAACCATTCAATCACCTCGCCATCATTTAGTATATGCACCAGATCCACAGTCATTCATTCAATCACTTTGCCCATCACTTAGTCCATGCACCGGATACACACTCACCCATTCAATCATTTTGCCCATCACTCACTCCGTGGACCAGGCCCAGTCACCCATTCCATCACCTCGCCCATCACTCAGTCCATGAACCAGGCTCAGCTATCCATTCCATCACCTCGCTCATCACTCAGTCATGCACCGGATCCACAGTCACCCATTCAATATCCTCGCCTGTCACTCAGTCCATGCAGCGTATCCACAGTCACCCATTCAATCACCTCGCTCATCACTCAGTCCGTGCACCGGGTCCACCCATTTAAACTCTTCGCCCATCACTCAATCTGTGCACTGGGCTCAGCCACCCATTCAATCACCTTGCCCATCACACAGTCCATGCACCAGGCCCAGTCACCCATTCAATCATCTCGCCATCACATAGTCCATGCACCGGATCCACAGTCACTCATTCAATCACCTCACTCGCACTCAGTCTGTTCACTGGGCTCAGCCACCCATTCAATCACCTCACCCATAACTCTGTCCATGCAACGAATCCACAGCCACTCATTTAATCACCTTGTCCTCACTCAATCCGTGCACTGGGATCAGCCACCCATTCAATCACCTCGACCTCACTGAGTCTGTGCACTGGGATCAGCCACCCATTCAATCAACTCGCCATCACCCAGTGCGTGCTGTGGGACCACAGTCACCCATTCAAACACCTCACCCATCGTTCAGACTGTGCACTGGGCCCAGCTATACATTCAATCACCTCACCATCACTCAGTCCATGCACCAGACTGAGCCACCCATTCAATCATTTTGCCTTCACTCAATCTGTGCACTGGGTTCAAAATCACCCATTCAATCACCTCGCCCATCACTCAGTCCAAGCACCAGGCCTAGTCACCCATTCAATCACCTCGCTCATCAATCAGTCCATGGATCGGATCCACAGTCACCAATTCAATCACCTCGTCCATCACTCAGTCCATGCACCAGATCCACAGTCACCAATTCAATCACCTCGCCCATCACTCATTCTGTGCACTGGGTCCACGGTCACCCATTCAATCACCTCTCCATCACTCATTCTGTGCACTGGGTCCACAGTCACCCATTCAATCATCTCGCCCTCACTCAGTCCATGTACTGCGTCCACTGTCACGCATTCAATCACCTTGCCCATCACTCAGTCTGTGAACCGTTCCAAGGTCACTCATTCAATCACCTCACCCATCACTCAGTCCATGCACCGGATCCACAGTCACCCATTCAATCACCTCACTCATCACTCATTCCATGCACTAGGCCCAGCTACTCATTCAATCATCTCGCCAACACTCAGTCCGTGCACCGGGTCCACTCATTCAATCACCTTGCCCATCACTCAGTCCGTGGACCAGGCCCAGTCACCCAGTCAATCACCTCACCATCACTCAGTCCATGGACCAGGTCCAGTCACCCATTCAATCAGCTCGTTCTTCACTCAGTCCATGCATCGGGTCCACAGTCACCCATTCCATCACCTTGATCATCAATCAGTCATGCACTGGATCCACAGTCACCCATTCAAGCACCTCGCTTGTCATTCAGTCCATGCACCGGATCCACAGTCACCCATTCAAACACCTCGTCCATCGTTCGGACTGCGCACTGGGCCCAGCTACCCATTCAATCACCTCCCCATCACTCAGTCTCTGCACTGGGTCCACAGTCACCCATTCAATCACCTCGCCCATCATTCAATCTGTGCTCTGGGTCCACAGTCACCCATTCAATTACCTGGCTGTCACTCATTCTGTGCACTGGGTCCCCAGTCACCCATTCAATCACCTCGTCCATCACTCAGTCAGTGGACCAGTCCCAGCCAGCCATTTAATCACCTTGCCCATCACTCAGTCTGTGCACTGGGTCCACAGTCACCCATTCAATCACCTCGCCCTCACGCAGTCTGTGCACTGGATCCACAGCCACTCATTTAATCACCTCGCCATTACTCAGTCTGTGCTCTTGGTCCACAGCCACCCATTCAGTCACCTCGCCCATCACTCAGTCTGTGCACTGGGTCCACAATCACCCATTCAATCGCCTCGCTCATCACTCAGTCTGTGTCCTGCGTGCTCAGGCACACTTTCAATCACCTCGCCCATCACTCAGTCCATGCAGCGGATCCACAGTCACAATTTCAATCACCTTGCCCATCATTCAGACTGTGCACAGGGCTCAGCTACCCATTCAATCACCTCGCCATCATTCAGTCCATGCACCGGATCCACACTCACCCATTCAATCATTTTGCCCATCACTCAGTCCGTGGACCAGGCTCAGTCACCCATTCAATCACCTCACCATCAATCAGTCCATGGACCAGGCCTAGTCACCCATTCAATCATCTCCCCAATCACTCTGTCCATGCACTAAGCCCAGCCACCCATTCAACTGCCTCGTTCATCACTCAGTCTTTGTACTGGGTCCACTGTCACACATTCAATCACCTCGCCCATCAATCAGTCCATACACCGTATCCACAGTCACCCATTCAATCACCTCACCCATCACTCAGTCCATGCACCAGGCACAGCTACCCATTCAATCACCTCGCCATCACTCAGTCCGTGCACCGAGTCCACACATTCAATCACCTCGCCCATCAATCAGTCCATACACCGGATCCAGGGCCACCCATTCAATCACCTCGCTGATCATAGAGTCCATGCACCAGATCCACAGTCATCCATTCAATCACCTTGCTCTTCACTCAGTCCATGCGCCAGGCCCAGCCACCCATTCAATCACCTCGCCCATCAATCAGTCCATACACCGGATCCACAGTCACACATTCAATCACCTCACCCATCACTCATTCCATGCACTGGATTCACACTCACCTATTCAATCACCTCGCTGATCATTCAGTCAATGCACCAGATCCACTGTCATCCATTCAATCACCTTGCTCTTCACTCAGTCCATGCGCCAGGCCCAGCCACCCATTCAATCACCTCCCCCATCACTCAGTCCATGCAGCGGATCCATAGTCACCCATTCAATCTCCTCACACATCACTCATTCCATGCACTGGATTCACACTCACCCATTCAATCACCTCGCCCATCAATCAGTCCATACACCGGATCCAGAGTCACCCATTCAATCACCTCGCTGATCATTCAGTCCATGCACCACATCCACAGTCATCCATTCAATCACCTTGCTCTTCACTCAGTCCATGTGCCAGGCCCAGCCACCCATTCAATCACCTCCCCCATCACTCAGTCCATGCAGCGGATCCACAGTCACCCATTCAATCACCTCGCTCATCACTCAGTCCATGCACCAGGCCGAGCTACCCATTCAATCACCTCGCACACTACTCAGTCTTTGGACCAAACCCAGCCACCCATTCAATCACCTCGCCCTCACTCATTCTGTGCACCAGATCCACAGTCACCCATTCAATCACTTTGATCATACCTCACTCAGTGGAGCAGGCCCAGTAACCCATTCAATCACCTCGCCATCATTCAGTCCATGGACCAGGACTAGTCACCCATTCAATCACCTCGCCTATCACTCAGTCCATGCACTGGGTCCGCAGTCACCCTTTCAATCACCTCGCCCTCACTCAGTCCTTGCCCCATGTCCAGTCACCCATTCAGTCACCTTGCCCTCAGTCAGTCTGTGCACTGGGCTCAGCTACCCATTCAATAACCCCGCCCATCACTCTGTCAATGCACTAGGCCCAGCTAGCCATTCAATCCACTTACCCATCCCTCAGTCCATGCACCAGGCACAGCCACCCATTCAATCACCTCGCCCATCACTCTGTCCTTGCATCATGTCCAGTCACCCATTCAGTCACCTTGCCCTCAGTCAGTCTGTGCACTGGGCTCAGCTACCCATTCAATTACCTCGCTCATCACTCTGTCCATGCACTGGAACCACAGTCATCCATTCAATCACCTCACCCATCCCTCAGTCCATGCACCAGATCCGCAGTCACCCATTCAATCACCTTGCCCATCATTCAGACTGTGCACTGGGCTCAGCTACCCATTCAGTCACCTCGCCATCATTCAGTCCATGCACCAGATCCACAGTCACCCATTCAATCATTTTGCCCATAACTCACTCCGTGGTGCAGGCCCAGTAACACATTCAATCACCTGGCCATCATTCAGTCCATGGAGCAGGCCTAGTCACCCATTCAATCACATCGCCCATCACTCAGTTCGTGGACCTGGACCAGCCACCCATTCAATCAACTCGCCCATCACTCAGCCTGTGCACTGGGTCCCCAGTCACCCATTCAATCACCTCGCTGTGACTCAGTCTGTGCACTGGGTCCCCAGTCACCCATTCAATCACCTCGCTATGACTCAGACTGTGCACTGGATCCACAGTCATCCATTTTATCACCTCGCCATTAATCAGTCTGTGCTCTTGGTCCACAGTCACCCATTCAGTCACCCCTCTCATCAGTCAGTCTGTGCACTGGGTCCACAATCACCCATTCAATCGCCTCGCTCATCACTCAGTCTGTGTCCTGCGTGCTCAGGCACACTTTCAATCACCTTGCCCATCACTCAGTCCATGCACCGGATCCACAGTCACAATTTCAATCACCTCGCCCATCACTCAGTCCATGCACCGGATCCACAGTCACAATTTCAATCACCTTGCCCATCATTCAGACTGTGCACAGGGCTCAGCTACCCATTCAATCACCTCACCATCATTCAGTCCATGGACCAGGTCTAGTCACCCATTCAATCATCTCCCCAATCACTCAGTCCATGCACTAAGCCCAGCCACCCGTTCAACCGCCTCGCTCATCACTCAGTCTTTGTACTGGGTCCACTGTCACACATTCAATCACCTCGCCCGTCAATCAGTCCATGCACTGGATTCACACTCACACATTCAATCACCTCGCTCATCACACATTCCATGCTCCAGGCACAGCTACCCATTCAATCACCTCGCCATCACTCAGTCCGTGCACCGAGTCCACACATTCAATCACCTCACCCATCAATCAGTCCATACACCGGATCCACAGTCACCCATTCAATCACCTCACCCATCACTCATTCCATGCACCAGATCCAGAGTCACCCATTCAATCACCTCGCTGATCATTCAGTCCATGCACCAGATCCACAGTCATCCATTCAATCACCTTGCTCTTCACTCAGTCCATGCGCCAGGCCCAGCCACCCATTCAATCACCTCCCCCATCACTCAGTCCATGCAGCGGATCCACAGTCACCCATTCAATCACCTCCCTCATCACTCAGTCCATGCACCAGGCCCAGCCACCCATTCAATCACCTCGCTCATCACTCAGTCCATGCACCAGGCCGAGCTACCCATTCAATCACCTCGCCCATTACTCAGTCTTTGGACCAAACCCAGCCACCCATTCAATCACCTCGCCCATCACTCAGTCTATGCACTGGGTCCGCAGTCAACCATTCAATCACCTTGCACTCACTCAGTCTGTGCACCAGATCCACAGTCACCCTTTCAATCACTTTGCTCATAACTCACTCAGTGGAGCAGGCCCAGTAACCCATTCAATCACCTCGCCATCATTCAGTCCATGGACCAGGCCTAGTCACCCATTCAATCACCCCGCCCATCATTCAGTCCGTGGACCAGGCCAAGCCACCCATTCAGTCACCTCGCCCATCACTCAGTCTGTGCACTGGGTCCACAGTCACCCATTTAATCACCTCGCCATCACTCATTCTGTGCACTCGGTCCACAGTCACCCATTGAATCACCTCGCCCTCACTCAGTCTGTGCACTGGGTCCAGAGTCACCCATTCAATCACCTTGCCATCACTCAGTCTCTGCACTGGGTCCACAGTCACCCATTCAATCACCTCGCCCATCATTCAATCTGTACACTGGGTCCACAGTCACCCATTCAATGACCCCTCCCAACATTCAGTCTGTGAACTGGGTCCACATTCACCCATTCAATCGCCTCGCTCATCACTCAGTCTGTGTACTGGGTCCACAGTCACACATTCAATCACCTCGCCCTCACTTATTCTGTGCACTGGGATCAGCCACCCATTCAATCACTTCGCCCTCACTGCGTCTGTGCACTGGCATCAGCCACCCATTCAATCAACTCGACATCTCTCTATCCGTGCTGTGAGTGCACAGTCACCCATTCAAATACCTCGCCCATCACTCAGTCCAAGCACCAGGCCCAGTCACCCATTCAATCACCTCGCCCATCATTCAATCTGTGCACTGGGTCCACAGTCACCCATTCAATCAACCCTCCCAACAGTCAGTCTGTGCACTGGGTCCACATTCACCCATTCAAACACCTCGCTCATCACTCAGTCTTTGCACTAGGTCCACGGTCACCCATTCAATCACCTCGCCCTCACTCAATCTGTGCACTGGGTCCACAGTCACCCATTCAATCACCTCGCCCATCACTCAGTCCATGCACCAGACACAGCCACCCATTCAATCACCTCGCCCATCACTCAGTCCTTGCACCATGTCCAGTCACCCATTCAGTCACCTTGCCCTCAGTCAGTCTGTGCACTGGGATCAGCTACCCATTCAATTACCTCGCTCATCACTCTGTCCATGCACTGGAACCACAGTCATCCATTCAATCACCTCACCCATCACTAAGTCCATGCACCAGACCCGCAGTCACCCATTCAATCACCTTGCCCATCATTCAGACTAATGCACTGGGCTCAGCTACCCATTCAGTCACCTCGCCATCATTCAGTCCATGCACCGGATCCACACTCACCCATTCAAACATTTTGCCCATCACTCAGTCTGTGGACCAGGCTCAGTCACCCATTCAATCACCTCACCATCATTCAGTCCATGGACCAGGCCTAGTCACCCATTCAATCATCTCCCCAGTCACTCAGTCCATGCACTAAGCCCAGCCACCCATTCAACCGCCTCGCTCATCACTCAGTCCATGCACTGGATTCACACTCACACATTCAATCACCTCGTTCATCACACAATCCATGCACCTGGCACAGCTACCAATTCAATCACCTCGCCATCACTCAGTCCGTGGACTGGGTCCACACATTCAATCACCTCGCCCATCAATCAGTCCATACACCGGATCCACAGTCACCCATTCAATCACCTCACCCATCACTCATTCCATGCACTGGATTCACACTCACCCATTCAATCACCTCGCCCATCAATCAGTCCATATACCGGATCCAGATGCACCCATTCAATCACCTTGCTGATCATTCAGTCCATGCACCAGATCCACTGTCATCCATTCAATCACCTTGCTCTTCACTCAGTCCATGCGCCAGGCCCAGCCACCCATTCAATCACCTCCCCCATCACTCAGTCCATGCAGCGGATCCACAGTCACCCATTCAATCACCTCACCCATCACTCATTCCATGCATTGGATTCACCCTCACCCATTCAATCACCTCGCCCATCAATCAGTCCATACACCGGATCCACAGTCACCCATTCAATCACCTCGCTGATCATTCAGTCCATGCACCAGATCCACAGTCATCCATTCAATCACTTTGCTCTTCACTCAGTCCATGCGCCAGGCCCAGCTACCCATTCAATCACCTCCCCCATCACCCAGTTCATGCAGCGGATCCACAGTCACCATTTCAATCACCTCGCTCATCACTCAGTCCATGCACCAGGCCGAGCTACCCATTCAATCACCTCGCCCATTACTCAGTCTTTGGACCAAACCCAGCCACCCATTCAATCACCTCGCCCATCAATCAGTCTATGCTCTGGGTCCGCAGTCATCCTTTCAATCACCTCGCCCATCACTCAGTCCTTGCCCCATGTCTAGTCACCCATTCAGTCACTCTGCCCTCACTCAGTCTGTGCACTGGGCTCAGCTACCCATTCAATCACCCCGCCCATCACTCCGTCCATGCACTAGGCCCAGCTAGCCTTTCAATCCACTTACCCATCCCTCAGTCCATGCACCAGGCACAGACACCTATTCAAATACCTCGCCCATCACTCAGTCCTTGCACCATGTCCGGTCACCCATTCAGTCACCTTGCCCTCAGTCAGTCTGTGCAGTGGGCTCAGCTACCCATTCAATTACCTCGCTCATCACTCTGTCCATGCACTGGAACCACAGTCATCCATTCAATCACCTCACCCATCACTAAGTCTATGCACCAGATCCGCAGTCACCCATTCAATCACCTTGCCCATCATTCAGACTGTGCACTGGGCTCAGCTACCCCTTCAGTCACCTCGCCATCATTCAGTCCATGCACCAGATCCACAGTCACCCATTCAATCATTTTGCCCATAACTCACTCTGTGGTGCAGGCCCATTAACACATTCAATCACCTGGCCATCATTCAGTCCATGGAGCAGGCCTAGTCACCCATTCAATCATCTCCCCAATCACTCAGTCCATGCACTAAGCCCAGCCACCCATTCAACCGCCTCGCTCATCACTCAGTCTTTGTACTGGGTCCACTGTCACACATTCAATCACCTCGCCCATCAATCAGTCCATACACCGTATCCACAGTCACCCATTCAATCACCTCACCCATCACTCAGTCCATGCACTGGATTCACACTCACACATTCAATCACCTCGTTCATCACACAGTCCATGCACCAGGCACAGCTAGCCATTCAATCACCTCGCCATCACTCAGTCCGTGCACCGGGTCCACACATTCAATCACCTCGCCCATCAATCAGTCCATACACCGGATCCACAGTCACCAATTCAATCACCTCGCCCATCAATCAGTCCATACACCAGATCCACAGTCACCCATTCAATCACCTCGCCCTCACTTAGTCTGTGCACTGGGATCAGCCACCCATTCAATCACCTCGCCCTCACTGCGTCTGTGCACTGGCATCAGCCACCCATTCAATCAACTCGACATCTCTCTATCCGTGCTGTGAGTGCACAGTCACCCATTCAAATACCTCGCCCATCACTCAGTCCAAGCACCAGGCCCAGTCATCCATTCAATCACCTCGCTCATCACTCAGTCCATGCACCAGGCCCAGTCACCCGTTCAATCACCTCGCTCATTATTCAGTCCATGGATCGGATTTACAGTCACCCATTCAATCACACAGTCCATGCACCAGATCCACAGTCACCCATTCAATCACCTCGCCCATCACTCAGTCCATGCATCAGACTAAGCCACCCATTCAATCACTTTGCCGACACTTAATCTGTGCACTGGGTCCACTGTCACCCTTTCAATCACCTCGCCCATCGCTCAGCCCATGCACCTGGCCCAGTCACCCATTCAATTACCTCGCTCATTACTCTTTCATTGATCGGATGCACTGTGACTCATTCAATCACCTCGCCCATCACTCAGTCCATGCACCAGATCCACAGTCACCCATTCAATCACCTCGCCCATCACTCAGTCCTTGCACCAAGTCCAGTCACCCATTCAGTCACCTTGCCCTCACTCAGTCTGTGCACTGGGCTCAGCCTCCCATTCACTCACCCCGCCCATCACTCCGTCCATGCACTAGGCCCAGCTAGCCATTCAATCCACTTAACCATCCCTCAGTCCATGCACCAGGCACAGCCACACTTTCATTCAGCTCAACCATCACTCAGTCCGTGCTCCAGGTCCTCCCATTCAGTCACTGCGACCTCAGTCAGTCTGTGCACTGGGTCCACAGACACCCATTCAATCACCTCACCCTCATTCAGCCTGTTCGCTGGCCTCAGCTAACCATTCAATCACCTCGTCCATCACTCAGTCCATGGACCAGACCCAGTCACCCATTCAATCACCTCGCCCATCACTCAGTCCATGCACTGGAACCACAGTCATCCATTCAATCACCTCGCTCATCACTCAGTCCATGCACCGGAACCACAGTCACAAATTCAATCACCTCGCCCATCACTCAGTCCATGCACCGGATCCACAGTCACAAATTCAATCACCTCGCCATCACTCAGTCTCTCCACTGGGTCCAAAGTCACCCATTCAATGACCCCTCCCAACAGTCAGTCTGTGCATTGGGTCCACATTCACCCATTCAAACACCTCGCTCTTCACTCAGTCTTTGCACTTGGTCCACGGTCACCCATTCAATCACCTCGCCCTCACTCAGTCTGTGCACTGGGTCCACAGTCACCCATTCAATCATCTCGCCCTCACTCAGTCTGTGCACTGGGTCCACAGTCACCCATTCAATCACCTCGCCCTCACTCAGTCTGTGTACTGGGTCCATAGTCACCCATTCAATCACCTCGCCCATCACTCTGTCTGTCCACTGGGTCCACAGTCACCCATTCAATCACCTCGCCCATCACTCAGTCCTTGCCCCATGTCCAGTCACCCTTTCAGTCCCTCTGCCCTCACTCAGTCTGTGCACTGGTCTCAGCTACCCATTCAATAACCCCGCCCATCACTCCATCCATGCACTAGGCCCAGCTAGCCTTTCAATCCACTTGCCCATCCCTCAGTCCATGCACCAGGCACAGCCACCCATTCAATCACCTCGCCCATCACTCAGTCCTTGCACCATGTCCAGTCACCCATTCAGTCACCTTGCCCTCAGTCAGTCTGTGCACTGGGCTCAGCTACCCATTCAATTATCTCGCTCATCACTCTGTCCATGCACTGGAACCACAGTCATCCATTCAATCACCTCATCCATCACTAAGTCCATGCACCAGATCCGCAGTCACCCATTCAATCACCTTGCCCATCATTCAGACTGTGCACTGGGCTCAGCTACCCATTCAATCACCTCGCCATCATTCAGTCCATGCACCAGATCCACAGTCACCCATTCAATCATTTTGCCCATAACTCATTCCGTGGTGCAGGCCCAGTAACACATTCAATCACCTGGCCATCATTCAGTCCATGGATCAGGCCTAGTCACCCATTCAATCACCTCACCCATCACTCAGTTCGTGGACCAGGACCAGCCACCCATTCAATCACCTCGCTCATCACTCAGGCCGTGCACTGGAACCACTGGCACCCATTCAATCCCCTCACCCATCACTCAGTCCATGCACCGCATCCACACTCATCCATTCAAGCACCTCTCCCATCACTCAGTCCATGCACCAGATCCACAGTCACAAATTCAATCACCTTGCCCATCATTCAGAATGTGCCCTGGGCTCAGCTACCCATTCAATCACCTCGCCAAAATTCAGTATATGCACCAGATCCACAGTCACCCATTGAATCATTTTGCCCATCACTCACTCCGTAGACCAGGCCCAGTCACCCATTCAATCACCTCGCCATCATTAAGTCCATGAACCAGGCGCAGTCACCCATTCAATCACTTTGCCCATCACTCAGTCCATGCACCAGGCCCAGTCACCCATTCAGTCACTTCGCCCATCATTCAGTCTGTGCACTGGGTCCACATTCAGCCATTCAAACACCTCGCCCATCACTCTGACTTTGCACTGGGTCCACACTCACCCATTCAATCACCTCGCCCTCTCTCTGAATGTGCATTGGGTCCACAGTCACCCATTCAATCTCCTTGCAATCACTTAGTCTCTGCACTGGGTCCACAGTCACCCATTCAATCACCTCACGCATCACTCAGTCTGTGGACTGGGTCAACAGTCACCCATTCAAAAACCTCGCCCATCGTTCGGACTGCACACTGTGCCCAGCTACCCATTCAATCACCTTGCCCATCACTCAGTCCGTGGACCAGGCCCAGTCACCCAGTCAATCACCTCACCATCACTCAGTCCATGCACCGGATCCACAGTCACCCATTCAATCACCTCGCTCATCACTCAGTCCGTGCACCGGATCCACAGTCACCCATTCAATCACCTCGCTCATCACTCAGTCCATGCACCAGGCCCAGCCAACCATTCAATCACCTCGCTCATCACTCAGTCCATGCACCAGGCCGAGCTACCCATTCAATCACCTCGCCCATTACTCAGTCTTTGGATCAGGCCCAGCCACCCATTCAATCACCTCGCCCATCACTCAGTCTGTGCACTGGGTCCGCAGTCACCCATTCAATCACTTTGATCATAACTCACTCAGTGGAGCAGGTCCAGTAACCCATTCAATCACCTTGCCTATCACACAGTCCATGCGCCAGGCCCAGTCACCCATTGAATCACCTCGCCATCACTTAGTCCATGGATCAGATCCACAGTCACCCATTCAATCACCTCGCCCATCACTCAGTCCATGCACGAGATCCACAGTCATCAATTCAATCACCTCGCCCATCACTCAGTCCATGCACCAGATCCACTGTCACCAATTCAATCACCTCGCCCATCACTCAGTCCATGCACCAGATCCACAGCCACTCATTCAATCAACTCACTATCACTCAATCCGTGCTGTGGGTCCAAAGTCACCCATTCAATCACCTCGCTCATCATTCAGTCTGTGTACTAGGTCCACAGTCACCCATTCAATCACCTTGCCCATCACTCAGACTGTGCACCGTTCCAAGGTCACTCATTCAATCACCTCGCCCATCACTCAGTCCATGCACCGGATCCACAGTCACCCATTCAATCACCTCACTCATCACTCATTCCATGCACCAGGTCCAGCTACCCATTCAATTATCTCAACAATCAGTCCGTGCACCGGTTCCACCCATTCAATCACCTTGCCCATCACTCAGTCCGTGGAACAGGCCCAGTCACCCAGTCAATCACCTCACCATCACTCAGTTCATGGACCAGGCCCAGTCACCCATTCAATCACCTCGTTCATCACTCAGTCCATGCACCGGATCCACAGTCATCCATTCCATCACCTCGCTCATCACTCAGTCATGCACTGGATCCACTGTCACCCATTCAATCACCTCGCTTGTCACTCAGTCCATGCACCGGATCCACAGTCACCCATTCAATCACCTCATTCATCATCACTCCATGCACCGGATCCACAGTCACCCATTCAAACACCTCGCTCATCACTCAGTCCGTGCACCGGGTCCACCCATTTAATCACTTTGCCCATCACTCAATCTGTGCACTGGGCTCAGCCACCCATTCAATCACCTTAACAAAAACAGAATTACCTGGAAAAACTCAGCAGGTCTGGCAGCATCGGCGGAGAAGAAAAGAGTTGACGTTTCGAGTCCTCATGACCCTTCGACAGAACTTGATTTCGAGTCCAGGAAAGAGTTGAAATATTCAATCACCTTGCCCATCACACAGTCCTTGCACCAGGCCCAGTCACCCATTCAATCACCTTGCCATCACTTAGTCCATGCACCGGATCCACAGTCACCCATTCAATCACCTCACTCGCACTCAGTCTGTGCACTGGGCTCAGCCACACATTCAATCACCTCACCCATAACTCTGTCCATGCAACGGATCCTCACCCATTACTCAGGCCATGCACCAGGCCCAGTCACCTCGATATCACTCAGTCTGTGCACTGGATCCACAGTCACCCATTCAATCACCTTGTACTCACTCAGTCTGTGCACTGGGATCAGCCACCCATTCAAATACCTCGGCCTCACTGAGTCTGTGCACTCGGATCAGCCACCCATTCAATCAACTTGCTATCATTCAATCCGTGCTGTGGGTTCACAGTCACCCATTCAAACACCTCGCCCATCGTTCAGACTGTGCACTGGACGCAGCTACCCATTCAATCACCTCACCATCACTCAGTCCATGCACCAGACTGAGCCAGCCATTCAATCACTTTGCCCTCACTCAATCTGTGCACTGGGTTCACAATCACCCATTCAATCACCTCGTCCATCAAACAATCCATGCACCGGATCCACTGTCACCCATTCAATCACCTCGCTCATCACTCAGTCCATGCACCGGGTCCACCCATTTAATCACTTCGCTCATCTCTCAATCTGTGCACTGGGCTCAGCCACCCATTCAATCACCTTGCCCATCACACAGTCCATGCACCAGGCCCAGTCACCCATTCAATCACCTCGCCATCACTCAGTCCATGGATTGGATCCACAGTCACCAATTCAATCACCTCGCCCATCACTCAGTCCATGCTCCAGATCCACAGCCACCCATTCAATCACCTCGCCCATCACCCTGTCCATGCACCAGATCCACTGTCACCCATTCAATCACCTCGCCCATTACTCAGTCCATGCACTAGATCCACAGCCACCCATTCAATCAACTCGCCATCACTCAATCCGTGCTGTGGGTCCACAGTCACCCATTCTGAGAGCTTGCCTGTCGTTCAGACTGTGCACTGGCTCAGCTACGCATTCAATCACCTCACCATCACTCAGTCCATGCACCAGACTGAGCCACCCATTCAATCACTTTGCCCTCACTCAATCTGTGCACTGGGTTCAAAGTTACCCATTCAATCACCTCGTCCATCACTCAGTCCATGCACCGGGACCAGTCACCCATTCAGTCACCTCGTTCATCACTCAGTCCATGCACCAGACACAGTCACCCATTCAATCACCTCGCCCTCACTCAGTCTATGCACTGGGTCCACAGTCACCCATTCAATCACCTCGCCATCACTCAGTCTCTGCACTGGGTCCACAGTCACCCATTCAATCACCTCGCCCATAACTCATTCTGTGCACTGGGTCAACAGTCACCCATTCAATCACCCCTCCCATCTGTCAGTCTGTGCACTGGGTCCACAGTCACCCATTCAATCACCTCGCTCATCACTCAGACTGTGTACTAGGTCCACAGTCACCCATTCAATCACCTTGCCCATCACTCAGTCTGTGCACTGGGTTCAAAGTTACCCATTCAATCACCTCGTCCATCACTCAGTCCATGCACCAGGCCCAGTCACCCATTCAATCACCTCGCCATCACTCAGTCCATGGATTGGATCCACAGTCACCAATTCAATCATCTCGCCCATCACTCAGTCCATGCACTAGATTCACAGCCACCCATTCAATCAACTCGCCATCACTCAATCCATGCTGTGGGTCCACAGTCACCCATTCTGAAACCTCGCCCATCGTTCAGACTGTGTACTGGCCCAGCTACGCATTCAATCACCTCACCATCACTCAGTCCATGCACCAGGGTGAGCCACCCATCCAATCACTTTGCCCTCACTCAATCTGTGCACTGGGTTCACAGTTACCCATTCAATCACCTCGTCCATCACTCAGTCCGTGGATCAGATCCACAGTCACCAATTCAGTCACCTCGCCCATCACTCAGTCCATGCACCAGATCCACTGTCACCCATTCATTCACCACACCCATCGCTCAGTCCATGCACCAGATCCACAGTCACACATTCAATCTCCTCGCCCATCACTCAGTCCATGCACCAGACACAGTCACCCATTCAATCACCTCGCCCTCACTCAGTCTGTGCACTGGGTCCACAGTCATCCATTCAATCACCTCGCCCATCACTCATTCTGTGCACTGGGTCAACAGTCACCCATTCAATCAACCCTCCCATCTGTCAGTCTGTGCACTGGGTCCACAGTCACCCATTCAATCACCTCGCTCATCACTCAGTCTGTGTACTAGGTCCACAGTCACCCATTCAATCACCTCGCCCATCACTCAGTCTGTCCACTGGGTCCACAGTCACCCATTCAATCACCTCACTCATCACTCATTCCATGCACCAGGCCCACTACCCATTCAATCATCTCGCCAACACTCAGTTCGTGCACCGGGTCCACCCATTCAACCACCTTGCCCATCTCTCAGTCCGTGGACCAGGCCTAGTCACCCAGTCAATCACCTCACCATCACTCAGTCCATGGACCAGGCCCTGTCACCCATTCAATCACCTTGTTCATCACTCAGTCCATGCACCGGATCCAAAGTCACCCATTCCATCACCTTGCTCATCACTCAGTCATGCACCGGATCCACAGTCACCCATTCAATCACCTCGCTCATCATTCAGTCCATGCACCGGATCCACTGTCACCCATTCAATCACCTCACCTATCACTCAGTCCGTGAACTGGGTCCACCCATTTAATCACTTCGCCCATCACTCAATCTGTGCACTGGGCTCAGCCACCCATTCAATCACCTTGACCATCACACAGTCCATGCACCAGGCCGAGTCACCCATTCAATCACCTTGCCATCACTTAGTCCATGCACCGGATCCACAGTCACCCATTCAATCACCTCACTCGCACTCAGTCTGTGCACTGGGCTCAGCCACACATTCAATCACCTCACCCATAACTCTGTCCATGCAAAGGATCCACAGCCACTCATTTAATCACCCTGCCCATTACTCAGTCCATGCACCAGGCCCAGTCACCTCGATATCACTCAGTCTGTGCACTGGATTCACAGTCACCCATTCAATCACCTTGTCCTCACTCAGTCTGTGAACTGGGATCAGCCACCCATTCAATTACCTCGCCCTCAGTGAATCAGTGCACTGGGATCAGCCACCCATTCAATCAACTCGCCATCACTCAATGCGTGCTGTGGGTTCACAGTCACCCATTCAATCACCTCGCCCATCGTTCAGACTGTGCACTGGGCGCAGATACGCATTCAATCCCCTCACCATAACTCAGTCCATGCACCAAACTGAGCCACCCATTCAATCACTTTGCCCTCACTCAATCTGTGCACTGGGTTCACAATCACCCATTCAATCACCTCGCCCATCACTCAGTCCATGCACCAGACCCAGTCACCCATTCAATCACCTCGATCATTACTCAGTCATGCACTGGATCCACAGTCACCCATTCAATCACCTCGCTTGTCACTCAGTCCATGCACCGGATCCACTGTCACCCATTCAATCACCTCGCTCATCACTCAGTCCGTGCACCGGGTCCACCCATTTAATCACATCGCTCATCTCTCAATCTGTGCACTGGGCTCAGCCACCCATTCAATCACCTTGCCCATCACACAGTCCATGCACCAGGCCCAGTCACCCATTGAATCACCTCGCCATCACTCAGTCCATGGATTGGATCCACAGTCACCAATTCAATCACCTCGCCCATCACTCAGTCATGCACCGGACCCACAGTCACCCATTCAATCACCTCGCTCATCATTCAGTCCATGCACCGGATCCACTGTCACCCATTCAATCATCTCACCCATCACTCAGTCCGTGAACTGGGTCCACCCATTTAATCACTTCGCCCATCACTCAATCTGTGCACTGGGCTCAGCCACCCATTCAATCACCTTGACCATCACACAGTCCATGCACCAGGCCGAGTCACCCATTCAATCACCTTGCCATCACTTAGTCCATGCACCGGATCCACAGTCACCCATTCAATCACCTCACTCGCACTCAGTCTGTGCACTGGGCTCAGCCACACATTCAATCACCTCACCCATAACTCTGTCCATGCAAAGGATCCACAGCCACTCATTTAATCACGCTGCCCATTTCTCAGTCCATGCACCAGGCCCAGTCACCTCGATATCACTCAGTCTGTGCACTGGATTCACAGTCACCCATTCAATCACCTTGTCCTCACTCAGTCTGTGCACTGGGATCAGCCACCCATTCAATTACCTCGCCCTCAGTGAATCAGTGCACTGGGATCAGCCACCCATTCAATCAACTCGCCATCACTCAATGCGTGCTGTGGGTTCACAGTCACCCATTCAAACACCTCGCCCATCGTTCAGACTGTGCACTGGGCGCAGATACGCATTCAATCCACTCACCATCACTCAGTCCATGCACCAAACTGAGCCACCCATTCAATCACTTTGCCCTCACTCAATCTGTGCACTGGGTTCACAATCATCCATTCAATCACCTCGCCCATCACTCAGTCCATGCACCAGATCCACAGTCACCCATTCAATCACCTCGCCCATCACCCTGTCCATACACCAGATCCACTGTCACCCATTCAATCACCTCGCCCATCACTCAATCTGTGCACTGGGCTCAGCCACCCATTCAATCACCTTGACCATCACACAGTCCATGCACCAGGCCCAGTCACCCATTCAATCACCTTTCCATCACTTAGTCCATGCACCGGATCCACAGTCACCCATTCAATCACCTCACTCGCACTCAGTCTGTTCACTGGGCTCAGCCACACATTCAATCACCTCACCCATAACTCTGTCCATGCAAAGGATCCACAGCCACTCATTTAATCACCCTGCCCATTACTCAGTCAATGCACCAGGCCCAGTCACCCATTCAATCACCTCGATATCACTCAGTCTGCGCACTGGATCCACAGTCACCCATTCAATCACCTTGTCCTCACTCAATCTGTGCACTGGGATCAGCCACCCATTCAATTACCTCGCCCTCACTGAATCAGTGCACTGGGATCAGCCACCCATTCAATCAACTCGCCATCACTCAATGCGAGCTGTGGGTTCACAGTCACCCATTCAAACACCTCGCCCATCGTTCAGACTGTGCACTGGGCGCAGCTACCCATTCAATCCCCTCACCATCACTCAGTCCATGCACCAGACTGAGCCACCCATTCAATCACTTTGCCCTCACTCAATCTGTGCACTGGGTTCACAATCACCCATTCAATCACCTCGCCCATCACTCAGTCCATGCACCAGACCCAGTCACCCATTCAATCACCTCGATCATCACTCAGTCAGGCACTGGATCCACAGTCACCCATTCAATCACCTCGCTTGTCACTCAGTCCATGCACCGGATCCACTGTCACCCATTCAATCACCTCGCTCATCACTCAGTCCGTGCACCGGGTCCGCCCATTTAAGCACTTCGCTCATCTCTCAATCTGTGCACTGGGCTCAGCCACCCATTCAATCACCTTGCCCATCACACAGTCCATGCACCAGGCCCAGTCACCCATTGAATCACCTCGCCATCACTCAGTCCATGGATTGGATCCACAGTCACCAATTCAATCACCTCGCCCATCAATCAGTCCATGCAGCAGATCCACAGCCACCCATTCAATCAACTCGCCATCACTCAATCCGTGCTGTGGGTCCACAGTCACCCATTCTGAGACCTCGCCCATCGTTCAGACTGTGCACTGGCCCAGCTACGCATTCAATCACCTCACCATCACTCAGTCCATGCACCAGACTGAGCCACCCATTCAATCACTTTGCCCTCACTCAATCTGTGCACTGGGTTCACAGTTACCCATTAAATCACCTCGTCCATCACTCAGTCCATGCACCAGGCCCAGTCACCCATTCAATCACCTCGTTCATCACTCAGTCCATGGATCAGATCCACAGTCACCAATTCAATCACCTCACCCATCACTCAGTCCATGCACCAGATCCACTGTCACCCATTCAATCACCTCGCCAATCGCTCAGTCCATGCAGCAGATCCACAGTCACCCATTCAATCTCCTCGCCCATCACTCAGTCCATGCACCAGACACAGTCACCCATTCAATCACCTCGCCCTCACTCAGTCTGTGCACTGGGTCTACAGTCACCCATTCAATCATCTCGCCCTCACTCAGTCTGTGCACTGGGTCCACAATCACCCATTCAATCACCTCGCCCATCACTCATTCTGTGCACTAGGTCAACAGTTACCCATTCAATCACCCCTCCCATCTGTCAGTCTGTACGCTGGGTCCACAGTCACCCATTCAATCACCTCGCTCATCACTCAGACTGTGTACTAGGTCCACAGTCACCCATTCAATCACCTTGCCCATCACTCACTCTGTGCACCGTTCCAAGGTCACTCATTCAATCACCTCGCCCATCACTCAGTCCATGCACCGGATCCGAGTCACCCATTCAATCACCTTGCTCATCACACAGTCCATGCACCAGGCCCAGCTACCCATTCAATCATCTCGCCAACACTCAGTCCGTGCACTGGGTCCACCCATTCAATCACCTCGCCCATCACTCAGTCATGCACCAGATCCACAGTCACCCATTCAATCACCTCGCCCATCACCCTGTCCATGCACCAGATCCATAGTCACCCATTCAATCCACTTACCCATCACTCAGTCCATGCACCAGATCCACAGTCACCCATTCAATTCACTTACCCATCAATCAGTCCATGCACCAGGGCGAGCCACCCATTCAATCATCTTGCTCATCACTCAGTCCGTGCACCAGGCCTAGCCACCCATTCAATCACCTCGCCCTCACTCAGTCTGTGCACTTGGTCCACAGTCACCCATTCAAACACCTCGCCCATCGTTCAGACTGTGCACTGGGCCCAGTTATCCATTCAATCACCTCGCCATCACTAAGTTCTTGCACCAGACTAAGCCACCCATTCAATCACTTTGCCCTCACTCAATCTGTGCTCTGGGTTCACAGTAACCCTTTCAATCACTTCGCCCATTACTCAGTCCATGTACCAGGCCCAGTCACACTTTCAATCACTTCGCTCATCACTCAGTCCATGTATCGGATCCACAGTCACCAATTCAATCACCTCGCCCATCAGTCAGTCCATGCACCAGATCCAGAGTCACCCATTCAAACACCCCGGCCATCACTCAGTCAATGGATCGGATCCACAGTCACCAATTCAATCACCTCGCCCATCACTCAGTCCATGCACCAGAACCACAGTCACCAATTCAATCACCTCGCCCATCACTCAGTCAATGGATTGGATCAACAGTCACAAATTCAATCACCTCGCCCATCACTCAGTCCATGCACCGGATCCGAGTCACCCATTCAATCACCTTGCTCATCACTCATTCCATGCACCAGGCCCAGCTACCCATTCAATCATCTCGCCAACACTCAGTCTGTGCATCGGGTCCACCCATTCAATCACCTTGCCCATCACTCAGTCCGTGGACCAGGCCCAGTCACCCAGTCAATCACCTCACCATCACTCAGTCCATGGACCAGGCCCAGTCACCCAATCAATCACCTCGTTCATCACTCAGTCCATGCACCGGATCCAAAGTCACCCATTCCATCACTTCGCTCTTCACTCAGTCATGCACTGGATCCACTGTCACCCATTCAATCACCTCACTCATCACTCAGTCCGTGCACTGGGTCCACCCATTTAATCACTTCGCCCATCACTCAGTCTGCGCACTGGGCTCAGCCACCCATTCAATCACCTTGCCCATCACACAGACAAAACACCAGGCCCAGTCACCCATTCAATCACATCGCCATCACATAGTCCATGCACCGGATCCACAGTCACCCATTCAATCACCTCACTCGCACTCAGTCTGTGCACTGGGCTCAGCCACCCATTCAATCACCTCACCCATAACTCTGTCCATGCAAAGGATCCACAGCCACTCATTTAATCACCCTGCCCATTACTCAGTCCATGCACCAATCCGTGTCACCCATTCAAGCACCTCGATATCACTCAGTCTGTGCACTGGATCCACAGTCACCCATTCAATCACCTTGTCCTCACTCAGTCTGTGCACTGGGAACAGCCACCCATTCAATTACCTCGCCCTCACTGAGTCTGTGCACTGGGATCAGCCACCATTTCAATCAACTCGCCATCACTCAATGCGTGCTGCGGGTTCACAGTCACCCATTCAAACACCTCACCCATCGTTCAGACTGTGCACTGGGCGCAGCTACCCATTCAATCACCTCACCATCACTCAGTCCATGCACCAGAATCCAGTCACCCATTCAATCACCTCACTCATCACTCAGTCATGCACTGGATCCACAGTCACCCATTCAATCACCTCGCTTGTCACTCAGTCCATGCACCGGATCCACTGTCACCCATTCAATCACCTCGCTCATCACTCAGTCCGTGCACCGGGTCCACCCATTTAATCACTTCGCCCATCTCTCAATCTGTGCATTGGGCTCAGCCACCCATTCAATCACCTTGCCCATCACACAGTCCATGCACCAGGCCCAGTCACCCATTGAATCACCTCGCCATCACTCAGTCCATGGATTGGATCCACAGTCACCAATTCAATCACCTCGCCAATCACTCAGTCCATGCACCAGATCCACAGTCACCCATTCAAACAACTCGCCCATCACCCTGTCCATACACCAGATCCACTGTCACCCATTCAATCACCTCGCCCATCACTCAGTCCATGCACTGGGTCCACCCATTTAATCACTTCGCCCATCACTCAATCTGTGCACTGGGCTCAGCCACCCATTCAATCACCTTGCCCATCACACAGTCCATGCACCAGGTCCAGTCACCCATTGAATCACCTTGCCATCACTTAGTCCATGCACCGGATCCACAGTCACCCATTCAATCACCTCACTCGCACTCAGTCTGTGCACTGGGCTCAGCCACACATTCAATCACCTCACCCATAACTCTGTCCATGCAAAGGATCCACAGCCATTCATTTAATCACCCTGCCCTTTACTCAGTCCATGCACCAGGCCCAGTCACCCAATCAATCACCTCGATATCACTCAGTCTGTGCACTGGATCCACAGTCACCCATTCAATCACCTTGTCCTCACTCAGTCTGTGAACTGGGATCAGCCACCCATTCAATCAACACGCCATCACTAAATGCGTGCTGTGGATCCACAGTCACCCATTCAAACACATCGCCCATCGTTCAGACTGTGCACGGGGCAAAGCTACCCATTCAATCACTTCACCATCATTCAGTCCATGCACCAGACTGAGCCACCCATTCAATCACTTTGCCCTCATTCAATCTGTGCACTGGGTTCACAATCACCCATTCAATCACCTCGCTTGTCACTCAGTCCATGCACCGGATCCACTGTCACCCATTCAATCACCTCGCTCATCATTCAGTCCGTGCACCGGGTCCACCCATTTAATCACTTCGCTCATCTCTCAATCTGTGCACTGGGCTCAGCCACCCATTCAATCACCTTGCCCATCACACAGTCCATGCACCAGGCCCAGTCACCCATTGAATCACCTCGCCATCACTCAGTCCATGGATTGGATCCACAGTCACCAATTCAATCACCTCGCCCATCACTCAGTCATGCACCGGATCCACAGTCACCCATTCAATCACCTCACCCATCACCCTGTCCATGCACCAGATCCATAGTCACCCATTCAATCCACTTACCCATCACTCAGTCCATGCACCAGATCCACAGTCACCCATTCAATCACCTTACCCATCAATCAGTCCATGCACCAGGGCGAGCCACCCATTCAATCATCTTGCTCATCACTCAGTCCGTGCACCAGGCCTAGCCACCCATTCAATCACCTCGCCCTCACTCAGTCTGTGCACTTGGTCCACAGTCACCCATTCAAACACCTCGCCCATCGTTCAGACTGTGCACTGGGCCCAGTTATCCATTCAATCACCTCGCCATCACTAAGTTCTTGCACCAGACTAAGCCACCCATTCAATCACTTTGCCCTCACTCAATCTGTGCTCTGGGTTCACAGTAACCCTTTCAATCACTTCGCCCATTACTCAGTCCATGTACCAGGCCCAGTCACACTTTCAATCACCTCGCTCATCACTCAGTCCATGGATCGGATCCACAGTCACCAATTCAATCACCTCGCCCATCAGTCAGTCCATGCACCAGATCCACAGTCACCCATTCAATCACCTCGCCCATCATTCAGTCCATGCACCAGATCCACAGTCACCCATTCAATCTCCTCGCCCATCACTCAGTCCATGCACCAGGCACAATCATCCATTCAATCACCTCGCCCATCACTCAGTCCATGGATCGGATCCACAGTCCCCAATTCAATAACCTCGCCCATCACTCAGTCCATGCACCAGAACCACAGTCACCAATTCAATCACCTCGCCCATCACTCAGTCAATGGATCGGATCAACAATCACAAATTCAATCATCTCGCCCATCACTCAGTCCATGCACCAGATCCACAGTCACCCATCCAATCTCCTCACCCATCACTCAGTCCATGCACCAGGCCCAGTCACCCATTCAATCACCTCGCTCGTAACTAAGTCCATGGATCGCATCCACAGTCACCCATTCAATCTCCCCACCTATCACTCAGTCCATGCACCAGATCCACAGTCACCCATTCAATCACCTCGCCCATCACTCTGTCCTTGAACCAGATCCACAGTCACCCATTCAATCTCCTCTCCCATCACTCAGTCTATGCACAAGGCCCCGTCAACCATTCAATCTCCTCGCCCATCACTCAGTCCATGGATCGAATCCACAGTCCCCAATTCAAGAACCTCGCCCATCACTCAGTCCATGCACCAGATCCACAGTCACCAATTCAATCACCTCGCCCATCACTCAGTCCTTGCACCAGTTCCAGTCACCCATTCAGTCACCTTTCCCTCACTCAGTCTGTGCACTGGACTCAGCTACCCATTCAATCACCCCGCCCATGACTCCATCCTTGCACAAGGCACAGTCACCCATTCAATCCACTTATCCATCACTCAGTCCATGCACCAGGCCCAGCCACCCATTCAATCAGCTCATCCATCACTCAGTCTGTGCACCGGGTCCTCCCATTCAATCACTGCGCCCTCACTCAGTCTGTGCATTGGGAACAGCCAATCATTCAATCCCCCACCCATCACTCAATCCATGCACCAGGCCAAGCCACCCATTCAATCACTTTGCCCTCACTCAGTCTGTGCACTGGGTCCACAGTCACCCATTCAAACACCTCGCCCATCGTTCAGACAGTGCACTGGGCCCAGTTACCCATTCAATCACCTCGCCATCACTCAGTCCATACACCAGACTGAGCCACACATTCAATCATTTTGCCCTCACTCAGTCTGTGCACTGGGTTCACAGTCACCCATTCAATCACCTCGCCCATCACTCAGTCCATGCAGCAGGCCCAGTCACCCTTTCAATCACCTCACTCGTCACTCAGTCCATGGATCAGATCCCGAGTCATCAATTCAATCACCTCGCCCATCACTCAGTCCATGCACCAGATCCACAGTCACCAATTCAATCACATCGCCCATCACTCAGTCCATGCACCAGAACCACAGCCACCCAATCAATCACCTCACCCATCACTCAGTCCATGCACCAGATCAACAGTCACCCATTCAATCTCCTCGCATAACACTCAGTCCATGCACCAGGCCCAGTCACCCATTCAATCACCTCGTCCATCACTCAGTCCATGCACCAGGCCCAGTCACCCATTCAATCACCTCGTCCATCACTCAGTCCATGCACCAGGCCCCGTCACCCATTCAGTCACCTCGCTCATCACTCAGTCCATGGATCGTAACCACAGTCACCCATTCAATCACCGCGCCCATCACTCAGTCCATGCACCAGATCCACAGTCACCAATTCAATCAACTTGCCCATCACTCAGTCCATGCACCAGATCCACAGTCACCCATTCAGTCACCTCGCCCATCACTCAGTCCATGCACAGGATCCACAGTCACCCATTCAATCATCTCGCCCTCACTCAGTCTGTGTAATGGGTCCACAGTCACCCATTCAATCAACTCGCCATCACTCAGTCTCTGCACTGGGTCCACAGTCACCCATTCAATCACCTCGCCCATCAATCATTCTGTGCACTGGGTCAACAGTCACCCATTCAATCACCCCTCCCATCAGTCAGTCTGTGCACTGGGTCCAAAGTCACCCATTCAATCCCCTTGCTCATCACTCAGTCTGTGTACTAGGTCCACAGTCACCCATGCAATCACCTTGCCCAACACTCAGTCTGTGCACCGTTCCAAGGTCACCCATTCAATCACCTCACTCATCACTCATTCCATGCACCAGGCCCAGCTATCCATTCAATCATCTCGCCCATCATCTCAGTCCGTGCACCGGGTCCACCCATTCAATCACCTTGCCCATCACTCAGTCTGTGCACTGGGTCCACAGTCACCCATTCAATCACCTCGCCCTCACTGAGTCTGGGCACTGGGATCAGCCACCCATTCAATCAACTTGCCATCACTCAATGCGTGCTGTGGGTCCACAGTCTCCCTTTCAAACACCTCGCCCATCGTTCAGACTGTGCACTGGGCACAGCTACCCATTCAATCACCTCACCATCACTCAGTCCATGCACCAGACTAAGCCACCCATTCAATCACTTTGCCCTCACTCAATCTGTGCACTGGGTTCACAGTCACCCATTCAATCACCTCGCCCATCACTCAGTCCATGGATCGGATCCACAGTCACCAATTCAATCACCTCACCCATCACTCAGTCCATGCACCAGGACCACAGTCACCAATTCAATCCCCTCGCCCATCACTCAGTCCTTGCACCAGATCCAGTCACCCATTCAGTCACCTTTCCCTCACTCAGTCTGTTCACTGGGCCCTCCCATTCAGTGAATGCGCCCTCACTCAGTCTGTGCACTGGGTCCACAGACACCCATTCAACCACCTCACCGTCATTCAGCCTGTGCACTGGGCTCACCTACCCTTTCATTCACCTCGTCCATCACTCAGTCCATGCACCAGATCCACAGTCACCCATTCAATCTACTTACCCATCACTCAGTCCATGCACCAGATCCATAGTCACCCATTCAATCCACTTACCCATCACTCAGTCCATGCACCAGATCCACAGTCACCCATTCAATCCACTTACCCATCAATCAGTCCATGCACCAGGGCGAGCCACCCATTGAATCATCTCGCTCATCACTCAGTCTGTGCACTTGGTCCACAGTCACCCATTCAAATACCTCGCCCATCGTTCAGACTGTGCACTGGGTTCAGTTACCCATTCAATCACCTCGCCATCACTCAGTTCTTGCACCAGACTAAGCCACCCATTCAATCACTTTTCCCTCAGTCAATCTGTGCTCTGGGTTCACAGTCACCCTTTCAATTACTTTGCCCATCACTCAGTCCATGTAGCAGGCCCAGTCACACTTTCAATCACCTCGCTCATCACTCAGTCCATGGATCGTATCCACAGTCACCCATTCAATCACCCCGCCCATCACTCAGTCCATGCACCAGATCCACAGTCACCAATTCAATCACCTCGCCCATCACTCAGTCCATGCACCAGATCCACAGTCACACATTCAATCTCCTCGCCCATCACTCAGTCCATGCACCAGGCCCAGTCACCCATTCAATCTCCTTGCCCATCACTCAGTCCATGGATCGGATCCACAGTCACCAATTCAATCACCTCGCCCATCACTCAGTCCATGCACCAGATCCACAGTCACCAATTCAATCACCTCGCCCAACACTCAGTCCTTGCACCAGTTCCAGTCACCCATTCAGTCACCTTTCCCTCACTCAGTCTGTGCACTGGGCTAAGTTACCCATTCAATCCACTTACCCATCACTCAGTCCATGCACCAGGCCCAGCCACCCATTCAATCAGCCCGCCTATCACTCAGTCCATGCACCAGATCCACAGTCACCCATTCAATCAACTCGCCCATCACTCAGTCCATGCACCAGATCCACAGTCACGCATTCAATCTCCTCGCCCATCACTCAGTCCATGCACCAGGCCCAGTCACCCATTCAATCTCCTCGCCCATCACTCAGTCCATGCACCAGATCCACAGTCACCAATTCAATCACCTCGCCCATCACTCAGTCCTTGCACCAGTTCCAGTCACCCATTCAGTCACCTTTCCCTCACTCAGTCTGTGCACTGGACTCAGCTACCCATTCAATCACCCCGCCCATGACTCCATCCTTGCACAAGGCACAGTCACCCATTCAATCCACTTATCCATCACTCAGTCCATGCACCAGGCCCAGCCACCCATTCAATCAGCTCATCCATCACTCAGTCTGTGCACCGGGTCCTCCCATTCAATCACTGCGCCCTCACTCAGTCTGTGTATTGGGATCAGCCAATCATTCAATCCCGCACCCATCACTCAATCCATGCACCAGACTGAGCCACACATTCAATCACTTTGCCCTCACTCAGTCTGTGCACTGGGTTCACAGTCACCCATTCAATCACCTCGCCCATCACTCAGTCCATGCAGCAGGCCCAGTCACCATTTCAATCACCTCGCTCGTCACTCAGTCCATGCACCAGATCCACAGTCACCCATTCAATCTCCTCGCCCATCACTCAGTCCATGCACCAGGCCCATTCACCCATTCAATCACCTCGCCCATCACTCAGTCCTTGCACCAGGCCCAGTCACCCATTCAATCTCCTCGCCCATCACTCAGTCCATGCACCAGGCCCAGTCACCCATTCAATATCCTCGCCCATCACTCAGTCCATGTACCAGGCCCAGTCACTCATTCAATCACCTCGCTCATCTCTCAGTCCATGGATCGTAACCACAGTCACCCATTCACTCACCCCGCCTATCACTCAGTCCTTGCACCAGATCCACATTCACCAATTCAATCACCTCGCCCCTTAGTCCTTGCACCAGTTCCAGTCATCCATTCAGTCACCTTTCCCTTACTCAGTCTGTGCATTTGGCTCAGCTACCCATTCAACCACCCCGCCCATGACTCCATCCATGCACAAGGCCCCCCCAGCCATTCAATCCACTTACCCATCACTCAGTCCATGCACCAGGCCCAGCCACCCATTCAATCAGCTCATCCATCACTCAGTCCGTGCACCGGGTCCTCCCATTCAATCACTGCGCCCTCACTCAGTCTGTGCATTGGGATCAGCCAATCATTCAATCCCCCACCCATCACTCAGTCCATGCACCAGGCCAAGCCAACCATTCAATCACTTCGCCCTCACTCAGTCTGTGCACTGGGTCCACAGTCACCCATTCAAACACCTCGCCCATCGTTTAGACTGTGCACCAGGCCCAGTCACCCATTCAATCACCTCGCCCATCACTCAGTCCATGCACCAGGCCCAGTCACCCATTCAATCTCCTCGCCCATCACTCAGTCCATGCACCAGGCCCAGTCACCCATTCAATCACCTCGCTCATCACTCAGTCCATGAATCGTAACCACAGTCACCCATTCAATCACCCTGCCTATCACTCAGTCCATGCACCAGATCCACAGTCACCCATTCAATCACCTCGCCCATCACTCAGTCCATGCACCAGATCCACATACACCCATTCAGTCACCACGCCCATCACTCAGTCCATGCACCAGATCCATAGTCACCCATTCAGACTCCTCGCCCATCACTCAGTCCATGCACAGGATCCACAGTCACCCATTCAATCATCTCGCCCTCACTCATTCTGTGCACTGGGTCCACAGTCACCCATTCAATCACCTTGCCATCACTCAGTCTCTGCACTGGGTCCACAGTCACCCATTCAATCACCTCGCACATCACTCATTCTGTGCACTGGGTCAACAGTCACCCATTCAATCACCCCTCCCATCAGTCAGTCTGTGCACTGGGTCCAAAGTCACCCATTCAATGCCATCGCTCATCACTCAGTCTGTGTACTAGGTCCACATTCACCCATTCAATCACCTTGCCCATCACTCAGTCTGTGAACCGTTCCAAGGTCACTCATTCAATCACCTCGCCCATCACTCAGTCCATGCACCGGATCCACAGTCACCCATTCAATCACCTCACTCATCACTCATTCCATGCACCAGGCCCAGCTATCCATTCAATCATCTCGCCAACACTCAGTCCATGCAGCGGCTCCACCCATTCAATCACCTTGCCCATCACTCAGTCCGTGGACCAGGCCCAGTCACCCAGTCAATCACCTCACCATCACTCAGTCCATGGACCAGGTCCAGTCACCCATTCAATCACCTTGTTCATTACTCAGTCCATGCACCAGATCCACGGTCACCCATTCAATCCACTTACTCATCACTCAGTCCATGCACCAGGGAAAGCCACCCATTCAATCATCTCGCTCATCACTCAGTCCGTGCACCAGGCCCAGCCACCCATTCAATCACCTCGCCTTCACTCAGTCTGTGCACTGGGATCAGCCAAACATTCAATCCCCCACCCATCACTCAGTCCGTGCACCTGGCCCAGCCACCCATTCAATCACCTCGCCATCACTCAGTCCATGCACCAGACTGAGCCACACATTCAATCACTTTGCCCTCACTCAGTCTGTGCACTGGGTTCACAGTCACCCATTCAATCACCTCGCCCATCACTTAGTCCATGCAACAGGCCCAGTCACCCTTTCAATCACCTCGCTCGTCACTCAGTCCATGGATCGGATCCACAGTCATCAATTCAATCACCTCGCCCATCACTCAGTCCATGCACCAGATCCACAGTCACCCATTCAGTCACCTCGCCCATCACTCAGTCCATGCACCAGGCCCAGTCACCCATTCAATCACCTCGCTATCACTCAGTCCATGCACCGGATCCACAGACACCCATTCAATCACCTCACTCGCACTCAGTCTGTGCACTGGTCTCAGCCACCCATTCAATCAGCTCACCCATTACTCTGTCCATGCAACGGTTCCACAGCCACTCATTTAATCACCCTGCCCATTACTCAGTCCATGCACCAGGCCCAGTCACCCATTCAATCACCTCGACATCACTCAATCTGTGCACTGGGTCCACAGTCACCCATTCAATCACCTCGCCCTCACTGAGTCTGGGCACTGGGATCAGCCACCCATTCAATCAACTTGCCATCACTCAATGCGGGCTGTGGGTCAACAGTCTCCCATTCAAACACCTCGCCCATCGTTCAGACTGTGCACTGGGCACAGCTACCCATTCAATCACCTCACCATCACTCAGTCCATGCACCAGACTAAGCCACCCATTCAATCACTTTGCCCTCACTCAATCTGTGCACTGGGTTCACAGTCACCCATTCAATCACCTCGCCCATTACTCAGTCGATGGATCGGATCCACAGTCAACAATTCAATCACCTCGCCCATCACTCAGTCCATGCACCAGAACCACAGTCACCAATTCAATCACCTCGCCCATCACGCAGTCATTGCACCAGATCCAGTCACCCATTCAGTCACCTTTCCTTCACTCAGTCTGTGCACTGGGCCCTCCCATTCAGTGAATGCGCCCTCACTCAGTCTGTGCACTGGGTCCACAGACACCCCTTCAACCACCTCACCGTCATTCAGCCTGTGCACTGGGCTCAGCTACCCTTTCATTCACCTCGTCCATCACTCAGTGCATGCACCAGATCCATAGTCACCCATTCAATCCACTTACCCATCACTCAGTCCATGCACCAGATCCATAGTCACCCATTCAATCCACTTACCCATCACTCAGTCCATGCACCAGATCCATAGTCACCCATTCAATCCACTTACCCATCACTCTGTCCATGAACCAGTGCGAGCCACCCATTCAATCATCTTGCTCATCACTCAGTCCGTGCACCAGGGCTAGCCACCCATTCAATCACCTCGCCCTCACTCAGTCTGTGCACTTGGTCCACAGTCACCCATTCAAACACCTCGCCCATCGTTCAGACTGTGCACTGGGCCCAGTTATCCATTCAATCACCTCGACATCACTCAGTTCTTGCACCAGACTAAGCCACCCATTCAATCACTTTTCCCTCACTCAATCTGTGCTCTGGGTTCACAGTAACCCTTTCAATCACTTCGCCCATCACTCAGTCCATGTACCAGGCCCAGTCACACTTTCAATCACCTTGCTCATCACTCAGTCCATGGATCGTATCCACAGTCACCAATTCAATCACCCCGCCCATCACTCAGTCCATGCACCAGATCCACAGTCACCAATTCAATCACCTCGCCCATCACTCAGTCCATGCACCAGATCCACAGTCACCCATTCAATTAACTCGCCCATCACTCTGTCCATGTACCACATCCACAGTCACGCATTCAATCTCCTCGCCCATCACTGAGTCCATGGACCAGGCCCAGTCACCCATTCAATCTCCTTGCCCATCACTCAGTCCATGGATCGGACCCACAGTCACCAATTCAATCACCTCGCCCATCACTCAGTCCTTGCACCAGTTCCAGTCACCCATTCAGTCACCTTTCCCTCACTCAGTCTGTGCACTGGGCTCAGCTACCCATTCAATCCACTTACCCATCACTCAGTCCATGCACCAGGCCCAGCCACCCATTCAATCAGCTCATCCATCACTCAATCCGTGCACCGGGTCCTCCCATTCAATCACTGCGCCCTCACTCAGTCTGTGCATTGGGAACAGCTAATCATTCATTCCCCCACCCATCACTCAATCCATGCACCAGGCCAAGCCACCCATTCAATCACTTCGCCCTCACTCAGTCTATGCAATGGGTCCACAGTCACCCATTCAATCCCTCGCCCATCACTCAGTCCATGCATCAGGCGCAGTCACCCATTCAATCACCTCGCTCATCACTCAGTCCATGGATCATAACCACAGTCACCCATTCAATCACCGCGCCCATCACTCATTCCATGCACCAGATCCACATTCACCAATTCAATCACCGTTCCCATCACTCAGTCCATGCACCAGGTCCAGAGTCACCCATTCAATCACCTCGCCCATCACTCATTCTGTGCACTGGGTCAACAGTCACCCATTCAATCTCCTCGCCCATCACTCAGTCCATGCACTGGGCCCAGTCACCCATTCAATCACCTATCCCATCACTCAGTCCATGCACCAGGCCCAGTCACCCATTCAATCTCCTCGCCCATCACTCAGTTCATGCACCAGGCCCAGTCACCCATTCAATCCCTCGCCCATCACTCAGTCCATGCACCAGGCCCAGTCACCCATTCAATCACCTCGCTCATCACTCAGTCCATGGATCGTAACCACAGTCACCCATTCAATCACCGCGCCCATCACTCATTCCATGCACCAGATCCACATTCACCAATTCAATCACCTTTCCCATCACTCAGTCCATGCACCAGGTCCACAGTCACCCATTCAATCACCTCGCCCATCACTCATTCTGTGCACTGGGTCCAAAGTCACCCATTCAATCCACTCGCTCATCACTCAGTCTGTGTACTAGGTCCACAGTCACTCATTCAATCACCTCGCCCATCACTCAGTCCATGCACCGGATCCACGGTCACCCATTCAATCCCCTCACTCATCACTCATTCCATGCACCAGGGCCAGCTATCCATTCAATCATCTCGCCAACACTCAGTCCATGCACCGGGTCCACCCATTCAGTCACCTTGCCCATCACTCAGTCCGTGGACCAGGCCCAGTCACCCAGTCAATCACCTCACCATCACTCAGTCCATGGACCAGGCCCAGTCACCCATTCAATCACCTTGTTCATTACTCAGTCCATGCACCAGGCCCAGCCACACTTTCAATCACCTCGCTCGTCACTCAGTCCATGGATCGGATCCACAGTCATCAATTAAATCACCTCGCCCACCAGTCAGTCCGTGCACCAGATCCACAGTCACCAATTCAATCACCTCGCCCTTCACACAGTCCATGTACCCGATCCACATTCACCCATTCAATCACCTCGCCCATCACTCAGTCCATGCACCAGATCCACATTCACCCATTCAATCAGCTCGCCCATCAGTCAGTCCATGCACCAGATCCACAGTCACCCATTCAGTCACATCGCCCATCACTCAGTCCATGCACCAGGCCCAGTCACCCATTCAATCACCTCGTTCATCACTCAGTCCATGGATCAGATCCACAGTCACCCATTCAATCACCTCACCCATCACTCAGTCCATGCACCAGATCCACTGTCACCCATTCAATCACCTCGCCCATCGCTCAGTCCATGCAGCAGATCCACAGTCACCCATTCAATCTCCTCGCCCATCACTCAGTCCATGCACCAGACACAGTCACCCATTCAATCACCTCGCCCTCACTCAGTCTGTGCACTGGGTCCACAGTCACCCAATCAATCATCTCGCCCTCACTCAGTCTGTGCACTGGGTCCACAATCACCCATTCAATCACCTCGCCATCACTCAGTCTCTGTACTGGGTCCACAGTCACCAATTCAATCACCTCGCCCATCACTCATTCTGTGCACTGGGTCAACAGTTACCCATTCAATCACCCCTCCCATCAGTCAGTCTGTGCACTGGGTCTACAGTCACTCATTGAATGACCTCACCATCACTCACTTTCTGCACTGGGTCCACTGTCACCCATTCAATCACCTCGCTCATCACTCAGACTGTGTACTAGGTCCACAGTCACCCATTCAATCACCTTGCCCATCACTCAGTCTGTGCACCGTTCCAAGGTCACTCATTCAATCACCTCGCCCATCACTCAGTCCATGCACCGGATCTGAGTCACCCATTCAATCACCTTGCTCATCACTCATTCCATGCACCAGGCCCAGCTACCCATTCAATCATCTCGCCAACACTCAGTCCGTGCACTGGGTCCACCCATTCAATCACCTCGCCCATCACTCAGTCCATGCACCAGATCCACAGTCACCCATTCAATCACCTCGCCCATCACCCTGTCCATGCACCAGATCCATAGTCACCCATGCAATCCACTTACCCATCACTCAGTCCATGCACCAGATCCACAGTCACCCATTCAATTCACTTACCCATCAATCAGTCCATGCACCAGGGCGAGCCACCCATTCAATCATCTTGCTCATCACTCAGTCCGTGCACCAGGCCTAGCCACCCATTCAATCACCTCGCCCTCACTCAGTCTGTGCACTTGGTCCACAGTCACCCATTCAAACACCTCGCCCATCGTTCAGACTGTGCACTGGGCCCAGTTATCCATTCAATCACCTCGCCATCACTAAGTTCTTGCACCAGACTAAGCCACCCATTCAATCACTTTGCCCTCACTCAATCTGTGCTCTGGGTTCACAGTAACCCTTTCAATCACTTCGCCCATTACTCAGTCCATGTACCAGGCTCAGTCACACTTTCAATCACCTCGCTCATCACTCAGTCCATGGATCGGATCCACAGTCACCAATTCAATCACCTCGCCCATCAGTCAGTCCATGCACCAGATCCACAGTCACCCATTCAATCACCTCGCCCATCATTCAGTCCATGCACCAGATCCACAGTCACCCGATCAATCTCCTTGCCCATCACTCAGTCCATGCACCAGGCACAGTCATCCATTCAATCACCTCGCCCATTACTCAGTCCATGGATCGTATCCACAGTCACCCATTCAATCACCCCGCCCATCACTCAGTCCATGCACCTGATCCACGCACCAGATCCACAGTCACCAATTCAATATCCTCGCCCATCACTCAATCCATGCACCAGGCCAAGCCACCCATTCAATCACTTCGCCCTCACTCAGTCTGTGCACTGGGTCCACAGTCACCCATTCAAACACCTCGCCCATCGTTCAGACTGTGCACTGGGCCCAGTTACCCATTCAATCACCTCGCCATCACTCAGTCCACGCACCAGAATGAGCCACACATTCAATCATTTTGCCCTCACTCAGTCTGTGCACTGGGTTCACAGTCACCCATTCAATCACTTCGCCCATCATTCAGTCCATGCACCAGGCCCAGTCACCCTTTCAATCACCTCGCTCGTCACTCAGTCGATGGATCGGATCCACAGTCATCAATTCAATCACCTCGCCCGTCACTCAGTCCATGCACCAGATCCACAGTCACCCATTCAATCACCTCACCCATCACTCAGTCCATGCACCAGATCAACAGTCACCCATTCAATCTCCTCGCCCATCACTCAGTCCATGCACCAGGCCCACTCACCCATTCAATCACCTCGCCCATCACTCAGTCCAAGCACCAGGCCCAGTCACCCATTCAATCTCCTCGCTCATCACTCAGTCGATGGATCGTAACCACAGTCACCCCAATCACCCCGCCTATCACTCAGTCCATGCACCAGATCCACAGTCACCCATTCAATGACCTCACCCATCACTCATTCTGTGCTCCAGATCCACAGTCACCCATTCAATCACCTCGCCCTCACTCATTCTGTGCACTGGGTCCACAGTCACCCATTCAATCACCTTGCCATCACTCAGTCTCTGCACTGGGTCCACAGTCACCCATTCAATCACCTCACCCATCACTCATTCTGTGCACTGGTTCAACAGTCATCCATTCAATCACCCCTCCCATCAGTCAGTCTGTGCACTGGGTCCACAGTCACCCATTCAATCACCTCGCTCATCACTCAGTCTGTGTCATTGGTCCACAGTCACCCATTCAATCACCTTGCCCAGCACTCAGTCTGTGCACCTTTCCAAGGTCACTCATTCAATCACCTCGCCCATCACTCAGTCTATGCACCGGATCCACAGTCACCCATTCAATCACCTCACACATCACTCATTCCATGCACCAGGCCCAGCTACCCATTCAATCATCTCGCCAACACTCAGTCCGTGCACCGGGTCCAACCATTCAATCACCTTGCCCATCACTCAGCCCGTGGACCAGGCCCAGTCACCCAGTCAATCACCTCACCATCACTCAGTCCATGGACCAGGCCCAGTCACCCATTCAATCACCTCGTTCATCAATCAGTCCATGCACCAGATCCACAGTCACCCATTAAATCCACTTACCCATCACTCAGTCCATGCACCAGGCCCAGCCACCCATTCAATCATCTCGCTCATCACTCAGTCCGTGCACCAGGCCCAGCCACCCATTCAATCACCTGGCCTTCACTCAGTCTGTGCACTGGGATCAGCCAATCATTCAATCCCCCACCCATCACTCAGTCCGTGCACCTGGCCCAGCCACCCATTCAATAACCTCGCCCTCACTCAGTCTGTGCACTGGGATCAATCATTCAATCCCAACCCATCACTCAGTCCATGCACCAGGCCAAGCCACCCATTCAATCACTTCGCCCTCACTCAGTCTGTGCACTTGGTCCACAGTCACCCACTCAAACACTTCGCCCATCGTTCAGACTGTGCACTGGGCCCAGTTACCCATTCAATCACCTCGCCATCACTCAGTTCTTGCACCAGACTGAGCCACACATTCAATCACTTTTCCCTCAAACAGTCTGTGCACTGGGTTCACAGTCACCCATTCAATCACCTCGCCCATCACTCAGTCCATGGATCGGATCCACAATCATCAATTCAATCACCTCGCCCATCACTCAGTCCATGCACCAGATCCACATTCACCCATTCAATCACCTCGCTCATCACTCAGTCCATGCACCAGTTCCACAGTCACCCATTCAATCATCTCGCCCTCACTCAGTCTGTGCACTGGGTCCACAGTCACCCATTCAGTCACCTCGCCCATCACTCAGTCTCTGCACTGGGTCTACAGTCACCCATTCAATCACCTCGCCCATCACACATTCGGTACACTGGGTCAAGAGTCACCCATTCAACACCTCACCCTCATTCAGCCTGTGCACTGGGCTCAGCTACGCTTTCATTCACCTCGTCCATCACTCAGTCCATGCACCAGATCCATAGTCACCCATTCAATCCACTTACCCATCACTCAGTCCATGCACCAGATCCATAGTCACCCATTCAATCCAATTACCCATCACTCAGTCCATGCTCCAGATCCACTGTCACCCATTCAATCCACTTACCCATCACTCAGTCCATGCACCAGGGCGAGCCACCCATTCAATCAACTCGCTCATCACTCTGTCCGTGCACCAGGCCCAGCCACCCATTCAATCACCTCGCCCTCACTCAGTCTGTGCACTGGTATCAGTCAATCATTCAATCCCCCACCAATCACTCAGTCCATGCACCAGGCCAAGCCACCCATTCAATCACTTCGCCTTCACTCAGTCTGTGCACCTGGTCCACAGTCACCCATTCAATCACCTCGCCCATCGTTCAGACTGTGCACTGGGCCCAGTTACCCATTCAATCACCTCGCCATCACTCAGTTCTTGCACCAGAATAAGCCACCCATTCAATCACATTGCCCATCACTCAATCTGTGCACTGGGTTCACAGTCACACATTCAATCAGTTTGCCCATCACTCAGTCCATGTACCAGGCCCAGTCACCCATTCAATCACCTCGCTCATCACTCAGTCCATGGATCAGATCCTCAGTCACCAATTCAATCACCTCATCCATCAGTCAGTCCATGCACCAGATCAACAGTCACCCATTCAATCTCCTCGCCCATCACTCAGTCCATGCACCAGGCCCAGTCACCCATTCAATCACCTCGCTCATCACTCAGTCCATGGATCGCAACCACAGTCACCCATTCAATCACCCCGGCTATGACTCAGTCCATGCACCAGATCCACAGTCACCAATTCAATCACCTCGCCCATCACTCAGTCCATGCACCAGATCCACATTCACCCATTCAGTCACCTCGCCCATCACTCAGTCCATGCACTAGGCCCAGCCACCCTTTCAATCCACTTACCCATCCCTCAGTCCATGCACCAGGCCCAGTCACCCATTCAGTCACATCATCCATCACTCAGTCCATGCACCGGGTCCTCCCATTCAGTCACTGCGCCCTCACTCAGTCTGTGCACTGGGTCCACAGTCACCCATTCAATCCACTTACCCATCACTCAGTCCATGCACCATGGGGAGCCACCCATTTAATCATCTCGCTCATCACTCAGTCCATGCACTGGGTCCACCCATTCAGTCACTTCGCCCATTACTCAGTCCGTGCACCAGGCCCAGCCACCCATTCAATCACCTCGCCCATCACTCAGTCTATGCACCAGATCCACAGTCACCCATTCAATCACCTCACTCGCACTCAGTCTTTGCACTGGGCTCAACCACCCATTCAATCACCTCACCCATAATTCAGTCCATGCAATGGATCCACAGCCACTCATTTAATCACCCCGCCCATTACTCAGTACTAGCACCAGGCCCAGTCACCCATTCAATTACCTCAACATCACTCAGTCTGTGCACTGAGTCCACAATCACCCATTGAATCACCTCGCCCTCACTCAGTCTGTGCACTGGGATCTGCCAACCATTCAATCACCTCGCCCTCACTGAGTCTGTGCACTGGGATCTGCCAACCATTCAATCACCTCGCTCATCACTCAGTCCATGCATCAGGCTCAGCCACCCATTCAATCACCTCGCCCTCACTCAGTCTGTGCACTGGGTCCATTGTGACCCATTCACTCACCCTCCCATCACTCAGTCCATGCACCAGGCCCCGCCACCTATTCAATCACCTCACTCATCACTCAGTCTGTGCACTTTTCCCAGTCACTCACTCAATCCATTCACCTTATCATCATTGAATTTATGACAGGAAAGAAACCTATAGCCCAGCTCTTGATGTTGAGTTTTGTACATTAATCCCGTGTCTTAGCCTTTTTGAAAAATGCTTTTATAATTTCATATTTTCACATACTTGCCCAATTCCCTTTTAAATGGCTCAGGATATTGTGCCTCCATAGTCATTCAGGGTAATACATTTCATGTTCTATTAATCCTCCATGTGAGAAAATCTTACCAAGTCCACAAATCTTTACACAAAGTTAGGGGGAGAGCTGCTGTCTTCATTAGAAAATCTCAAACTCACTTCCCTCTCACACAGTATGTATTACTCAAGCCTGCTAATCTAGGTATTTCTTTCTCAGTCTGGCAATCAATCTGTATTACCCAGTCTGACAATCCATATTTCCAACCTTGTCCACCACTCTCACCAACTGAAGCCTCTTCCTTCTTGGCGATTCAGCTTCCAATGACGCACCAGGTCTTTGAACGATCAAGGAAACTGGAATGTCTGGCACAGGGGTTTCCTGCCCTTGGGCCTGGACAGTAAGTCATCTAATTTCCGAGAAACAATATCAGGATTGGTTATTTCCTCTGTCGCTGTTAATGGAAATTCTGCATTAGTGTAGTGTAGCATTTACTTCCAGGTTTGATTTGGGCTTTGGTATCTTTTGCTATCTGTTTTGTCACCTTACTCTGCCTTTGAGAGTGCCTTCATGATGCCTTGATAACCAGGTAAGCTTTTGGAACATGCTTCAGGTAAATAAGTGAAGTTCACCTATGCCTTCTGTTAGGGGCAGTTGAGGAACGCAAAACTGAACCCCTTTTTATTTTAGCCTTCTGTCCATGGGCAGAGGTGTTTTAATTTTTGAAGTAAGCTGTGGCGTGTGTGTGTGTCTGTTTGTGAGGTCAATTTCTAAAGTGACTCACAGTGAACTCTCTTTTGGGTTAGATAAGGAGTATAGTTTATTTGCACATTCCGACCCAGGGAATAGTCACAACTTCACATACACACAAGCGCACAATAAGAGGATAGGAAAGAAGAGTTTTTATAACTATGAATAGCTTAAAGAAAAAGCACCCCAAATGTGGATCTCAGTTCACATGCTTGCCAGAGTACAGAAAGTCAGAGTCCAGTGAGGGCTCCTTCACAGACGAGCTACAGTTCAGCTGGCTGAAGCAGGATTTTTACAGAATTCCACTAAAGTTGATGGTGACACAACCAGGTGAGGATGGTGTCCAGAGGCTTGGTCTGCTCGTCAGGTGATTGTAAGAATCTTCCAGAGAAACAGGGTTAGAGGAGGCTTAGACTTGATGCAGACTATTGGTCAGCCTGGAGTCCTGCTTTGATGTTCGCAGACTGAGTTGCGAGTTTGTAGTTTTAAAACTTTGCAAAGGCCAGAAGCTTAGGTCATGTGATTTTGTCCATTAATGATTCCATTGCGAGCAAAGAAACAGTTTCTATTGTTTACCTTAGGAGATAAACGGTGGCATTTAGTGCCTCTGCAGGTATAATGAGTTTCAATGACTTCCCTTTTGCTATAGGACCAGACTGGGGAGATAGATTGTCTGCTGGTCCCTTGTTTCATTGATTATAATGTGTCCTCACATTGAGAGGTGTGAGATTCCACAAGGATGAGGGTTGAGTTTTTGTCCTGTAACTGATGTTAGAAATTTCCAGAAACTGTAGCCAACTTGTGAATCATGTGAGCTGTTGCAGCCACTTTTTTGGTTCAGCAAAGTTCACTTTTTAAATAAGCAAAAAGGTAGGCTTGATTTAACAGTTTATGATCTCTTGCATGTCTTAGGGACATGGCTCAGAGCTCTGAAGAAGAGTCATACGGATTCGAAATGTTGACTCTGTCTTTCTCCCCATAGATGCTTTTAGAGATATTTGTGGTATATATAAGCGATTTAAACTTGAATGTAGGAGGGTTGATCAGTGAGTTCGTGGATGAAAATTGGTGGGGTGGTAAATAGTGAGGAGGATAGCCTTAGATTACAGGAGGATATAGATGGGCTGGTCAGATGGGCTGATCAGTAGCAAATGGAATTTAATCCGGATAAGTGTGAGATGATACACATGGGCAGGGCAAACAAGGCCCCGGGAATACACAGTGAATGTAGGACCCTGGGAAGTACCAAGGATCAGAGGGACCTTGGTGTGCATGTCCACCAGTCCCTTAAGGTAGCGGGACAGGTAGATAAGGTGGTTAAGAAAGCATATGGGATACTTGCCTTTATTAGCCAAGGCATGGAATATAAGAACAGGGAGGTTATGCTGGAACTGTATAAAACACTAGTTAGGCCACAGCTAGAGTATTGCGTGCAGTTCTGGAAACCGCATTATAGGAAGGATGTGATTGCACTAGAGAGAGTGCAGAGGAGATTTACCAGGATGTTGCCTGGGCTGGAGAGTTTTAATAATGAGGAGAGGTTGGATGGACTGGGGTTATTTTCCCTGGAGCAGAGGAGATTGAGGGGGACATGATTAAGGTGTTTAAAATTATGAGGGGCATAGATAGGGTAGGCAGGAAGGAACTTTTTCCCTTGGTGGAGGGATCAATAACCAGGTGGCATAGATTTAAGGTAAGGGGCAGGAGGTTTAGAGGGGATGTGAGGAAGAATTGTTTCACGCAGAGGGTGGTGGGAATCTAGAACTCACTGCCTGAAAGGGGGATAGAGACAGAAACCCTCATAACATTTAGGAAGTATTTAGATGTGCACTTGCGATGCCATGGCAGACAAGGCTATGGGCCTAGTGCTGGAAAATGGGATTAGAATAGTTAGGCACTTGTTTGACCGGTGTAGGCTTGATGGGCCAAAGGGCCTTTTTCAGTGCTGTGAACCTCTATGACTCTACCTGCTGAGTTTTTCTAGCATTTTCTGTTTTTGTTTCAGATCTCCAGCATCCACAGTATTTTGCTTTTATCTTAGAGTTTTAACATGTTCATGTATTGGACCTGGCCTTATGATTGGCCTTTCCTCATACTACCCACCATAAACTTAAGTTCATCTAAAATTTTGCAGCCTGTATCATAACAGGCACAAAGTCTCATTTGTCCATCATCCTAGTTTTCACAACCTACATTGTCTCCTAATATAGAAGTGCTTTGATTTCATCTCCCATGTTCAGGTCCCTCCATGGCCTTCCCCCTCTGTAAACTTCTCCAGTCCACAATATTCTGAGAATTCTGCAGTCCTTCAGTTCTGACCTCCTGTGCAGCTGCCACTTTCTTTGTCCACAATTGATGGCTGTGCCTTTTTTAAATATGGGCCCCAAGTTCTGGAATTTCCTTCCTAAGTCTCTTTATCTCTCCCTTTCTTCTCCTTAAAGATGATTCTTAAAAGCTACTCCTTTGATGAAGATTTTCTGCTGAGTGCCACAGCTTGCGAGCTTTCCTGGTGTTCTCTTGTGCAAGTCTGGCCAATCTAGTTAAGTCTTCCCTTAACAACATTATATTCAACTGTATCTCAGTTCTTGTCTGAGGTCTTCCGCGACTACATCTCTGATTAGTGTTAATGAACTGTGAACTAATGTCACATAAAATGAACCCTGTAGATTAATGGGCTACTAACTGTAAGGAAACAGGAAATATTGCATCATTCTGCTCAGTGTATGAAAGTAAGCTATCAGTCAGTGTGCCATCAAACCTTTCCATCAACCCACTTGTCTGAGGATGTTCAGAGTGTTTCAAAGATGTGCTTTATATAATATTAATTTGTAATGTCATCTCCTGGATATGAACATATATGTATTATATATATGTAAATATAGAATATTTTGAAAAGGACTATTTGTACTAAACAAAGGACAATGGCCTACAGCAACTAATTAGTTGCATTTGAGAAGGCCACAAGCGACTTTATGGAGAAAGAGTCTACAGAGTTCTCAGAGACAATAGCTAAGGTAAGTCCCAGGTTGAAACCAGAGAGAGGTCACATTATCCAGCTCTAGGATGTAAGATATGATAGGTTTGAAATAACAGGCAGAGACTGCCACAGGGACAGTAGATGCAACAGCCTTGCCCCCTCTTTCTCTCTGAAACTTCTCTCAACAAAGCTGAGCCCTGTTTGTGGTTTGAAAATCCACCAGAAGACCTCATTGCTGAAAACCGTGAATTCTTAAAGGAGATACCTACTCAATACCATTTCTACAAGAGATAAAAGAACCAACCAGACACAACTGCAGAGTAACTATTTCATTGAGAAATCAAAGTACCAGCAGCCATCAAGGAAAGTGACTCTCTAGCTGGAAGAAGCAGGATTTGGACAATCCTGAATATTTTTTCTGAGTTTACCTTGTTTTTCTCGGCCAATTTTTAACATCTGATACTCTGGAAAGTTTACTTATTTTTTGTGCATGCCTGAGGAAGTTGTGTATGTATGGTTTTTGCATTTGTGGAAAGTTGGACAGATTCATATATTTTAAAGCTTTTTGTTAATAATTTCTATAATTTTTCAGAAGATATCTATCTTAGAGTGTGAGCTTGGGAATTCGGTGCACTGAGAGAGGAGAGTGCTGTTCACATAAGTAGCTACCTTAACTTTGAGTGTAAAAGGTCATGGAGAGTGGCTGACCAGTTTAAAAGAGATAGGGAGCTCAGTCTGTGGACTGACCGCATTCTGAGAAAAATCCAAGTGTGACGTCATAGGGAAACAGGTAAGTGATTTGTTGGTGAGCACTTTGCTCATTTATCTTTCAAAACTCGTGTAATTTATTAGTAATTGTGAGGCATTATTAGTAGTTTACTAGCAGTAGTAAAGCTTATTAGAAGTAGTAGGGTTTATTAATTATAAATTAAGAAAATAACTAAAAATTAATTAACACAAAGTAAAGATAGCAGGGCAGGTGATGTTGTGACTGCAGAATATGGGGGTCTCCTGTACACCAATGTGATCCAGGGTAAACACATCTGTAGTAAGTATTTGTGGCTTGAGGAGCTTGACTGGCTTAGTCATTGAGCTGGAGGCCAAGCTGCAGACACTGCAATGCATCAGAGAGGGGGAAAGTGTCCTGGATGCTTGGTTCCAGAAGGCAATCACACTCTTGAGGATTAGATCAGTGATCAGGGACAGGAGAGTGTGACAGCAAGTGAGGCAGGTATGGGGATTTTTCTTCTTATTCATGGGATGTGGACATCACTAAGTGCCCTTTTCCTGAGGACATTTAAGAGCCAACCACATTGTTGTGGGTCTGAAGTCACATGTAGGCAAGTAAGGACAGCAGATTTCCTTCCCTAAAGGGCATTAGTGAACCAGATGGGTTTTTACAACAATCGAAAATGGTTTTATGGTCATCGTTGGACTTTTAATTCCAGATTTTTATTGAATTCAAATTCCACCATCTGCCATGATGGGATTTGAACCCAAGTTCCTGGAGCATTACATTGGATCTCCGGGTTACTAGTCCAGCAACGATACCACTATGTGATCGCCTCCCCATTGAGAAGATAGAAGTGGGAGAGGCTCAGCCCTTGCAATTGTCCAACAGATTTGAGGTTCTTGCAGCTTGTGTGGACAAAAGTGAGGGCTGCAGGTGGATGAGCAATCTGACCATGGCACTGTGGTATAGGAAGCCATTCAAGTAGGAATGTAGTGATAGTAGGAGAGTGTATAGTCAGGGGGATAGACACAGTTTTCTTCAGCTAACAGTGAGAATCCAGGAGGCTGTGTTACCTGCCTAGTGCCAGGGACATCAATTGAGTGCAGGAGAGGAACTTGTAGTGGGAGTGGGAGGATCCAGTTGTTGTGGTTCACGAAGGTACCAAAGACATAAGTAAGACTGAGAAAGAAGTTCTGCTTAAGGAATATGAGTAGCTAGGGGCTAAGTTAAGAGGCAGAAACTCAAATGATTATTACTATTACAAAAGAAAACATCCTTTAAAACATTCCTTTCACCGTTCATATCAATCTCTGTTATTAGGATTTTCTTTTTTGTTTAATGCTTTGTTTAGCGGTCAACAGGTGTTGAGATTGAAGGTGCCTCTCTCAACAGTGTCTGTGGATCATGAACAACAACAGAATTACCTGGAAAAACTCAGCAGGTCTGGCAGTATCGGCGGAGAAGAAAAGAATTGGCGTTTCGAGTCCTCATGACCCTTCGATAGAACTTGAGTGAATCCAAGAAAGGGGTGAAATATAAGCTGGTTTAAGGTGTGTTGGGGGGGGAGGGGGTTTGGGAGGGGGGAGAGAAGTGGAGGGGGTTGGTGTAGTTGTAGGGACAAACAAGCAGTAATAGAAGCAGATCATCAAAAGGTGTCACAGACAACAGAACAAAAGAACACAGAGGTGTTAAAGTTGGCGATATTATCTAAACGAATGTGCTAATTAAGAACGGATGGTAGGGCACTCAAGGTATAGCTCTAGTGGGGGTGGGGGGAGCATAAAAGATTTTAAAATATTTAAAAATAATGGAAATAGGTGGGAAAAGAAAAATCTATATAATTTATTGGAAAAAACAAAAGGAAGGGGGAAGAAACAGAAAGGGGGTGGGGATGGAGGAGGGAGCTCAAGATCTAAAGTTGTTGAATTCAATATTCAGTCCGGAAGACTGTAAAGTGCCTAGTCGGAAGATGAGGTGCTGTTCCTCCAGTTTGCGTTGGGCTTCACTGGAACAATGCAGCAAGCCAAGGACAGACGTGTGGGCAAGAGAGCAGGGTGGAGTGTTAAAATGGCAAGCGACAGGGAGGTTTGGGTCATTCTTGCGGACAGACTGCAGGTGTTCTGCAAAGCGGTTGCCCAGTTTACGTTTGGTCTCTCCAATGTAGAGGAGACCACATTGGGAGCAATGAATGCAGTAGACTAAGTTGGGGGAAATGCAAGTGAAATGCTGCTTCACTTGAAAGGAGTTTTTGGGCCCTTGGACGGTGAGGAGAGAGGAAGTGAAGGGGCAGGTGTTACATCTTTTGCGTGGGCATCGGGTGGTGCCATAGGAGGGGGTTGAGGAGTACGGGGTGATGGAGGAGTGGACCAGGGTGTCCAGGTGGGAATGATCCCTACGGAATGCCGATAGGGGGGGGTGAAGGGAAGTTGTGTTTGGTGGTGGCATCATGCTGGAGTTGGCGGAAATGGAGGAGGATGATCCTTTGAACGCGGAGGCTGGTGGGGTGATAAGTGAGGACAAGGGGGACCCTATCATGTTTCTGGGAGGGAGGAGAAGGCGTGAGGGCGGATGCGCGGGAGATGGGCCGGTCACGGTTGAGGGCCCTGTCAACGACCGTGGGCGGAAAACCTCGGTTAAGGAAGAAGGAGGACATGTCAGAGAAACTGTTTTTGAAGGTAGCATCATCGGAACAGATGCGACGGAGGCAAAGGAACTGAGAGAATGGGATGGAGTCCTTACAGGAAGCGGGGTGTGAGGAGCTGTAGTCGAGGTAGCTGTGGGAGTCGGTGGGTTTGTAATGGATATTGGTGGACAGTCTATCACCAGAGATTGAGACAGAGAGGTCAAGGAAGGGAAGGGAAGTGTCAGAGATGGACCACGTGAAAATGATGGAGGGGTGGAGATTGGAAGCAAAATTAATAAATTTTTCCAAGTCCCGACGAGAGCATGAAGCAGCACCGAAGTAATCATTGATGTACCGGAGAAAGAGTTGTGGAAGGGGGCCGGAGTAGGACTGGAACAAGGAATGTTCCACATATCCCATAAAGAGACAGGCATAGCTGGGGCCCATGTGGGTACCCATAGCCACACCTTTTATTTGGAGGAAGTGAGAGGAGTTGAAGGAGAAATTGTTCAGTGTGAATACAAGTTCAGCCAGATGGAGGAGAGTAGTGGTGGATGGGAATTGTTTGGGCCTCTGTTCGAGGAAGAAGCTAAGGGCCCTCAGACCATCCTGGTGGGGGATGGAGGTGTGGAGGGATTCGACGTCCATGGTGAAGAGGAAGCGGTTGGGGCCAGGGAACTGGAAATTGTTGGTGTGACGTAAGGTGTCAGAGGAATCACGGATGTAGGTGGGAAGGGACTGGACAAGGGGAGACAGAAGGGAGTCAAGATAACGAGAAATGAGTTCCGTGGGGCAGGAGCAAACTGACACGATCGGTCTACCGGGACAGTTCTGTTTGTGGATTTTGGGTAGGAGGTAGAAGCGGGCCATCCGAGGTTGGGCGACTATCAGGTTGGAAGCTGTGGGAGGGAGATCCCCAGAGGAGATGAGGTCAGTGACAGTCCTGGAAACAATGGCTTGATGAAAGTGGATCATGGATGGTCTTCAAGCCATGCCTGATGACTACAAATGTACTTAATTTCATTTGTAAATCTGCTATTTGATTTAAGGCACTTTTTATACCTTTGGGGTAAAGCGTTAACAAATTAATTCTACTTTGCAGCCACCACATTCTGTAAATCATGTTAAAAAGTGTATTTAACAGTGGACCATCCCCACTCCTCTTCCCTGTGCAGTGGACAGATTTTAACCCTATCACTCTTTAATCATGTATTGAAAATCTTGTTGCTTTCACTACTTTAAGCTGACTTTCTTTAAAACTAATCTCATTACTAATTCAACCACATCTCAACTTGGATGCTCCACTCTTAATTCTTCACATTCTCCTCTAGCTCCCACACTGCTTCAGTCTCTGAAGCTGCCTCCAGGAAGTGTGGTTTCATCGCTGATTCAAACACTTCCTTTCCCCTTAACAATACCTAGCTCTCTCTCAAGATCCCATTGAAGCTCCTTCTGCATTGAATGTGATAGCTGCTTTCAGCAGCATTGTTACAACATGATATCTTGTGCTTTAGTCAACTGGGAAATCAACATTAAAAAGAGAAGATGAGAGAAAACTGGAAGCAGTGGTTAGGTAACTTCAGGAGCAAGGGAAGATAGAATGAGGTAAGGACTTCTAATCTCCTGGGTCAGAAGCAAGTGGAGTCAGAGCATGTTTCATAGGCCCTAATTTCAATGTAGATGCAAGGATTCCAAATAGTGTGTAAGATGGGCATTAGAAGGAATTAGGGAAGTATTTTCATGGGGAGCACTGACTAGCAGTATGGATAAAATAGAGAGGCAAGAAATGGTGTGGTGAAGTGAACAGCGATTGCTAATGATGCTGGAAAGATTAGCTGCCGGACATCTAGTTCTTCTTGTACCCTGCCCAGGAGTCTGAGAGATGCTAGAAGAGCCTCACTATACTTTGGAGCAAGGTTCACATCTTGGATACACTTGAGCTTGTTAGAGAGTTAGAAGTTATTGAGAGCAAAAGAAATGGTTTGGCATGGATGATGAAGTCAAAGCTCTTGGAGGCATCTTCAGTGATCAGTGATGTGGAAATGTTTGGGAGCTCTTGTTCAGGCCACAGGAGATAGCCAAGCCAAGATTGTCGACGAAGTAAAGAGTAAGATTGCGAATGAGACAGAAAGGAAGTGGCCTAGAAATCTGATCACTTATTTTCCATGTCTCAGGTGCTAAATGGCCTCCTAAGTGTTCAATATGGTGGGCAGAAAATGCCATCCGGCGTACTGGAACAGGCAGTCAAATAGGAATCCAGGACCCTTGACTGAAACAGGTGTAAGGCTCTTTGCATATGCAAATAATAGACTTAATGCCTTTTTGAGGACATTCTGCAATATTAAGATAGCCAGAGGCAGCTGGCTTTCAGGAAAATGTGGCCTACGTGTGGCTTAGCTTGCAGTCCTTAAAGGGGCTGCTGCAGGCCACTGTCAAAAGGTAAGATTTAAAAATAAGATTGCCTCCAGTGTGGATCCTGCTCCTTCTTGGTCCACATTCATAGCATGTGGACCACTGTCAGTCACCGCTTCCTCGTGGCCCATTGCCACCCAATTTCTGCGTTCCCTGCCATCGCCAACCTTCCTCCCATTCACCATTGTTCCTACTCCTGGTCCAATCTGAGGACTTAACTGAAGATTGCAGCCGGTGTCTCTTTGGTCCCTCTTCTCTAGCGAGCTGCTTGAGGATGGTAATTATACATCTGCAACTTGCTGATTTGATGACATTGAAGCTAAAAGTCCAATATCAGGTTGGCCAGGTACATCATCGAGTAGGTGAACACTTGCTACCGTGTCATGATGCTTTTCTGTTAAGGCAGTTAAATATCCAATAAATGTTCTTGCAGCCCAGGCCATGGGTTCACAATGGTTACCTGGGAGTCAAGGGCTAATCCCAAACAACAATGAGTTATAGCTCCAGTGCAAAACCTGAGGAAATGGCATCAGACGAAGCACAGAATGCCATGTGGATTGGAAAGGATGCAAACCGCTGGCACCCTGAAAGAAAGAAAATAGAATTTTCATTTATATACAACCTTTTACAACCTCAGAACAACCACTGAATTACTTTCAAAGCATAGTCATCTATAGGCAACACAGCCATTTGCACACAGTAAACTCCCAATCTGAAAATACCCAAATCATCTGTTTTAGTGATAAATATTGGCCAGGACACTGGAGAGGACTCCCAAGCTCTTTTTCAAAATAGTGCCATGGAACCTTTAACATCCCATTAACTCCAATGCCCTGGGCAGCTCGGGTTCCTGTTCTTGTTCACGGTCCAGTTCCCTGCTGGAAGTGTGTATCTGTGGGTATGGTTCAAGGGCAGGAACAAGATTGGCTGTGAAATCCTTGTTGATCTTATAGTCAGAATTCAGTGCTAGATTTCCTGTTTCAGGGTCAATTGTTTTACTAAATGGTGCATCAAGACAACTGAATGGGAAAACAGGACCTTAGTTTATGTCATGACCACAAGACATCCAACGTTGCAGCACTCCTTTGGTGCTGCACTGAAGTGTTGGGCTAGATTATGTGCTCAAAGTTTGTTCTTGGAACTTAACCCCATGTTCTTCTAACTCAGAAGCGAGAGTGCGACCACTAAGCTGTGGCTGGGTCCAGTGTTTCACTGTTTAATTCTTGTGTTTGGATTAATTGAGGTGTGGAATGGAACTATAATATGGTGCTTTAAGGGAGTCCTGCATCAGTGTGACTTTCTGCATCCTTCAAAGTATTGCTATTGAGGTCATCATCTTCAAGGTGGAAGAAGACAATCAAAGATCAAGATTGAAAAGCCAAAGCCAATAGCAAAAGGAACTCTTAATTAACAAGATAATTCTGATTCCCTGTCCACAACATGGGCTCTTTCATCAGAAGCATCTCAATAGGGACAGTGGTGGTGTAGTGGTATTGTCACTGCACTAGTATTCCAGATGCCCAGAGTAATACTCTGGTGACGTGTGTTTGAATCCCACCATGATAGATGGTGCCAAAGGCAAGGCCACATTGACTCTTGCTGTCTTCATCAACATGTTTAGGCATCTATTCTAAAGGATATAACTGACCTATACACATCCTGCAAAGTAAATGGAATCATTTTATATCCATGGAGTCACTGCCTATTTTATCCCATGGGTTTCAATTTTGTTAACGGGTTTATTTATTATGTGGCATTTCACCAAATGCCTTTTGAAAGTCATACATAACATCAACTCCGCTACCCTCTTCATTACCATATAATGCCCCAAATGTTCCAATATGGGGAAAGGCGAATGACTCAACTTGAGTCTCTGATGCGCCTTGAGTGAGTCCCAACATGCATGGTACATATGCAGGAATTTAAACTTGCGATTGTTGTTTTTACACTAACTGGATTGCTGCATGATTCTCTATGACTGGTATCAGATGGCCAGAACTATGGAGACTTGGGCTATGTGCCCTATACTTATGCTGGTTTTTACACAGATTTACTTAGAGCCTTTCATAGCAGGTATAAAACCTGCTGAGCAGTGTAATTCTCAAGTAAATCAGCTGGAATGTCAAAACACAACGGCAGACACAACAACGTTCAACCCCATTCTGATTCTGCACAGCACACCCCCAACGATGTTCGCCCCCAGTCCAGGCTTACCCTCCCAAACTCATTCAGCCCCTCCCAACAATGCTCACCCCTCACTCCCAGCAAATGTTCATCACCCCCTCCGCCAGCAATTCTCAACCCTCACCCAAAAACGTTCACCACCACCACCCCCGCCCCCCCCCCCCCCCCAACCCCCCCCCCCCCCCCCCACCCCCACCCCCCAACCCTTTCTCGGTAACGTTGACCCCCTTCCAACCAGGTTTGCTGCCTACCTGGCTCACCCTCCCTCCCTCAACCTGTCCTGCACCCCTCTCAATTCATCTTCCGGAATCCCTGGCTCCTGTCCAGGCGATGTCGGAAGAACTAGCATTGTTGGAGGTGCAGGGGGTGAGGGGGTTGGTGGGGGGTGAGCATTATCAGTGGCGGGGGAGCGGTATTATCTGGGGTGAGGGAGGGGGTGCATGTTGTTAGGGGTGAGTGAGGGGGTGAGCATTGTTGGGGGTGAGAGACGAGGTGAGGGAGATATGAGGGAAGGAGGGAGTGAGCATTGTTGGTGTTGAGGGAAGGGGTGAGCATTTTCAGGTGTGAGGGTTGGGAAAGGAGTGAACATTGTTAGGGGTGGGAGGATGAGGGAGGAGGTGAATATTTTTGGGGGGGTCAAGGATGGGGTGAGCATAGTCAGAGGGCCGGGGGGTGTTGAGTATTGTTGGGGGTGAGGGGGTGAGCATTGTTGGGGGTTGAGGGAGGGGGTGTGAGCATTGTTAGTGATGGGGAGATTGTGCTGTGTTGAGGTTGACAGCTCTATTTAAAACAATGTAAGGCAGTGAACTGAAGATGGACCTTAAGGTGCATATCTTCAGCTAATGGTGAGAACAGGAGGTGTGGCTGTGCTGGAATTACAGTCGACGCTTGACCCCTTGACTGTGTTAATCTCTGCATCCCTGCTGGAACTGGTATCGCAAGGTGCAAAGGCTTTAGAGTAAAATGGTAAATTGGTAGATTAAATTGCAGTCAGCGGTGGGCATATCTGTTTTATCACTGACTGGAAAATCTATGCCCAAGCAACTCAATTAATTAGTCAAATATAATTTTCCTTTAACAAATGGATGCCCGGTTTAATTTATTAATTGATATTTTTCCAGCAACAATTAATTCTGTCTGAATTATTGCCTCTAAAAGTTTCTCCAATACTGGTGTTAGACTGATGGGCCCATAATTGCCATGGTTTTCCCTGTTACATTGTTATATTATTCGTGAAGAGTTAGGAGCTATATGCTAAGCATACGTGTACCTGTGTCCAGGGTGCCACATTCACTCATGCACTGCAGTCAGGCACCAAGCAACAGCCTGTCGGTCTGCAGCACATGGTCTGATCAATGAAATAGATTTGAAGAAAGCTCTGGCATTTTGTGTCTAAAAGTGTGATGATTTCGAACTGCTGGAACCACAAGAGAGAACAATCCCTCTCCCCCTTTTTAAAACCAAGGTTTAATATTTGCAATCCTCCAGTCCTCTGGCACCAATCCCATATCAAAGGAGGATTGGAAGATCCTCAATTTCCCTCCACTCTTGGCAACCTAGGATCCATCCCATCCGGACTGAATGACTTTTCTACTTCCAGCACTGTTAACCTTTTCAGTACTTTATTCTTTATCCTATCCAATGTCTCCATTACCTTGTCCTTTACTGTGACTTTGGTAACATCCTGTTCAGTGAAGACAGATGTTTTTTATTATTCATTCACACGATCTGGGCTTTGCTGGCTGGGCCAACATTTATTGCCCCTTCTAACTGTCCTTGAGAAAGTGGTGGTGAGCTGCCTTCTTGAAACGCTGCAGTCCATGTGGTGCAGGTACACCCACTGTGCTGTTATGAAGGGAGTTCCAGGAATTTGACCCAGAGACAGTGAAGGAGCAGTGATATGTTTCCAAGTCAGAATGGTGAGTGACTTAGAAGGGAACTTCCAGGTGGTGGTGTTCCCATGTGCCTGCTACCCTTGTCCTCCTAGATGGTAGTGGTCGTGGGTTTGGAAGGTGCTGCCTAAGGAGCCTTGGTGAATTCCTGCAGTGCATCTTGTAGATGGTACACACTGCTGTTATTGTGCATTGCTGGTAGAGGGAGTGAATGTTTGTTGATGTGGTGCCAATCAAGTGGGCTGCTTTGTCCTGGATAGTGTCAAGCTGCACTCATCCAAGTAAGTGGAGAGTATTCCATCACACTCCTGATTTGTGCCTTGTAGATGGTGGACAGGCAAAGTGCTCATTTAACACCATAGCCATGCCATCTACCTGCACAGGAAAATCTTGTCTTTGGTTACTAATTGACCTCATCCTTCCTATGGCTACACATTTAGAACCTTGGTGAGGCCACAGCTGGAGTACTGTGTGCAGTTCTGGTTGCCACACTATAAGAAGGATGTGATTGCACTGGAGGGGGTGCAGAGGAGATTCACCAAGATGTTGCCTGGGGTGAAACATTTAAGTTATGAAGAGAGGTTGGATAGACTTGGGTTGTTTTCGTTGGAGCAGAGAAGTCTGAGGGGTGACCTGATCGAGGTGTACAAGATTATGAGGGACATGGACAGGGTGGATAGGGAGCAGCTGTTCCCCTTAGTTGAAGGGTCAGTCACGAGGGGCTATAAGTTCATGGTGAGGGGCAGGAGGTTTAGGAGGGATGTGAGGAAAAACTTTTTTACCCAGAGTGTGGTGATGGTCTGGAATGTGCTGCCTGGGAGGGTGGTGGAGGCGGGTAGCCTCACATCCTTAAAAAAGTACCTGGATGAGCACTTGGCATGTCATAACATTCAAGGCTATGGGCCAAGTGCTGGTAAATGGGATTAGGTAGTTAATCAGGTCTTTCTTATTTGTCGGTGCATTCTTGATGGGCCGAAGGGCCTCTTTTGCACTGTGTGATTCTGTGATTTTGTGATTTATTATTTATATCTTTATAAAAAAACTTTTGGGCTCCCTTATACGTTACCTGGTAATCTATTCTCATACACTCCAAGCCCCTCTTATTTCCTGTTTCAGTTCTTCCCTGTACTTTTGGTATTCAGCATGGTTCTCTAATGAATTATGTACCTAATGTTTGTTACAAGCTTCTTTTTCTGTTTTACTTTAACCCCTAAAAGGGTTATTTTCATACATGGAATGGGTGCTGTGCTAATACAACACACCAGGGTGAGAAATTCAGTGGTGACTAGTGACACTCCACAGGCTTACCCACATTCTATAGAGACAAGCAGCGCCATGGGCTTCTACGCTATGTCCATTATTGTTGTGGGCGTTGGCAGTCGCTTCCCATGCATAAAGGAAAATGTCGCATGTGACTACATACAGCCCAACCAGTGAATGTGACACCAGGACTGGGCATCGCAGGTCCTGGCAATGCTTTGAAGATGCTTGAAGCAGTAAGATGGGACATGCAGTAGTATTGCTTAAAGGTCCAAGCATCCTGATTGCAGGTAAGTAAAATTTATGCAACATTTTTCCCTGGAAAGTGTCTGGAAGTCCGCGGGAGTGTTATGCAAGGCGTTATGGTGAGTTCCTGCAATCACCAGAGAGTGTTGCCACATCTCTACCAGGAGGTATGAGGAGTAGGTGATCTGTCCACTCAAAGGCTGTGGGTATGGGGGCAATGCCTCTGAGCCTGCAGCATCACAGGGAGATGGAGCAGTGGCTTCGGAGAGAGAAAACTCCATGACTTCTCCTCTGCCAAATTGGATCCCAACTGCTTGGCATTGACAGGAGCTGTCTAGCAAGCCAGACAATATACCCAGCATCCTGGTGTGTATGCTCAACTGTGCCGTCCTATATGCTATCCCTTCGACGTCCTGAGTCCTTTGCAGCAGAATACTTCTCCGATCTTAACCTGCAGAGAGCTGGAAAATGAGATATCCTTTCCCCCGGTCTGGGTGCAGGCCACTCAAGCCTAGATAACTCACCACATGCTGATCCCAACTCTATGCTAACCTCCAAGGTAAGCAGTGCCAGTATCAGGACCAATGGTTGCAAACATCATATCAAGTGATGGGTCATCTTCATCAATGCTGTGCTGTTGCCCTTTCCGCCTCCTGGGGCTCCTATGGCTGGGCAGGTGGGTGTTCCTGGGTATCTGAAAGCAGGAACTCAGAAAGGGGAAGGTTGGTGTGACGGACAGGGGTCGGGGTGGCAAGCAAGAAGTCCATGGTCATACCATCAGCAGCTTGTTCAGCATGCCAGAGAGCAGGATGAGGGGGAGCTGGGAGATGAGAAGGGGAATAAGGCTGGAAGACATGGTCATCCTCGGTGATCCCAGTGATGTCAGATGATACTGGTCCCCCTGCAGCCAGCACCATGATGTTGAGAACCATCTCCTCTGTAAGGTTCAGGAGATGCAGGTGCCGTTGTTTCCCACCAGTTCTACTCTGCTCCCTTCTATTGTGAGCGACCTTGCCTTGCAAGGGAGAGTACAGTGTGTTTCTGTTTGTGTTGCACAGTGCCTGGCGATGTGCCTGCCATTGCTGAATAGTTGGAGGTATGTGGAGGCAGGGAGAGGTGCGTTTGAGGCTGGTAGCATTAGTAGGTGTATGAGAGTGAGATGAAGTATCTGGAATTAGACATGAGTCCATCTAGAGGATCTAGCATCTAGTTTATACCCAAGCAGGAGTAAGGGTAAAATAAAAGCAAGGGTCCATAATTTATTTAGTTAAGATATATCTGGGGAGCTCAGTCTCATGCTTTGCACATCCTGTGCTATGTGGGAAATCCTAGATGCCCCTGGCAGTCTGGATGACCATGTATGCGGGAGGTGTCCACGACTGGAACAACTTGAGCTTCGGGTTTTGGAGCTTCAATAGCAGCTGGGGGCACTATGGTGCATTCACGAGGCTGAGAGATTCATGGATAGCATGTTTCAGGATCTGGTCACCCCACAGCTTAAGAAAGTGTAAACAGAGAGGGAATGAGTGACCGCCAGACAGAAGAAGGGGACCAGGCAGGTAGTGAGGGAATCCCCTGAGTGCATCTCACTCACAAACCGTTTTTTGGCAGTGGAAAACGATGAGAGTGACGGTTCCACTGTGGTGGCCAACCACAGCCAAGGCCATGGCACTGTGGGTGGTCCAGCTGCTCAGTTGGGGAGGAAGAAGGAGCGTGAAAGGGCAATAGTGGGGGATTCAGTGGATTCATTAGTAAGGGGAGTAGACAGGTGCTTGTACAGACACAGATGTGACTCGAGGATGGTATGTTGCCTCCCAGGTGCCAGGGTCAAGGCTGCAGGGCATTCTGAAGGGGAGGGTGAACAGCTAGAGGTCGTGATCCATGTTGGGACCAATGGCATAGGAAGAAAGAGAAATGAGGTCCTGCAAACAGACTTTAGGGAGTTGGTACAAAATTGAAAAGCAGGACTTCAAACGTAGAAATCTCCGGATTATTCCCAGTGACATGCAGTAGTGAGTGTAGGAACAGAAGGATAGAGCAGATGAATGCGTGGCTGGAGACATGGTGCAGGAGGGAGGGCTTTAGATTCCTGGGGTATTGGGACCATTTCTGGGGGAGGCGGGACCTGTACAAGTTGGACGGATTGCATCTGAACAGGAACGGGACCAACATCCTCACGGGGAGGTTTCCTAATGCTATTGGAGTGGATTTAAACTAAATTGGCAGGGGGCTTGGACACTGAAAAGTAGTTCAGAGGGAGAGAAGCTGAGATGGAATTAGAAGTTAAAACGCTCGTGAGTGAACCTGGAAAGCAGAGAAAACATAGGCTAGATAAGAAAAATGTGAGTTTAGCAAGGCTAAGTGAAATATATTTTAATGCAAGAAGCCTGAGGAATAAGACAGATGAGCTGAGGGCACGGATAGGCATGTGCGAGTATGATATCATAGCTATGACCGAAACCTGGCTAAAAGAAGGGCAGGATTGGCAGCTCAACATTCCTGGTTGTAGGGTATTCAGATGAGATAGAGAGGGGGATAGAAGAGGAGGGGGGTCACAATATTGATCAAGGAAACAATTATAGCCAAGAGGAGGGATATCTTGGAAGGATCATCAAATAAGGCCATATGGGTAGAAGTAAAAAACACAAAAGGGGCAAACATGCTGTTGGGTGTGTACTATAGGCCCCCAAACAGTCAGGGAGAGATAAAGGATCAAATATGTAATCACATTTCAGAGAAATGTAAGAATAATAAGGCAGTAATAGTAAGGGATTTTAACTGGGATAATTTTAGTGTGCAAGGTAGGGAGGGAGCAAAATTCTTAAGTTGCATCCAGGAGAACTTTTTTAGCCAGCATGTAGAAATCCCAACAAGGGAAGGGGCAGTTCTGGACCTAATATCTGGAAATGAGCCAGGGCAGGTGGAAGGCGTATCAGTAGGGGAGCATTTTGGAGATAGTGACCATAACTCAGTTAGATTTAGAATAGTTATGGAAAAGGATAAGGTTGGGCGGAGAATATAAATTCTAAACTGGGAAAAGGCTAATTTTACTAAGATGAGATATGATTTGGCTGAACTGGACTGGGAGCAGCTACTTGCAGATAAAACTGTGTCAGAGCACTGGGAGGCATTCAAGGAGGAAAAAGCGAGAGTACAGGGCAAATATGTTCCTGTAAGACAATGGGGGGGATCAAGTCTGGAGAACCTTGGATATCAAGGGACATAAAGGTTAGGATTAAGACAAAAAGAAAAGTTTATTGCAGATACTGAGACCTCAATATGGCAGAGTCCCTATATAAGTATAAAAAGTGCAGGGGGAAGCTTGAAAAGGAAATTAGGAAAGCTAAGAGAGCGCACGAGAAAGCATTTGTGAGTAGAATACAGGAAAACCCAAAAGGGCTTTTTAAATACATAAGGAGCAAGAGAATAACTAGGAAAAGAGTAGGGCCAATTTGGGACCATAGGGATAATTTGTATGTTGACCTGGATGACATGGTTATAATCCTCAATGCATACTTCATGTCGGTTTTCACAATGGAATAGTACGACGCAGTTATAAACATCAGGGTGGAGGACTGTGAACTATCAGAGGAAATTAACATAGAGAGAGAGGAGATACTAATGGTTTTAGCGGCCTGAAAAATGGATAAATCTGCAGGCCCGGGTAAGACGTATCCCAGGCTATTGAAGAAGGCAAGGGAAGAGAAATCAGGGGCCCTGGCAGAAATTTTCAAATCCTCTTTGGCCACAGGTGAGGTGCCAGAGGACTGGAGGGCTGCTAATATTGTCCCAGTATTAAAAAAGGGAGGAAGGGATAGAGTAGGAAATTACAGACCAGCCTGTCTAACCTTGGTGGCGGGGAAGTTACTGGGAAGAATTCTGAGGGACAGAATTCTGCGCTTGGACAGATGTGAATTAATCAGGGATAGTCAGCATGGATTTGTTGAGGGAGGGTTGTGTTTGACAAATTTGATCGAATTTTTTGAGGAGGTAACCAGGAGTGTTGGTGAGGGTAATGCATTTGATGTGGTCTACATGGGCTTTAGCAAGGCTTTTTATAAGGTCTGTCATGGCAGACTGGTCAAGAAAGTAAGACCCCATGGGATCCAAGGCAAAGTGGCACATTGGATCCAAGATTTAGCTGAGAAGCAGGAAGCAGAAGGTGATGGTAGAGGGATGTTTCTGTGACTGGAAATCTGTTTCCAGTGGGGTTCATTGCTAGGGCCCTTGCTGTTTATGGTGTACATAAATGATTTGGACTTAAATGTAGGGGTATGATCAAGAAGTTCACAGATGACACGAAAATTGGTAGGATGGTAAATAGTGAGGGGGATGGCCATAAACTGCAGGAGGATATCAATGGACTGGTCAGGTAGGCAGAGCAGTAGCAAATGGAATTCAACGCGGAAAAGTGTGAGGCAATGCACTGGGGAGAGCTAACAAGGCAAGGGATTACACTATGAATGGTGGGACCCTAGAAAGTACTGAGGATCAGAGGGACCTTGGTGTGCATATCCACCAATCCCTGAAGGTAGCAGGGCAGGTAGATAAAATGATTAAGAAGGCATGTGAGATACTTGCCAGGCATAGAATACAAGAGCAGGGAAGTTATGGTAGAACTACATAAAATGCTGGTTAGGCCACAACTGGAATACTGTGTGCAGTTCTGGTCACCACATTATAGGAAGGATGTGATTGCACTGGAGAGGGTGCAGAGGAGATTTACCAGGATGCTGCCTGCGTTGGAGAGTCTGAGCTATGAGGAAAGATTGGATTGAGGAAATGAGGAAAGATTGGGGTTGTTTTCCTTGGAGCAGCAAATGTTGATAGGAGACCTGATAGAGGTGTATAAGATTATGAGGGGTGTAGATAGTGACTCTGGAACAGTTCTTACAGTTCCTACAGATTGGAGGATAGCTAATGTAACCCCACTATTTAAAAAGAGAGATAGAGAGAAAACAGGGAATTATAGACCAATCAGTCTGACATCGGTAGTGGGGAAAATTCTAGAGTCCATTATAAAAGATTTAATAGCTGAGCACATGGAAAACAGTGGCAGAATCGGACAGAGTCAGCATGGATTTATGAAAGGGAAATCATGCTTGACAAATCTACTGGAATTTTTCGAGGATGTAACCAGTAGAATTGATGAAGGGGAGCCTGTGGATGTAGTTTATTTGGACTTTCAGAAGGCTTTCAACAATGTCCCACATAAGAGGTTGGCGTGTAAAATTAAAGTGCATGGGATTGGGGGTAGTGTATTGAGATGGATAGAAAACTGGTTAGCAGGCAGGAAACAAAATAGAAATAAACGGGTCATTTTCCGAATGGCAGGCAGTGACTAGTGGGGTACCGCAGGGATCGGTGCTGGGACCCCAGTTATTCACAATATATATTAATTATTTAGATGAGGGAATTAAATGTAATATCTCCAAATTTGCAGATGACACAAAGCTGGGTGGGAGAGTGAGCTGTGAGGAGGATGCAGAGATGCTTCAGTATGATTTGGACAAGCTGAGTGAGTGGACAAATGCATGGCAGTAAAATGTGGATAAATGTGAGGTTATCCACTTTGGTAGCAAAAACAGGAAGACAGATTATGACCTGAATAGCTATATATTGAGAGAGGGGAATGTGCAACGAGACCTGGGTGTCCTTGTACACCAGTCGCTGAAGGTAAGCATGCAGATGCAGCAGGCAGTAAAGAAGGCAAATGGTATGTTGGCCTTCATAGCCAGAGAATTTGAGTACAGAAACAGGGATGTCTTGCTGCAATTATACAGGGCCTTGGTGAGACCACACCTGGAATATTGTGTGCAGTTTTGACCTCCTTATCTGAGGAAGGATGTACTTGCTATAGAGGGAGTGCAGCAAAGGTTTACCCAACAGATTCCTGGGATGGTGGGGCTGACATATGAGGACAGATTGAGTCGGTTAGGATTATATTCACTGGAGTTCAGAAGAATGAGAGGGGATCTCATAGAAACCTATAAAATTCTAACAGGACTAGACAGAGTAGATGCAGGAAGGATGTTCCTGATGGCTGGGGACTCCAGAACCAGGGTCACAGTCTGAGGATACAGGGTGGGCCATTTAGGACTGAGATGAGGAGAAATTTCTTCACCCACAGAGTGGTGAGCCTGTGGAATTTGTTACCACAGAAAGTAGTTGAGGCCAATACATTGTATGTTTTCAAGCAGGAGTTAGATGTAACTCTTGGGGCAAAAGGGATCAAAGGATATGGGGAGCAAGCAGGAGCAGGCTATTGAGTTGGATGATCAGCCATGATCATAATGAATGGCGGAGCAGGCTTGAAGGGCTGAATGGCCTACTCCTGCTCCTAGTTTCTATGTTTCTATGATATGGTGGATAGGAAGGCACTTTTTCCATTAGTGGAGGGGTCAATAACCAGGGGGGCATAGATTTAAGTTAGAAGGCTAAAAGGGGAATTGAAGAGAACCTTTTTCACCCAGAGGGTGTTGGGAGTCTGGAACATACTGCCTGAAAGGGTGATTGAGTCAGAAACTTTCATAACATTTAAGAAGTATTTAGATATTCACTTGTATTGCCATAGCCTCCAGGGCTATGGGCCAAGTGCTAGAAAATGGGATTGGTGTAGTCAGATCTTTGTTGACAGGCACGGACACGATAGGCCAAATGGCCTCCTTCTGTGCTGTAAACATCTATGAGTCTATTGTTTTTTATGCTGGATGCATGCTTATCTTATCTGGAGAGACCTAATTTAACTCAGGTAGTTACTTCAAACTGCTTATTAACACTACGTATAAGATAGATTACAATGCCGGTATATCTCTCATGATTACAGACTGTTCCATTCTCTCTATAAAGTCTCTAGCACATGACTGCCAATGTCACTGTTACATCATGATCTCCATCAGTCATCATTATTCTATTAACCCATTATACTCCGCTTCCCCTCAAGTGTACTGTCAACTTCTTTAATAACAATATGAAACTATTTTTAAACTATTTACATTGCTTTCCTGTAACTCCTTTTTACTGGAGGAAGTGGCTATTGGTGTAGTGGTATTGTGGTATTGTCACTGGACTGGTAATCCAGAGATCCAGGGTAATGCTCTGGGGACCTGCTCTCAAATCTCACCACAGCAGATGCTGGAATTTGAATTCAATAAAAAAAACCTGGATATAATTGATGACCATGAAACCATTGTTGATTGTCGTAAAAACCCATCTGGTTCACTAATGTCCTTTAGGGAAGGAAATCTGCTGTCGTTACCTGGTCTGGTCTACATGTGACTCTAGATCCGCAGTAACGTGGTTGACTTTTAAATGCCCTCTGAAATGGCCTAGCAAGCAACTCAGTTGTATCAAACTGCTACAAAGTCAATAAAAAAGAATGAAACTGGGCAGGCCACCCAGCATCGACCTAGGCACCGGAAATGACAACAGAAAACCCAGCCCTGTCGACTCTTCAAAGTCCTCCTTACTAACATCTGGGGGCTAGTGCCAAAATTGGGAAAGCTGTCTCACAAACTAGTCAAGCGACAGCCTGACAGAGTCATCATCAGAGAATCATACCTTACAGATCATATCCCAGGCACCACCATCACCATCCCTAAATATGTCCTGTCCCACCGGCAGGACAGATCCAGCAGAGGTGGCAGCACACTGATATACATTTGGGAAGGAGTTGCCCTGGGAGTCTCCAACATTGACTCCGGACCCCATGAAGTCTCATGACGTCAGCTCAAACATGGGTAAGGAAGCCTCCTGCTGACTACCATGATTCAGTGCTCCTCCATGTTGAACACCACTTGGAGGAAGCACTGAGGGTGGTAAGGGTGCAGAACATACTCTGGGTGGGGGACTTCAATGTCCATCACCAAGAGTCGCATGGTAGCATCGCCAAAGACCGAGCCGGCCGAGTCCTAAATGACACAGCTGCTAGATTGGGTCTGCAGCAGGTGGCGAGGGAACCAAAAAGAGGAAAAAACATACCTGACCTAATCCTCACCAACCTGTCTGCTGCAAATGCATCTGCCAATGACAGTATCAGTAGTTGTGACCATCGCACAGTCTTTGTGGTGACGAAGTTTTGCCTTCACATTGAGAATACTCTCCGCCATGTTGTGTGGCACTACTACCATGCTAAATGGGATAGATTTTGAACAGATTTACTAACTCAAGACTGGGCAACCATGAAGCGCAGTAGGCCATCAGCAGCAGCAGAAATGTATTCAAGCACAATCTGTAACCTCATCGCCCGGCATTTCCCCCAATCCACCATTACCACCAAGCCAGGGGATCAACCCTGGTTTAATGAGGAATCCAGGAGCAACTCCAGGCATACCTAAAAATTAAGTATCAATCTGGTGAAGCTACCACACAGGACTACTTGCATATCAAACAGCGTAAGCAGCAAGTGATGGACAGAGCTAAGCGACTCCACAACCAACGGATCAGAACTAAGATCTGTAGTCCTGCCACATCCAGTCGTGAATGGTGGTAGACAATTAAACAACTCACTGGAGGAGGAGACTCCACACATATTCCCGTCCTCAATGATGGAGGAGCCCAGCACATCAATGCAAAAGATAAGGCTGAAACACTCACAGCAATCTGCAGCCAGAAGTGCCGAGTGGATGGTCCATTTCAGCCTCCTCTGCAGGTCCCCAGTATCACAGATGCCAGCCTTCAGTCAATTCCATTCACTCCACGTGATATCAAGAAATGGCTTGAGGCACTGGATACTGAAAAGGCTATGGGCCCTGACAATATTCCAGCAATAGTACTGAAGACGTGCTCCAGAACTTGCCGCGCCTCTAGCCAAGCTGTTCCAGTATAGCTACAGCACAGGCATTTACCTGGCAATGTGCAAAATTGTCCAGGTATGTCCTGTACACAAAAAGCAGGAAAATTACAACTTGGCCAATTACCGTTCCATCAGCCTAGTCTCCATCATCAGTAAAGTGATGGAAGGGGTCATCAACAGTGCTATCAAGCAGCACTTGCTTAGCAATAACCTGCTCACTGATGCTCAGTTTGGGTTCCACCAGGATCACTCAGCTTCTAATTTCACTACAGCCTTGGTTCAAATATGGACAAATGAGCTCAATTGCCAAGGTGAGGTGAGAGTGACTGCCCTTGACATTAAGGCAACATTTGACCAAGTCTGACATCAAGGAGCCTTAGCAAAACTGGAGTCAATAGGAATCAGGTGGAAAACTCTCTGTTGGTTGGAGTCATACCTAGTACAAAAGAAGATGGCTGTGGTTGTTGGAGGTCAGTCATCTCAGCTCCAGGACATCATTGCAGGAGTTCCTCAGGGTAGTGTCCTAAGGCCAACCATCTTCAGCTGCTTCAAAAATGACCCTCCTTCCATCATAAGGTCAGAAGTGGGGATATTTGCTGATGATTGCACAATGTTCAGCACCATTCATGACTCCTCAGATACTGTAGCAATCCATGTCCAAATGTAGCAAGACCTGGACAATATTGAGACTTGGGCTAACAAGTGGCAAGTAACATTTGCCCCACACAAGTATCTGGCAATGACCATCTCCAGCAACAGAGAATCTAACCATCGCCCCTTGACATTCAACCATTGTTGAATCCCCCGCTATCAACATCCTGGGGGTTACCGTTGACCAGAAACTGAACTGGACTTGCCAAATAAATACTGTGGCTACAAGAGCAGGTCAGAGGCTAGGAATCCTGCGGTGAGTAACACACCTCCTGACTCCCCAAAGTCTGTCCACCATTTACAAGCCATAAGCCAGGAGTCTGATGGAATATTTTCCACTTGCCTGGATGAGTGTAGCTCCAACAACACTCAAGAAGCTCGACATAATCCAGGATAAAGCAGCCCGCTTTATTGGCACCCCTTCTATAAACATTCATACCTTCCACCACCGACGAACAGTGGCAGCAATGTGTACCATCTACAAGGTGCACTGCAGGAACTCACCAAGGCTTCTTATGTAGCATCTTCCAACCCACAACCACTGCTATCTAGATGGACAAGGGCAGCAGATAGATGGGAACACCACCACCTGGAAGGTGCCCCTCCAAGCCATTCACCATTTTGACTTGGAAATATATCGCCATTCCTCAGTGTTGCTAGGTCAAAATCTTGGAACTCCCTCCCTAACAGCACTGTGGGTGTACCTACATCACATGGACTGCAGCGGTACAAGAAGGCAGCTCACCACCACCTTCTCAATGATAATTGGGGATGGGCAATAAATGCCCTCCTAGCCAGCAAAGCCCACATCCTGTAAATGATTTTAGAGATATATTCTATCCATCTCTTTCTCCTATTGTCTGAGCCCCTACCCAAGCTATAAGGGATTCGGTCTCCCACAGTGTTCTGGGCCCTTTGGGAAGATGTTTTGGAGACATGTAGGCAATCCACTTCTCTGTGAAGGACATCACGATCGGCGAAATATGACAGACCTGTGAATGTGAATGATCGATTTTCACAGCCGCATCATTCACTATGAAATGAAATGAAGAGGGTATTGAAGCTCTGAGTTTTGAATGAATCTGGATGACTCGAGTAATAATGGCAGAATTCCTGTTGGCATTGCATGAAACAAAGAAGAGACAATTTTCCAATGACATTTTGGAAGGGGCATTCACTTTCTGTAGGCAGTGGTAAGATTGCCACGCTTTCCTCTGTACATGTTTGCTCTACCATGGGCAATGGAAAAATCAGAAGAATTTGTGAGGATAAGAAGTGAAGAGAACACATCTTTTACAATGGAATGAATCTCTAAAAGAATATGAAGATGAAATTCTTCTACAGGATTCTGAAGCTGTAGAAGCTCTGAAGATATGGCCTCAGCTTCTGTGCTGAAGGACAATCTTAGTGGGAAAAAGATTTTCTGATGAGAGGAAGTATGGGTGTCAATTTACTTCCACCTGAGCTAAAAGGCTCTACCAACACTCTGACAGTGTGATCCGCTATGGAATCAATCATTTTGTTTTCCCTGGACAACTCTCCATGGCCAACTAGTGAAATACAGGGCATTGTATTGGTGGCTTCTGAGGGACAAAAATCTGAATGCTGGTCTTCCACAGCAAACATAGCTGACTCCTCCTGTGGGGTGATATAAGAACTAAAAGGAATGTTTAAGACAGGCTCAGGGAAGCTTCCAGTCATTTTTGCAAAAATCTGCTGTGCCTAGTAAGTAAAGTTGGAAAAAAGCCTTTGGATTTCTACTGTTGAGTGGATGCTGTGGTAAACTTGCTGGCTTGCCATTTACATTTAAAATCTATTTTTGACTGTTGTCTTATTTTGGAGTCAGTTTAATTAGGAATTTTGGGACTTGTTATAATATTAAGTAATTGTAATCATATGTATGCGCTTGAAATCTTTTATTTTTTTAATAAATGTTTTAATTTAGTTTTCAAAGTCTCTAAAGGTGTTAGCGGACTCATTATTTTTGAATTCAGTGCCCAAATCGACTCGTAATAAATACAAATTGCAAAACCGTTGTGATAGCATGGCTAACTTTCTCTTGTGGATTTCGTCTGCCTGGCACACATCACCTGCCATGTCGTAACATCACTCAGTGTTACAATGGCTTCTTCCTCATTACCTTCTTCAAGAATGAGGCAACCCAGGTCCAAAAGGTCCTCCCACAGATGGCCACTGTCCACAGCAATGCCTTCTGTATCCACATCCTCTGGCCTAGCTTCAAAAAAACTGAGAGGTCCACACTCTCACTATCAGCTCGCAGTCCAGTGGATGGTGTCTCTGTGATGGACAGTGCAGATGGACTGCTCAATGAATAGACCTCACCAGCTGCTATAGGATCACTCCTTTTGATCATCAACAAAGTGATGGAATGCATCAGCGACAGTGCTATCAAGTGGTACTTACTCAGCAATAACCTGCTCACTGATGCTCAGTTTGGGTTCCGTCAGGGCGCTTGCCTCCTGACCTCATTGCAATCTTGGTTCAAAGATGGACAGAAGAGCTGAACTCAAGAGGTGAGGTGAGAGTGATTGCCTTTGACACCTAGGCAGCTTTTGACCGAGTGTGGCATCAAGGAGCCCTTGCAAAACTGGAGTCAATGGGAATCAGGGAGAAAACCATGCAGTGGTTGGAGTCATACCTAGCACAAAGGAAGATGGTTGTGTTTGTTGGAGGTCAATTATCTCAGCCCCAGGACATCACTGCAGGAGTTCCTTGGTGTAGTGTCTTAGGCTCAACCACCTTCAGCTGCTTCATCAATGACTTTCCTTCCATCATAAGGTCAGAAGTGGGGATGTTTGCTGATGAGTGCACAACGTTCAGCACCATTTGCGACTCCTTAGATGCTGAAGCAGTCCATGCCTATATGCAGCAAGACGCTCAGGCTTGGGCTGATAAGTGGCAAGTAACATGTGGTCAGTCCACAATCTACAAGGCACAAATCAGGAATGTGATTGAATACTCTCTACTTGCCTGAATGAGTGTTACTTGAGAAACTTGACACTATCCAGGAGCAAGCAGCCTACTTGATTGGCACCCCATTCACCACCTTCAACATCCACTCCCTCCACCACCGATGCACAGTGGCAGCAGTGTGTACCATCTAGAAGATGCACTGCAACAACTTAGCAAGGTTACTTCAACAGCACCTTCCAAACCATGACCTCTACCACCCAGAAGGACAAGGGTAGCAGATAGATGGGAACATCGCCACCTGGAAGCTCCCCTCCAGGCCACTCACCATCCTGACTTGGAAATATATCACCGCTCCTTCACCGTTGCTGGGACAAATTGCTGGAACTCTCTTCCTAACTGCACTGTGGGTGTACCTACACCATATGGGCTGCAGCGGTTCAGGAAGGCAGCTCAGTACTACCTTCTCAAGGGCAACCAGGGATGGGCAATAAATGCTGGCCCTGCCAGCGAAGCCCACATCCTATGAAGGAATACATTTTAAAAAAGGATGAAAATCCACTGGTTCTACACATGACTTTGGAAATTCCTCCATGAAGGGTATCCAGTCATCCAACTGTCATCCACTTTTTCCAGCATACCCACTACTATAATGACATCTCCGCTCATTGGCCTGAATCTTGTGCTAGTTGGGCGAACGCGGTAGGCGGGCCTGGAAGTGGATGCAAAATGCACTTCCAGCTGCGATCAGCCCCCGAATGCAATTTCATGCTGGCTGGCCAGTTAATGGGCAGCCAGAGTGAAACCCGGACGGAGAAAGATCAGCGCTGCCAGGGTGGGCGGGAAGAGGGCAGGAACTGAGAATAGTGAGGGTGCAGGTGGGCAATTCTAAACAACTCCCTGAAGGCTCCTCAGGGAGCTGCAGACCTGGACAGATTAAATGGGAAGGTATAAATGCAGTGCATTCAAGCACCTGACAGAATTACTCAGAAAGCCTCAGTCCCCTGACATATTTTTTAACGATATTTCATCCTGGACATTTTATCTGTCCCTAAATCGAGGTCGTGGCGATAATGTGTAGGCCGCCTGGCAGATTGGCCCATCTGCCAACTGTAACAGTGGCTGGGCCACATAAAATCGCTGTCAGTTTCCTCCTTCATGGGCTTAATTGTCGGTGGGCGCGCTTCCGGCTGCCGTGTGAAATATCACATGACTGTGCGATGACATTGAGCCATGCACCTGAAATCTTCTCGCGCGATTTCAAGTGCTGTTGGGTCGAGGGCATGCCTGCACAAGTGAGGTAAAATTCTGGCCAAAGGAAAAGCGCTGATTGTAGACAATATGGAGGGTATCAACAACCTGTTGCTCTTTGTAACAAAAACTTGTAATTAGCCGGCCTTTTATTGGAAGGTTTGCGCCAACTGGAACTTGCAGTGTAATATCTGATGGATCCCAGATTGATCAGAGCATATTGATCAGAGCCAGTCTAGGTGATCAGCTAATATTGTAACTCCAGCTCTGGTGTCAATTTTAAAGTTAGCGACAAAGTCTTTAACTTGCACTGTAACTGACCAATAGTCTTGATTAAGATCATTTTCTTGCCCTAGAAACTCCCTAACTTCATCCCTATCATTATTTTCAATTTTTTGGATACTTTGCATTTCATAAATATTGTCTTGTCTTCTTCCTCTATTAAAGTTGTTAGACTTATAGAAGCGCTTGAAGTGTCCAGTCTTCCTGCACTGGAAACACTCTGCGGCCCCTTCTGGGCAATCCTGCTTCTTTGGGCCGCAGTGTAAGCTCCTCAAAGTGGCTGCTGTAAGGTTTCCCACCCTTTTGTCCATTTTGGTGGGATTTTGAGTGGGTGGGGCCACCACCCAACTAGCGGAGTCAACTAGAGCTTTGGTGTCACTGTGGATTATAGCTCGGTTTATCTCTCTGGGTTTGGACTGCGTAGCATATTGAACCGCTTGCTTGATTATGAGGTTCTGTGGTGGACTAAAATACATGTTGAATGCCTTTAGGACAGTTTCAAAGTCTCTACCCCCCTTTCTCAGTCAGATATCATTGGCAACAAACCCTACAGTGTAGAGGAATAAACTAACCTGGTGCTGGTGCTGTTGCTCTTTCGCGTGCAATTCTGATGCTGCTCAATACCTGAAGAAGTTTTTCTTACAAAACTCCCAACTCTGGCCTCTCTGTAGGCCCTTGAAGTTTTCGACCGGCTGCAGGAAGGACAGGGGCTGCTTGACTGGAGCTGGCATCATAACCGCTTTCCAGTTTGCCTCCCTCTCAGGTACGTTTGCAGATTCTTACATCGCCCAGCTTTCCTTGCACTTTCTCAATGTGGTGTTCCACCAACTCTTTGTTAGATTGGTGTCACCACCATTGCTACCATGTTCTGTATGCTGGTCGTGTGGCCTACCTTGTCTGGAGAGACTGTAGCCTAACTCAAGTAGTTATTTCAAACTGGTTTATTAACATTACGTACAGGAGAGGTTACTGAGTAGGTATACCTCTCATGAGTACAGACTGTTCCATTCTCTTTCTAGAGTCTCTAGCACATGGCGGCTGATGTCACCATTACATCATGATCAACATCACTCATTACCATAACTATTCTATTAACCCATATACTACAACTCTAAGATATCTTGCGACACTGCTGCCAGGTCCTTGGCCCTAGTCTCCAGGAGCTGACCTTCCTGGTTACCTGCTCTTACTCCCTTCTGTGGATGGTCCTTGTGCAGTGCACCCCTCCCCTCCCACCCATACCCCGTGGAACCATGACATTTCTCCTCCTCTCCACCTGCACGACTGAATCCTCCAGCACCTTATCTGTCAGTCTGGATTCCTCTGAGTGCTCTGTGTTCATTTTTCAGGATTTCCCATTTTGGAAAACTTTTTCTCCACCTTGCCTTTAAGAGGCTGCCTGCCTTTAAGGAAAAGCAGACCACCTGTACCAGTGACTGGGAAACAAACGCTGCTGGTTCTACCTGCTGTGCCCATTGCAAAGAGGAGACAGGTTCCATTCTTTTTTTAAAAAAAAGCATATTCTTTGATGGGATATGAGCATCACTGGCAAGGCCAGCATTGCTGCTTTTCCCGAATTGCTCTAGGGAAAGTGATGGCTAGCCACCACCTTGAACTGCTGCAGTCCATCTGGTGTCTGTAGCAGTTTAGGCATAACTGGGTGGCTGGCTAGGCCATTAAGTTAAGAGACATTGCTGTCCGTGGGTCTGGAGTCACAAGTAGGCCAGGCCAGGTAAGGACGGCAGATTTCCTCCCCTAAAGGACATTAGTGAACCAGGTGGGTTTTTATGGCAATTGATGATAGCTTCATGGAATAATTACTGAGACTAACTTTCAATCCTGGATTTTATTTATTGGATTTGAACTCTGCCTGTGGCCACAGAGCATTAGCCTGGGCTTTGGGATTACTAGGCCAACGGCATTACTCCTATATCACCCTCCCTGTACCAAAACCATTTAGATGAGACCAATTTTGTGTCTTGCTCTGCTTGACCTGAACAGGCAGGAGCACACTGTGGACCAGGCCCCCTGTGCCCAGTAATCGGGGCAGCCGAGCTCCTAACCCAGCTATTTGAAATAAAAACAGAGAATGCCGGCAGTTACTCAGCAGATCAGGCAGCATCGGTAGAGAGAGAAACAGGATTAATGCTTCAGTTCGATGACCCTGCATCAGAACTGTTGAATATTTCCAGCATTTTCTGTTTTTATTTCACATTTCCAGCATCCGCAGTATTTTGTTTAAGCCTGTTTGGAAAGTCTGATTTCAGCATACTATTTTGGGCCAACTGCAGATCTCCCTAATTTGAATTTGTCTGGAGGTGCTGAAAGGGAGAGGCCTACAGATTATGTTGCAGTACAGGAGGTCCAGAGGAGGAGGGATGACCTGTAATCGCAGAAGGGAAAGAGCCCAACCCACCTTCCTGTCCTTCTCTCCAGCAGCAGCTGGTGCTGCTCTGCCTAGTCTCATACTCTCCACCCATTCATCGTCCAGACCAACGGGGACCCCCAGCAAGCTGTCAGTGACCAGCCCTTTCTCCTGGTGACTCCTAGGTGTCCCATAAGGTACAGCAACACAGCATTCACTCTCCTTAGGTGAAATCCTCAGATAATTTCCAAAACAAATATTGCTTGAGATTTGGTGATATCTTGACAAAGTGTCCCAGAAAATGTTTCAAAAGCCTTCTTCAAACCTCCAGCAGCAAGTGAACAATGAAGGGTGATTACAGCTTTCCCTCAGCATCCCCTCATTACTGAATGTTCCCTCTAGGTTTTCTGTGTACTGGATGGCCTACAGACTTCCCTGAGCACTAATATTTTGTCCATGGGCAGCTTACATTGTAGAAGTCACTGAACTTCCACAAAGTTGTGTGGTACATCTATATTGACACATACACAAACACCGACACATACAGAGGCATACACACACACACACACACACACACACACACACACATATATGCACACAGACATGTGCACACACACACACACACACACACACAGAGACACACACACAAATACACACAGACATACACACACAGACACACACAGACACACACACACATGCAGACACACACACAGACATATGCACACAGACACACACAGACACAGATATACAGACCCATGCAGACACACACACTCACACACACAGACATATGCACACAGACACACACATAGGTACACACACACACGCAGACAAATACGCACACACACACACACACACACAAACATAGGCACACAGACAGACACACAGACAGACACACACACACAGGCACACACGCACACACACATACAGACACACACAGATACATGCACAAATAGATACATACTCACACACACACACACACACACACACATGCACACATACACAGACATGTGGACACAGACATACACACACAGACATACACACACATGCTGACACACACACAGACACACACACAGACAGATGTACACACACACACACACACACACACACACACACACACACACACAGGCACAGGCACAAACAAAGACATATGCACACATACACACAGACACACACAGACAAACTCACACACACACACAAACACAGACAAACATGCACACACACACACACAGGCACACACGCACACACACATACACACACTCATACACACACTCACATAGACACACACAACACAGACATACACACAAATGCAGACACACACACACAGGCACACAGACACACATAGACACACAGACATACACACACACATAGATAGACACACACAAACACACACACACACACAAACATACACACACACAGACATAAGCACACAGACATATGCGCTCACAGACATACACACACATGCAGACCCACACACAGACATATGCACACAGACACACACACACACATAGACACACACACAGACACACACACAAACAGACAGACACAGACACACACGGACACGCGCACACACAGACATACACAGACAAGCACACACACACAGACATATGCACAGAGACACACACACATAGACACACAGACAGACAGACAAACACAGACACACACAGGCACACACACACACACATACACACACAGGCACATGCAGACATACACACACTCGCACAGACACACACACACACAGACACATAGTCATATGCGCGCACACACACACACACGCACACACATACATACACACACAGACACACAAAGACACACACAGACACACACACAGACATATGCACGCAAACACACACGCACATAGACACACAGACATACACACACATACACACATACAGACACATGCAGACATATGCACACTCACACAGACACACACACATATACACAGTCATACGCACACATACACACACAGACACACACACATACACATACAGACACACACAGACTCACACAAACCGACATATATACACAGACACACACACAGACATACACACACATGCAGACACACACACACACACACAGGCACACATACACACAGACATACACGCACAGACATATGCACACAAACACACACACAGAGGCAAATACACACACACAGACAGACACATGCACACAGACACACACACACCTAGACAAACAGACATACACACACAAAGACAGACACACAAAGACACAGACACACTCACATAAACATATGCACACAGAAACACACACACACACACACACACACACTCATACAAACACACACAGATACATACATACATACGCACACACACAGAAACACACATATACACACACACAGACATACGCACACAGAGACACACACACAGACACACACACACAGACACACACATACCTACACACACAGACACACACACACAGACACTCATACAAACACACACAGATGCACGCATATGTACACACACTCACACAGACATGCACACACAGACATACACACACACAGACACACACACACAGTCATATGCACACAGACACACACACACATAGACACACAGACATACACACACAGACTGACAGACCGACACAGACATACACGGGCACACACGCGCACACACATACACACACACACACACACACAGGCACATGCAGACATGCGCACACTCACACAGACACTCATACACATACACACACAGTCATACACACACATACACACACAGATAGACACACATAGACACACACACAGACACACACAGACCGACATATACACACAGACACACACACACACACACACACAGACATACACACACATGCAGACACACACACAGGCACACACACAGGCACACATACACACAGACAAATATATGCACACAGACACACACACACATAGTCACACAGACATACACACACACAGGCACAGACACACAGACACACTCATACAGACACACACACTCATACAGACACACACGCATACACACACAGACATACACACACAGACATACACACACACAGACATACACACACATGCAGACCCACACACAGACAAACACACAGACATATGCACACAGACACACACACACACATAGACACAAACACAGACACACACACAGACAGACACAGACACACATGGGCACATACACACACAGACATACACAAACACACAGACACACACCAGACACGCACACAGACATATGCACACAGACGCACACACATAGACACACAGACATACACACACATACACACACACACACACACAGGCACATGCAGACGTACACACACTCCCACAGACACACACACATACACACAGTCATACGCGCACACACACACACACACACACATACACATACAGACACACACAAACTCACACAGACTGACATATATACACAGACACTCACACAGACAGACACACACATGCAGACACACACACACACACACACACAGTCACATATACACACAGACATACACGCACAGACATATGCACACAGATACACACACAGAGGCAAATACACACACACAGACAAACACAGGCACACAGACACACACACACATAGACAGACATACACACACAAAGACAGACACACAAAGACACAGACACACTCACATAAACATATGCACACAGAAACACACACACACACTCATACAAACACACACAGATACATACACACATACGCACACACAGAAACACACATATACACACACAGACATACGCACACAGATACACACACACAGACACACACACACAGACACACGCATACCTACACACACAGACACACACACAGACACTCATACAAACACACACAGATGCACGCATATGTACACACACTCACACAGACATGCACACACAGACATACACACACACAGACATAAATACACACACAGACATATGCACACAGACACACACACACATAGACACACAGACATACACACACAGACTGACAGACCGACACAGACACACACGGGCACACACGCGCACACACATACACACGCACACACACAGGCACATGCAGACATGCGCACACTCACACAGACACTCATACACATACACACACAGTCATACACACACATACACACACAGGTAGACACACATAGACACACACACAGACCGACATTTACACACAGACACAGACACACACACACACACACACACAGACATACACACACATGCAGACACACACACAGGCACACACACAGGCACACATACACACAGACAAATATATGCACACAGACACACACACACATAGTCACACAGACATACACACACACAGGCACAGACACACAGACACACTCATACAGACACACACACTCATACAGACACACACGCATACACACACAGACATACACACACAGACATACACACACACAGACATACACACACATGCAGACCCACACACAGACAAACACACAGACATATGCACACAGACACACACACACATAGACACAAATACAGACACACACACAGACAGACACAGACACACATGGGCACACACACACACACAGACATACACAAACACACAGACACACACCAGACACGCACACAGACATATGCACACAGACGCACACACATAGACACACAGACATACACACACATAGACACACACACACACACAGGCACATGCAGACATACACACACTCCCACAGACACATACACACAGTCATACGCGCACACACACACACACACATACACATACAGACACACACAAACTCACACAGACTGACATATATACACAGACACTCACACAGACAGACACACACATGCAGACACACACACACACACACACACACACAGTCACATATACACACAGACATACACGCACAGACATATGCACACAGATACACACACAGAGGCAAATACACACACACAGACAAACACATGCACACAGACACACACACACATAGACAGACATACACACACAAAGACAGACACAAAAAGACACAGACACACTCACATAAACATATGCACACAGTCACACACACAGACACTCATACAAACACACACAGACACACGCATACATACACACACTCACACAGAAACACACATATACACACACAGACATATGCACACAGATATACACACACATACACACACACACAGACACAAGCATACATAGACACACTCACACAGACACACACACATACACACAGATATACGCACACAGACATGCATGCACACAGACATATGCACACAGACACACACAAATAGACACACAGACATGCACACACATACACACAGGCACATGCAGACATACGCACACTCACACAGACACACACACACATACACACACAGTCATACGCACACATACACACACACAGACACACACAGACTGACATATACACACAGACACACACACACACAGACATACACACACATGCAGACACACACACAGACATACACAGGCACACATACACACAGAATTACACACACACGCATATGCACTCAGACACACACACAGGCAAATACACACACACACAGACAAACACATGCACATAGACACACGCACACCTAGACACACAGACATACACACACACAGACAGACACACACAGACCCAGACACAGACACACACACACATAAATATATGCACACAGACAGACACACAGACACACACACGCACACATACACACACAGACACAAGTATACATACACACACACACACTCACACAGACATACGTACACACACAGACACACACACACGGACACACGCATACAAACACACACTCACACAGACATGCACACACAGACATACACACACACAGACATACACACACACACACACAGACACACACACAGACATATGCACACAGACACACACACACAGACACACAGACATACACACACTCACAGACAGACCAACAGAAGCACACACGGGCACACACGCGCACACACATACACACACACACAGGTACATGCAGACATATGCACACTCACACAGACACACATACACATACACACACAGTCATACGCACACATACACACACACAGACACACACACAGACACACACAGACAGACATACACACACATGCATACACACACACAGACACACACACAGGCACACATACACACAGACAAACACATGCACACAGAAACACACATGCACACAGACACACACACACATAGACACACAGACATACACACACACAGACAGACACACACAGACACGATCACATAAACATATGCACACAGACACACACACACATACACACACACGCATACATACACACACTGACACAGACACACATAGACACACACGGACATACACACACACAGACATACACACACACAGACACACACAGGCACACAGTCCGACATATTAATACCCAGACACACACCCACACATACACACCCACACACACACACACACACACACACACACACAGACATACACACACATATGGACACACACACACACAGGCACACATACACACAGAAAAACACGCACACACAGACACACACACAGACAAATTCACAGAAACAGACACACACACAAATATATGCACACAGACACACAGACAGACAGACACACACACCGACACACACACAGGGACACAAGCACACACACATACACAG
>JANJGN010000002.1:159230544-159235544 GCA_026770705.1 Isurus oxyrinchus
CACACAGGCACACATACGCACAGACGTACACACACAGACATATGCACACAGACACACAGGCAAATACACACACCCAGACAAACACATGCACACAGACACACACACACATAGACACACAGACATATACACACACAAACAGACACACACAGACACAGCTACAGACACACACACATAAATATATGCACACAGACAGGCACACAGACACAAACATGCACACATACACACACACAGATACACGCATACATACACACCCACTCACACAGGCACACACACATACACACACACACACACACATACACACACAGACATGCACACACACAGACATACACACACACAGACACACACACACAGACATATGCACACAGACACACACACATAGACACAAAGACACACACACACACAGACATACACGCACATGTAGACACACACACACAGGCACACATACACACAGAAAAACACGCCTACACAGACACACACACAGACAAACACACAGAAACAGACACACACACAGGCACATAAGCACACACACACACACACACACACACACACACACACAGACACACACAGGCCAACATATACACACACAGACACACACACAGACATATGCACACAGGCACAGACACACAGACACACACATGCACACATACACACACACAGACACACACATACACACACACACACAGACACACACACATAAATATATGCACACAGACAGACACACAGACACACACATGCACACATACACACACACTCGCACAGGCACACACACATATACACACACACACACACACACACACACACAGACACACACACACAGCCACACGCATACATATGCACACACTCACACAGACACACACACATACACACACACATACACACACACACACAGACACACACACACAGACACACGCATACATACACACACACTCACACAGGCACACACACATACATACTCACACACACACACACACACACACACACGCATACATACGCACACACTCACACAGACACACACACAATCACACACACAGACATGCACACACACAGACATACACACACACACACAGACACACACACACAGACATATGCACACAGACACACACACACACATAGACACACAGACACACACACACAGACGTACACACACATGTAGACACACACACACAGGCACACATACACACAGAAAAACACGCATACACAGACACACACACACAGACAAACACACAGAAACTGACACACATACAGGCACACAAGCACACACACATGCACACAGACACACACACACAGGCACAGACACACACATACACACACACAAACAAATGCACACAGACACACATGAATACACACAAACATATGCACACACACACACACATATGCACACACACACACACACACACACACAAGCACACAGACACAGACACAGACATACAGACACACAGACACACACATACACACACACATACACACACAGACACAGACACACACATGCACACACACAGACATGCACACACAGACATACACATACACACAGACATGGATACAGACATATGCACACAGACACATGTACACACATATGCACACACACGTGGATGCACATATACACACACGCACACACACACAGACACACACAGCCACACACACACAAATATGGACACACAGACATACACACACAGTCAGACACACATAGACACAGACACACACACAGACCGACATATACACACATACACACACAGACATACGCACACATGCACACACACACACACAGACACACATACAGGCACACATACACACAGACGTACACACACAGACATATGCACACAGACACACAGCAAATACACACACCCAGACAAACACATGCACACAGACACACACACACATAGACACACAGACATATACACACACAGACACACACACACAGACACAGCTACAGACACACTCACATAAATATATGCACACAGACACACACACTCACACAGACACACACATACACACACACAGACATACACACACACACACATACACACACGCAGACACACACACACAGACACACACACAGACATATGCACACAGACACACCTACACACATAGACAAACAGACATACACACACAGAGACAGACCGACACAGACACACACAGGCACACACGCACACACACATACACATGCAAAGACACACACACATACACACACAGACACACACAGACCGACATATATACACAGACACACATACAGACAGACACACACAGACACAGACACACTCACATAAACATATGCATACAGACACACACACGGACACATACACACATAGACACACAGACTTACACACACACAGACAGACCGACACAGACACACACAGGCACACACGCACACACACATACACATGCAAAGACACACACACATACACACACAGACACACACAGACCGACATATATACACAGACACACATACAGACAGACACAGACACACTCACATAAACATATGCATACAGACACACACACGGACACATACACACACACATACACACACACATACACACACACAGACACACACATACATACACACACACTCACAAAGACACACACGCACACACACAGACATACGCACACAGACATACACACACACGCAGACACACACACAGACTCACACAGACATATGCACACAGACACAGACACACACACAGACATACACACATATGCAGACATACACACAGGCACACACAGGCACACATACACACAGATGTACACAGACTGGCATATGCACACAGACTAACATGCACACACACACACACAGGCAAATACACACACACAAACACATGCACACAGACACACACACACATACACACACACACAGACACATACACACACACAGACATACACACACAGATATACACACACAGACACACACACACAGAAACACACATACATACACGCACACTCACACAGACACGCAGACATACACACACACAGACATACACACACAAAGAAATGCACACACACACAGACACACACACAGACACACACACAGATATACACACACATACATACACACAGGCACATGCAGACATGTGCACACTCACACATACACTCACACAGACACACACAGCCATACACACACACAGACACACAAGCACACACACATACACGCAAACACAGACACATGCACACATTCACATACACTCACACAGATACACACACACACATACAGACATATGCATACAGACATACACACACACAGCCACACACAAACAAATATGGACACACAGACATACGACCACAGTCAGACACACGTAGACACAGACACACACACAGACACACACAGCCACACGCACACAAATATAGATACACAGACATACACACAGTCAGACACACATAGACACAGACACAGACACACACAGGCACACATGCACACACAGATAAACACACGCACAGACACATGCACATATACACGTACACTCACATAGACACACACACACACACACACACATAGAGACATACGCGCACAGACATTCACACACACAGACTCAAACACAGACACGCACATACAGACACACACAGACCGACATATACACACACAGGCACAGGCACACATGCACACACACAGACATACTCACACGCACAGGTACACACACACACACACACACACACAGGCTCACAAACACACAGACAAACACGCACATACAAACACACACACAAACATATGCACACACACACACACAGACACACACACACAGGCACACACACACTCACATTCACACACACACACACACACACACCCGCATACACACACATGCACACATACACAAATACTCACACACACTCACGTAGACACACATACACAGACACACACAGACCAACATTTACACACACAGACACACACACAGACATATGCACACAGGCACAGACACACACATGCACACATACACACACACAGACACACGCATACATACACACACACAGACACACACACATAAATATATGCACACAGACAGACACACAGACACACACATGCACACATACACACACACATACACACGCATACATACACACACACTCACACAGGCACACACACATACACACACACACACACACACACACAGACACACACACACAGACACGCATACATACACACACACTCACACAGACACACACACACACAGACATACACACACATGTAGACACACACACACAGGCACAAATACACACAGAAAAACACGCATACACAGACACACACGCACAGACAAACACACAGAAACTGACACACACACACGCACACAAGCACACACACATGCATACAGACACACGCACACAGGCACAGACACACACACAAACAAATGCACACAGACACACATGAATACACACAAACATATGCACACACACACACATATGCACACACACACACACACACACATATGCACACAGACACAGACACAGACATACAGACACACACAAACACACACACATACACACACTGACTTACACACACAGACACAGACACACACACACACACACACAGACATGCACACGCAGACATATACATACACACAGACATGGATACAGACATATGCACACAGACACATGCACACACATATGCACACACACATGGATGCACATATACACACATAGACACACACAGACACACACAGCCACACACACAAATATGGACACACAGACATACACACACAGTCAGACACACATATACATAGACACACACACAGACACACACAGACCGACATATACACACAGACACAGCCACACACACAGACATACGCACACATGCAGACACACACACAGGCACACATACACACAGCCGTACACGCACAGACATATGCACACAGGCACACAGGCAAATACACACACCCAGACAAACACATGCACACAGACACACACAAACATAGACATACAGACATACACACACAGACAGACACACACAGACACAGCTACAGACACACTCACATAAATATATGCACACAGACACACACACAGACACACACATGCACATACAC
>JANJGN010000002.1:159240544-159245544 GCA_026770705.1 Isurus oxyrinchus
ATACATAGAAACACAGCCATACACACAGAGCCAGACACAGACACACTCACATAAACATATGCACACAGACACACACACATACACACACACAGACACATACACACACACACACAGACACACATACACACACACACACACAGAAACACGCATACATACATGCACACTCACACAGACACACACACATACACACGCAGACATGCACACACAAAGACATGCACACACACACAGACATACACACACATGCACACACACAGGCACATGCAGACATGCGCACACTCACACAGACACACACACATACACACACACACAGACACACAAGCTCACACACATACAGGCAAACACAGACACATGCACACATTCACATACACTCACACAGACACACACACATACACACACAGCCATACACACAGACACACAAGTACACACACATACATGCAAACACAGACACATGCACACATTCACATACACTCACACAGACACACACAGACACACACACACACACACACACACACACACACACAGATATACGCATACAGACATTCACACACACAGACACAAACAGACCGACATATACACACACAGGCACACACGCACACACACATACACACACACACAGGCACATGCAGACATACGCACACATACACATGCAAAGACACACACACATGCACACCCACAGACATACACACACGTGCAGATACTCACACAGACACCCACAGGCACACATACACACTGACAAACATGCACACACAAACACACAGACACACACACACAAACGTATGCACACAGGCACACAAACACACAGACAAACACACTCACACACACAAACATATGCACACAGACATACACAGACACACACACAGACATATGCACACAGACACACACACAGAAACACTCACATAAACATATGTACACCGACACACACACAGACACACACACACACAGACACATACACACACATATATATACACACACACACACAGAAACACGCATACATACACACACACACACACAGACACACAGGCACATGCATACATGCATACACACTCATAAAGACACACACATACACACACACAGACATACACACAGACATACACACACACAGACACACACACAGCCACACACACAGACATATGCACACAGACACACATACACACATAGACACAGAGACATACACACACACAGACAGACCAACACAGACACACACACAGGCACACACGCATACACACACACAGGCACATGCAGACATACGCACACACACATACACATGCAAAGACACACACACATACACAGACACACAGAGACCAACATATATACACAGACGCACATACAGACAGACACACACAGACACAGACACACTCACATAAACATATGCATACAGACACACACACGGACACATACACACACACATACACACACACAGACATACACATACATACACACACACTCACAAAGACACACACACATACACACACAGACATACACACACATGCAGACACACACACAGACATATGCACACAGACACACACACACATAGACACACAGACATGCACACACACAGACAGACACACACAGACACACACAGGCACACACACATACACACACATGCAGACACACACACAGGCACACATACGCACAGACGTACACAGACTGACATATGCACACAGACTCACACACACACGCACACATAGACACACAGCCATACACACACAGAGACAGACACAGACACACTCACATAAACATATGCACACAGACACACACACATACACACACACACAGACACATACACACACACACACAGACATACACACACAGATATACACACACAGACACACACACACACACAGAAACACGCATACATACACGCACACTCACACAGACACACATACATACACACACAGACATACACACACACAAAGACATGCACACACACACAGACATACACACACATGCACACACACAGGCACATGCAGACATGCGCACACTCACACAGACACACACACATACACACACAGCCATACACACACACACAGACACACAAGCACACACACATACAGGCAAACACAGACACATGCACACATTCACATACACTCACACAGACACAAACACATACACACACAGCCATACACACACACACAGACACACAAGTACACACACATACACGCAAACACAGACACATGCACACATTCACATACACTCACACAGACACACACACACACACACACACAGACATACGCATACAGACATTCACACACACAGACACAACAGACTGACATATACACACACAGGCACACACGCACACACACATACACACACACACAGGCACATGCAGACATACGCACACATACACATGCAAAGACACACACACATGCACACCCACAGACAAACACACACAGACACACGCATACATACACACACACACAGAAACACACATATATACACACAGACATACGTACACAGATACACACACACAGACACACACAATCACACAGACACACACACAGACACTCAGACAAACACACACAGTCACACGCATACGTACACACACTCACACAGATATGCACACACAGACATACACACACACAGACATACACACACACACAGACACACACAGACATATGCACACTGACACACACACACACATAGACACACAGACATACACACACACACAGACAGACCAACACAGACACACACAGGCACACACGTGCACACACATACACACACACACACACAGGCACATGCAGACATACGCACACTCACACAGACACTCATACACATACACACACAGTCATACACACACATACACACACACACAGACAGACACACATACACACACACACAGACCCACTTATACACACAGACACAGACACACATACACACACACACACACACACACACATGCAGACACACACACAGACACACATACAGGCACGCAAACACACACACACATAGTCACACAGACATACAGACACACAGGCACAGACACACAGACACATGCAGACATATGCAAACTCACAAAGGCACATACACATACACACAATCATACGCACACATACACACACACAGACACACACACATACACATACAGACACACACACAGACACACACAGACTGACATATATACACAGACACACACACAGACATACACACACATGCAGACACACACACAGGCACACATACACACAGACATACACGCACAGACATATGCACACAAACACACACACAGAGGCAAATACACACACAGACAAACACATGCACACAGACACACACACACCTAGACAAACAGACATACATGCACAAAGACAGACACACAAAGACACAGACACACTCACATAAACATATGCACACAGAAACACACACAGACACACACACACACTCATACAAACACACACAGACACACGCATACATACATACACACACAGAAACACACATATACACACACACAGACATACGTACACAGATACAGACACACAGACACACACAATCACACAGACACACACACAGACACTCATACAAACACACACAGATGCACGCATATGTACACACACTCACACAGACACATAGACACACAGACATACACACACAGACAGACAGACCGACACAGACACACACGGGCACACACGCGCACACACATACACACACAGGCACATGCAGACATACGCACACACACACAGACACACACGCACACACACACACAGTCATACGCACACATATACACACACACAGACAGACACACATACACACACACACATGCAGACACACACACAGACACACACACAGGCACACATACACACAGACAAACACATGCACACAGACACACACACACATAGTCACACAGACATACACACATACAGGCACAGACACACAGACACAAGCATACATACACACACACTCATACAGACACACACACATACACACACAGACATACACACACATGCAGACCCACACACAGACAAACACACAGACATATGCACACAGACACACACACACATAGACACAAACACAGACACACACACAGACAGACACAGACACACATGGGCACACACACACACAGACATACACAAACACACAGACACGCACCAGACATGCACACAGACACATGCACACAGACACACACACATAGACACACAGACATACACACACATGCACACACACAGGCACATGCAGACATACACACACTCCCACAGACACACACACACATACACACAGTCATACGTGCACACACACACACACACATACACACACACACACATACACATACACACACAGACACACACAGACTGACATATATACACAGACACACACACAGACAGACACACACATGCAGACACACACACACAGTCACACATACACACAGACGTACATGCACAGACATATGTACACAGATACACACACAGAGGCAAATACACACACACACAGACAAACACATGCACACAGACACACACACACATAGACAGACATACACACACAAAGACAGACACACAAAGACACAGACACACTCACATAAACATATGCACACAGTCACACACACGCACACTCATACAAACACACACAGACACACGCATACATACACACACTCACACAGAAACACACATATACACACAGACATATGCACAGATATACACACACATACACACACATAGACACACGCATACATACACACACACTCACACAGACACACACATACACACAGATATACGCACACAGACATACACACACACAGACATATGCACACAGACACACACATATAGACACACAGACATGCACACACATACACACACACAGGTACATGCAGACATACGCACACTCACACAGACACACACACACACACATACACACACAGTCATTCACACACATGCACACACACAGACATACACCCACACAGACACACAGAGACTGACATATACACACAAACACACACACACACACAGACATACACACACATGCAGACACACACACAGACACACACACACAGGCACACATACACACAGAATTACACACAC